>JAJJWW010001208.1:0-275084 GCA_023531295.1 Papaver armeniacum | reverse complement strand
TTTCTCCCACCCTTGCCTGCTCTTCTGGGTTTTGCTGTCTTGCCAGTAGACTTGGTGCTTTTGTCTGCACCTTCCTCCTCATCCATTTCCTTTGTAGGGCATTCCTTCTCCGCTCTTCCATTCCCTTTTTTTCTACCCTTGCCTTTTCGCTTGGATTTTGCTTTCTTGCCAGCAGATTCGGTGTCGGTGCTCTCCTCTTCCCTGAACAAACATAAAATGACTTGGTTGAAGTACCTGAACTAACTTGTACTAGATCGTTCTATGTTGATTTAAACAAATTGTTTAACCTACAGTTGTACATAAAAGTGGTGAATTCTCATTTTTCTAAGGGAAGTTAAGAATATATAGTCCATTTGAACCCTAAAGGTGGTTCTCTCCCAGCTTCTTAAATGTTTTCAGTAGCTCATGCATAAGTCACTAACCAAATGTTTTCAGTAGCTCATGCATAAGTCACTAATATTGCTAGTGGGACTTACTCTATCAAGTACAGTCACTAAATAATTATAAATGTTAGTTTGCAGATCGAGAAAATAACTAGGCGGCTGAAACTACACGAAAGATCTTACCTATATGGGTCATTCACAGTATCCACAGCATGTCTGACAGCATAGAGGATCATTTTCTTGACCTGTAATTGCAGACATTTAGTTTAGAGTTTTCAGTAAAAAGAACTAGCAGAACAACATTGTAAATAACGTCAAAGATAATTACAACTTGAAAATGCTACCTCAACCATACATACACACACAAACCATTAATTGCACACTATGGGTTATTTGGAGGAAGGAGGATCTGTAAAGAAGAACAAGCAAACAAAGGATGTGGTCAATACTGTACCTCCAATTTGTCTTCCTTAGCCCCGTGGTTCTGAGGAAGCAAACGAAACTCCTCAGCCAACCGCATGCATTCAGGAACATTCTCAGGTGAAACAAAATCAACTGCGACTTTGATACAAGACTGCAAAAGGTAATTAAACTTCCCAGTGAAATTATTCATAAAGTTTCAATTTTTGTATTAAGAATTTCATGCATCATCATGTTCAAACTAAAATAAAAAGGAAATGCCATCTTAATCAGTCATCAAAAAATACCTTCAAATTCCGAACTTGGTGAGGACAACCAGCTGGAATGAAAACTGCCTCATCCAATTCTTGCACAAAGGTCCACGGTTCAATTCCTATTCCAAAAGGAAAGGCATAAATTGATTAATTTTACATACGAATTTATTTTTGCAAGGCAGGATTACATGGCAAAGGGCATTCTAAAAAGTACTAAAAATTAACTACCGTATTCCTCCTTGAGCTTCCTTTTGTGCTCAAAAGTCAAGTAGAATGACTGGTCGTGGATCGGATGACTTACCTGTAACATAAAGAGAAAGTTCAACTTAAAATAGGCAATGCAGGTACCTATAAATTCTGTATGGATGAAATCGGGAATTGATAATAGTACAGCAAGAAGAAAATTAATGTAATAATGACAAGAGGAAATATTCTACTACATAAATAAGATAACAAGAAAGCATTGAAAGGGTGAGATTCTAGATGAACATCCACACTATAAGACAACAAAATACATCGATTCTTACCTGCTCAACTCGAGAACAGTATCCGTGTCGGAATTCCCAAGAATGCTTTCTAAGGTATTCCTGAAGCTTTGGAACATCTTCTCTACGGAAGATATCCCAGAGAGCACCACCAGAACTTCTAGAGTAATATTCAGACTCAAAAACATCACATTCTTTTCCATCTTCAGTATTGTTAACACTGGGGTTCCCAACCTTGGCGTCCTCTTCTTTTTTATCCTGGGCCATGTGCCTCTTTTTTAATTTTTTGATCGCATCAAGCTGTGTATCTTCTAGAGATACCTCATGTACGTGCATCAACACATTCACCTAAGTGTATTGAAGCAGAACCAACAAATTAGTAACAGACAATCATGATGTGAAGAAATATCAATTTATGCAACAGACAAACATGGGAACCAAATAAAATCAGACGTAGCGCATTCAGATATTACAAGGTACATACTTAGAGATAACTAACTTTTTATCCAGATAATAAGTTAGGTACATACTTCCAGATTCTCTTTAAAAGTAAGAGACGCTATCAACAGGTTCGATGACCCTGAATAAGAGAGTACTACCTTCGAAGGTAGGACAAATAGGGGTCCTCAGCACAACTTTAACTATTCTCCCTGGACTGCAATCCAGACTTCACTCATTTAGGGTAGGATCAACCCCATTCAAGTTTCTAACCATGATAAAGTTGTCTATAATATAAAGCCATCTAACCGTGGTTCTAAATTTGTTTATACATATTAATCAAATTCAACATTACCACGAGTAAAATACAGCAAAATAAGAAACATACATACCGCGTCAGACATGTCCAAATGAAGTTTGGTAACAGAGTCACCTCGACCAAGCTCTTCGCCATGCCCATAGGCAATGTATGACTTTGGACCTAAGTCTGGTTTCAGGGATTTTGGTGGCAGCTTGGTAGCAAGATTAAGAAAGCCACGCTCTATGTTTGTGTACTGTTGATAGGTAAGGAACTAACAAATTCACCACAATGACGCGGTAACCGCTTCTCAAACAAGTCAGAAGGTGGCCAGTCTTTCAATTTGTGCATCCTAGGCCACATGTTTGGGTACTCAATACCTTCTGAATAGCCTCTGAAAAAGTCAGTTATCTTGACCTCAACCTGCAATTCATAAAAGAAATAACATCAGCAAAAAATGGATGTGATACAGCTAGCAGACATGAGAAAAGGAGGAAAGACGGAAGTTAGAACTGAGAGGGATAATTTTATAAAGCTCTAACAGAAGTAGAAAGCATTCGGGTAATAAACTAACCTCGCACCAATCCAAACAATTCATTGCTGTCACTTTTAAGTGACCTTCACCTTTCATCACCCTTGAATTAGACTTCTCACGCAACGCTTTGTTCATAACCAGGGGGGCCCAGCTTAAGCGAGAGGTCAGTTCTTTCACCTTGCGAACAATCACTGGCTCACCTTTGAGCCAGTGCTTCTGAAAGTGTTCCATGTCTCCGTGTTGGACGTCTTTAGCAGTCGGACAATACAAATAGTTGTCATCCACTGGCCTTGAAGCAGCTTTGCGTAGGTTATCGTTGTTAATGTCTGCATCGCCAACTGGTTTGGAACAGGAGCACTGCTCTGTAGCAGTCATTGGAACATCAAAAATATTGTATTCTGTTGCTACTTTGTCAGCACTTTTTTTTCCAGTTCAGATAACCAATCTTTTGGAAGGACAGACTTCAGTTCTAGAAGACCAGAACCACAAGCCGCACAAGGGATGCTACCATCATCCATCACTTTCCAATCAGAGTTTAGCTTCACATGACCCTCAAGGATATCAGTAGGTTCTTCAGGTTCCGCATCAGTTGATTTACCACACTTTTCTGCATCAGGTTTAGCTCTTGACCTGGCTGTACCTTTCAAAGGGCATTTTGCTGCATCAGATTTTGCTCTTGACCTTGCTGTACCTTTCAGAGGTTCTTCAGGTTCTGCATGCATGTACCGACTCCCTCTGTCAACGTAATCCACATTTACTTCCTCTCCACCCCCTTGAAAGGAACCATCGCGAATCTCTCGACAACAGGTAAGACAGAGATCATAATCACAGTTTGGGCAGCTCCTGTGATAGTCGACTATAGAAGTTCTGCAGTTGTTGCTGTTCATAAGCCATGTGTCAAAGTCAGTAACTAAATAGAAAAAAGGACAAGACCATAGTGAACCACCAAACTGAAACACCTACCAATACATGCGCTCGTCGACTGCACAATCTGCACTCTTTATTTTTATTTCTGATGGTGATGATCCTGCACAGTAGAGATATATAATTGGGACGTGATAAGCTAATACATACAGTTTCCACCATATGATATTGTCTCAGTGGCGACAGGTGGTTGATGAGGAAGACATATTAGTATAACAATTCTTATAACATATAATTGGGACGTGATAAGCTAATACATACATTTTCCACCATATGATATTGTCTCAGTGGCGACAGGTGGTTGATGAGGAAGACATATTAGTATAACAATTCTTATAACATATTGATTTGGCAACTATGTGTAGAGTCATCTAATACATATTTTAGACTAGTCAATCGAAGTACCACAATAAATAAAACCAACTTCACTAATTTACTAAGTCATGATTATAGCGTCGTATCCTGCTAGCATGATTTGCTTCATAAGTCAATAAACTGTCACAAGGCATGCAATCAAACATTCTGTAATTAAGGACACAGATAATTTAACTAAACAGGACCAGAATCAAGCAAAGGTGATAGTAATATTGTTGCCCAAGGCTATACAGGTGGATACCTTGAATGGTAGCCTCAAGCTCCTTTTCAAGTATTTGTTCCTCGTGAATCTGCTTCACCACGGGGAGCAGATACCTCAACAAATATTTTGAATACTCAACTTTCTCTTCAGGTACAAGTTTCCTTTTTGAGGCTTTCTACACATGAATCACAAGATAGAAATAAGACTTCTAAGGTAAGTAATTACGCTGGCACCAAAAAAAGAAATGCAAGGTGATGTAACACCAACCACTGATTTTAAGTACACGCGCAAGCAATTTTTGCAGTTGCAAATTCCAGTGCAAACAGGGCAACCATCTGTTAAGGAATCTGGTGAGGTACCAGTACCAGGATACCTGTATTTAATGATAAGGCAGAATCAGAATTATTGGAAACCAGTATTAATTAGCAAATACTATCTACAAGCTGATTAAGAAAAAAAAAGTAGTCCCCCGCTGGGGAGAAATCCAACATTCCCTATGAATGCAAAATAAATCAACTGAGATGAGGGTCTAACTACGTGATTTCTTTGCAATATCCTCATGCCTTGGCTACTAGTACTACTTCAGATTTTATAAGCCACATAAATTGTAGGCAAACAAAAACAAATTTACAAACAATGGCCAGAATTCAATTCTTTTATGCAAAATTGTAACTTACCATAACATAAGACAGATGCTAATTAGAAAAGGCTCACCATTTCTTTAAACATCCCTGGCAAAACCGCTTATTTGGACAAACTTTGCAACTTACAACTTCCCCTGGCCGATCGTTTCGTTGACATTGATGGCACATGTTTGATATTGTCATTACCCCCTGGATATACACAATCACAAACATTCCAATTAGAGGTAAAAACACAAATGCATTTAAAATAAGCGTTGAAGCCAAGTGCTGACTTACATCAACGAACGTAACAAGAATCCTCTGACCCCTTACTTGAATCCATTTCCTTCCATTTAGGGGGAGTACTTCATCTGCAACTTTCTTCACTTTCTTCACCTTCTTCTCTTTTGTTGATGATTGATGATAAACCTCTCTGGGTAATCTTGTTTTTCAGTATATGTACCCAGAGGTTTGATCGATCTCAATCGCCTTGGTCTCCTCAGGCCATCCTCCTCCTCCTTGACATCTTTTATCTCTGATTCCTGGCCTATTTCTTCCAGGATAGCAGCCAATTTTTCCCCTTTCATCCTTTTCCTTAATTGATACTGTTCATTTTCATCATCTTGCTTCACCTTTCTCTTCCCTTTCCCGTTATGACCTTCTTCTTTATCTTCCAAAGTCCTGTCAGAACCCTTGATTTCACCAGAAACACCCAAACCCGCCTCTGATCTCCTCTTCAATTTTTTCCTTCGGCAGTAAACGATGATAGTTTCGCCGCACGAATCATCATCTGATTTAACTACCGGATCAACATCCACCGGATTCTGTACAGTATTTTCACAGGCTTCGACTTTCAGCTTATTACTACATCTGCCTTTGCCTATTTTATCATCATCAACAGCAGCGCCATGACCAACTCCATCACCATCAGATTTTTCTATCATTTTAACCTAATCTCTCTATCTGTCTTTTCAATTTCCCTCTGGTTATTTTTTCTCTCTTTCTTTGTTTTTCTTCTCTCTGTGTTTTAGTTAGCGAGTGGGGTTAATGGGTTTATATAAATGAATTAATTAGGGATTCCGTTAACTTCTCAAATTAGGAAAGTCGATTCGACTTATCCCGCCCAAACCCTAATTTAATCCGGGTTTTTGAAATTTGAATTTAGAGATTAGCGTTAATTATCCCGCCAATCCCGCCATTTCAGTTGTGATATTCCAACTCTGCTAATAGACGTTCCAATTTGATTGGGGGCGTACTAAATTCATACGAAACAAAGCACCCCCATTAGTAGATTGGTACGCCTCCAAGCAAAGTGTTATCCCCTTTTAGCAATCTTGCGGTTGGGCTACCTGACTTTCTAGTTTTAGATATATAAATAACGGTCCGCGAGTTATAACCCCAAAGGTGTCACTATCCATCCACAAAAAACCCATCAAAACAAAAGTAACACAAAAACCCCAACAAAACAAAAATAATTAGCGGTTGATGAAACCAAAATTTGGTTTCATCATAAAATTTGATGAAACCCCAAAGAATTTGATGAAACCAAATTTTGGTTTCATCATAAAATTTGATGAAACCAATTTTGAAATTTGGGGTTTTTGTATCAATTTTTTAAAATTTGGGGTTTTTTTATCAATTTTGTTTAAGATGGAGTTTTAATGGATCCAACATTTGAGTGGGGTTTTTGTACCACAAGTTTGGTCACCTTGGGTTTTTATGACTAGTTTTGTATAAATAAACCAGGAAAATATACATATCGAACCCCAAAAAATATACTGCATATGAATTTATGGAAATATTTGATTATTTTTATGTTTCTCATTTCTTATTATTTTTTCATTTTATTTATGGTGAATGTCTCATGTAAGTAGAAGAAAAATTGGTAAATTTAGCTGAACGGTAACATTATATATTTCTAACTAATTTCTAGGGCTTTTTAACCAATTTTGTGTTTTTTAAATCGTAAGCCATAATAGTTTCTCTCTCTTCTGTGAATCGGGTGAAAATATAGAGTTAACTCAGTAACTTTAACTTTCAGCCTGGAAGATCATCCGGCGAACTATATTCTGTGAACCAATGGTTTAAGATCATCCGGCGAACTATATTCTCTTTCTCGCCTTTCCTCAGTTTTTCAATCTTAAAATTACTATCTTTTAAGCTTTTTTACTTGTTCTTAATGGATTTCTAACTTTTTTCTGTGTTCCTTTTGGTGTGACTATTAATCAGGTTTTTTCCTAATGGCTTTTGCCTCTTTTGCTGTGGTAATCATTGCTTTTGCTGAGTATGTCATCAAGCTTTTGCTTAGGGGCTCATTTTCGATTGGAATCATCGCTTTTGCTGTTGATGTTGTGAAGAAGAATTTCTGGATCGGTTTCAACTCACTAAATCTAGGTTGTACCCCATCCCGCCTGAAGATAAATTCAAAAAAATTCAAACCTTCTAGAGTCAACCGGATGCAGTTATTCCGTTTCCTTTTTTGCTTACTGTTCTTTACTATTGCCAGCTATTTTCTTTCCATATCTAGTAAAGATCCTACATATCTCCCTTACCTTCCCTTTCAGCCTAAAAATCCTCCGCAAATTTGTAACAATCTTGACCATACCCAAAAATATACCCATGTAAGCATAATTGGCTTTTCTCATAACCCTAAATCTCAAAATATAAATTTCAATACAGTTCCTTTCTGGGAGAATCTTCACTGTTATTGTGAAAACCTTACTAGCCTAATGGAGGAGTCACAATCTTACCAAGTTAAGGATCTAGTTAACAAGTTCAAACAAGCTACACTAGCTTTGGGAGATGTCAATGAACTGGAAGTGATTAACCATGATAATAAGGAAGAGGAAGACAAAGATGATTGGGAAGCTAGTGCCATCGGCAAGGTTATTATTGAAGGACGAATGCATTATGATATGGTGGAAAAAAACATCACTTTCACCTGGCCTTTTCTTTCTCTGGAGAACCTAAAAATCATAGAGGTTGAACCAAATATTTTCATATTCAAATTCAATCAATGGGAACTTCTCAACAAGGTCATAGATGAGCGCCCATGGAGCATCAATAGACACTTACTAGTTATTCATGATTACATACCAGGTATGACTTACTCAGGAAAACATTGGGGTTTCCAACTCTTTTGGATCCAGCTCAAATTCCTCTTGCCAGAGCATATGAATGTCACCTCTGTCACAAAAATCGGACAAGTTATGGGAGAAGTGGTTGCAATAGAACCGAAAGACGCAGTCCCTATTGGTGGGTTTCCGGTGAAAGTCTGTGTTAACGTTGATCTGTCCATGCCATTGAGAAGGGGAGTGAAATGTTCTACCAATGCAGGAGTCACTAAGTGGCAACAATTCTTCTTTGAAAGACAACCTAGGAGCATATGCACTGAGTGTTACATTGTAGATCATTCCAAGGATGCTTGTAAGGACGCTGCAATATACTTGAAGAAAGCACACGAGAAACCATATTTTGTTGGGAAAATCAACAATATCCGTAAAAATCTCTCCATTGTTGCTGCAAACAAGGACTCACCAACTATCAAAACTCCTATGGTGAAAAAGATTCAGAAGAAAGTGGTGAAGTCTAATGTTTTCATCCCTCCAAAAGATGGTGATGTTATCAATCTGGAGTCCTTAATCATAGGGAACGAACTCTCGTCTGAAGAAGAAAGTCGACTTGGTAAGCGTCAAAGAGCAAGTGAAGCATCCTCATCTACTCCTACAACATCTGGAACTTCTTCACACAACATCAATATGATTCCAATCTCTGCCCCTGCTATTACTCAAGTGATTACAACTGGAAAAAGCCAGATGGTTCAGTCACCCAAAGGGGATCAGGTTATCCTTTCTCTTTACTCTCTTAATATCATTAATATCTCCCTGCAATTTTGTTTTCTATGCACTAAAAAACTATTTGCCTTTATTTTTGCTTTTATTAGTACCCTGCATTCATTACTCAAAAACCCTATTTGCATTTATTATTCGCTTGCAAAATCTGAGTTAACTCTTAAAGATTTTTTCATAAATTGTTTCAAGTTTTTTCACTCAAATTTTTCAAGGTGCTATTACTTGCATATAGGTACTTTAATCATTCTTCTTCTTGATCTTGGTCCAATATTTCCTACAAACATGAAAGTGATCTCTTGGAATGTTCAAGGTTTTAAGAATGCAGATACTAGGAATCATTTAAGTGACTTAATCCGAACCCAGAATCCTGACATTATTTTCTTGTGTGAAACAAAAATAACCTCTCAGAAATGTGTGCCTTTACTGAAAAAATATCAATATCCAAACTGTGATTACATAGAGCCTCAAGGTCTTTCTGGGGGTCTAGCTCTCCTCTGGAAAAATGGTTTCATCTGCGACGTGGTTGACAAATCTCATAACATGTTCAACATTATTGTTCAAACCGATCCTAGTAAACCTGAAATGTTGTTATCTTGCATGTATGGTCATACTAATTACTCCAAGAAAAAAGATCAGTGGGATTACATCCACAAAATAAGCACTGAAATCTCTAGTCCTTGGCTCGTTTTAGGAGACCTTAATTTTCACTTGTCAGAGAATGCTACTCAATGTTCTTCTTACTCAGATAGTTTGGTCAACAATGTCATCATCAATAGTGGTCTTGAAGACTTAGGCTACACAGGAAAGGATTACACTTGGTCCAACAATAACATGGGTACTGGTACTATTAGATCCAGGATAGACATGGCCTTAGGGAATATCAATTGGTCTCTAAATTTCCCTAATAGCAAACTATATCACCTGAATCAAGTAGGCAGTGACCATAGTCCCATTATGTTGGTCTCCAATGCTAATATTCCTAAGTGCTGGAAACCTTTTAAGTTCTTTTTAACTTGGTTGAATGATTCCTCTTGTGCTACTGTCATTGCTAATGCCTGGAAACATAGTGTTAGTGGTTCTCCTGCCTTTCAGTTAGTCAACAAACTGCATGCTACTAGAAAGATGCTTTCCTTATGGAACAAGGAACATTTTGGTGATATTAATAAAAAAGTGGACAAGTTGCAGGAAGTTTTAAGCTCTTTACAGGAGAGAACCCCAGACCATATACTTAATGAAGAAATCCTCTCCATCAACAAGGAATTAAGCAAATGGCACAAGATTAAAAGTGAGTTCTATCAACAGAAATCCAGGGACCAATTCATTACAGATATGGACAATAATAGTAAGTACTTCCATTCCAAGGTCAATAAAAGGAAATCTAGGAACAACATAGATGCAATTCAAGACAGTCAGAGCAACTGGTTGGTTACAAGGGAGGATATTTCTACACATCTTACCAATCATTTCAAGAATATCAGCACTTCTTCTAATCCAATACTGGTGGATGGTTTTTATGATGTTCTTCCTTCTATTATCTCAGCTGATGACAATGCTTTACTCACTAGGATTCCTTCCAATGATGAAATCTTTAACACTCTCAAAAGTATGGAAAATTGGAGTGCTCCTGGACCGGAAGGTTTTCAAGCAGGTTTTTTCAAAAGTCAATGGCATGTTGTAGGTGATGATGTTTGCTTGATGGTGAAAAGATTTTTTGAAACAAGAAACATTCTTAAGCAAATTAACAACACTTATATCTCTCTCATTCCCAAAAAGAAGAAACCAATCAATGCAGGTGACCTCAGACCTATTGGGTTATGTAATACCACTTACAAGATCATCTCCAAGGTTATTGTAAATAGAATGAAACCAATCATGGACAAAATAATCTCTCCTTTTCAGGCAGCCTATGTGTCAGGGAGGCTAATCAGTGACAATACTGTTATTGCTCAAGAAATTATTCATTCCATGAAAAAGAAAAGAGGAGAAACTGGTTGGTTTGCGTTGAAACTTGATATGTCAAAAGCCTTTGACAGATTGGAGTGGTCTTTCTTGCTTAAAGTTCTTCATCATTTTGGCTTCTCGGATGACTTCTGTGAACTGATTCATCAATGCATTAGTACTACAACTTTATCTGTCATGCTCAATGGATCCCCTTGTGATGCTTTTAATCCAACCAGAGGCATCAGGCAGGGTGATCCTTTATCACCCTATTTGTTCATCTTATCTATGGAATATCTTTCTAGACATCTCACACATGCTCTACAGGATAAGTCCATCAAAGGTATTAAAGTGGCTGCTCTTTCTCCAGCCATTAATCATTTGCTTTTTGCAGATGATTGCTTGATCTTTACTCAAGCAAACAATGCTACTGCCATTAAATTACTGGAAGTTCTTCATCACTTCAGTTCTCAATCTGGTCAGCTAATCAACTTTGAAAAGTCTGCAGTTCATTTCAGCAAGAAAACTAATCCTCAAGTTGCTGATTCCATCACTCATCTTCTGGGAGTAAAAGTAATGAACTCCAAGGAAAAATATTTGGGCTCCCCACTAATCCTTGGTCATTCTAAACAAGAATCTTTTAAAGCTATCAAAGAGAATTTTGAATCTAGATTTTCTTCTTGGTCAAGTTCATCTCTCTCTCAAGCTGGTAGAGGCACTTTGGTTAAGCATGTCCTCAATTCAGTCCCAATTTATCAAATGGGAACTTTCAAGCTCCCAAATAATCTTATTCAACAACTCACTTCCATTGAAAGAAAATTTTTCTGGGGATACAACAATAATAAAGGATCTAACCCTGTGGCTTGGTTAAATGTGTGCACTCCTAAGGAATTAGGGGGTCTTGCTTTTAGGGACTTAGAGAAGTTAAATCTTGCTCTTCTCACAAAACTTGCTTGGAGAATTTGTACGGATTCTAGCAGTTTATTGTCAAAAGTCCTTGGCAGTAAGTACTTCAAAAGCGGCAATGTACTTCATCAAAATCTTTCTACAACCAATTGCTCTTATACTTGGAATGGCATCACAAAAGGTATGGAAGTAGTTAAGCAAAATTACTTCATGGAGATAAATAATGGGAAAGGCACTAAAATTTGGAGAGACAGATGGATCCCAGGTATGAATCATCCTCCCTTACCCAATCATGATTTTTACAGATTCTATGAAGATGTTGTAGAGCTATATCTACCCCACACAAGTCAATGGAATGTCCCTCTGCTGAACTTATTATTTGATGCTAACACCACTCTCAGAATACAGTCTCTCTTCATAGATTGTTCAAGGGATGATGTAATGGTATGGATGCCTTCAAAGGATGGCAAATTTTCTGTTAAAAGCACGTACAAGTTGCTGACCTATAGAAACAGTGAAGTTCAAGTCAATGGAATCACGATAGAAACTAGAATCTGGAAGGCTCTTTGGTCCAGTAAAGCTGCTCACCGAATTAAGCTCTTCATCTGGAAATGCTTAAGGGGTATTAATTCAACTAAGAGTAAGAGAGCTTTATATATTCAAGAAGCTGATACCCAGTGCGACATATGTGGACATGACATAGAAGATATGGAACACATAATTTTCGATTGCAGACATGCAAGATCGGTTTGGAGAGGTGTCAACATAAACATAGATGCAGTAAAGGAAAACTGCAATACTGTGATACAATGGGTGATCAGCTGGTTCTCTTCTGGGGATTATTTGGATAACCCGAGATGGCTTTTCACCCTAATGATAGGCACTTGGATTCTATGGAAAGATAGATGCGATGTGGTATTCCAGGGAGTTACTCTTAACTCTCATACATCTATTTGTAAAATAAACTACCATCTAGCTTCTCACATGCATTACATAGATCCTAATTTGTCTGTTTCCCTTTCTTCCTTCGATATTGCCTCTACTTGGAAACCACCTGCAGTAGGTATTATGAAATATAATATAGATGGTTCTTTCGATCTGGATACTAACAAGTTTGGTACTGGCATTGTCTTGCGTGACCATACAGGTACCTGCCTTGGTCTCAAAGGAAGCAGTGGAAATGGAGCTTTAAATTCTGAAGAAGTGGAGTGCATGGCAATAAGAGAAGCTTTGTCTTGGGCAAAGGCAAAGAATCATACATCTATTTATATTGAGTCAGATGCCAAATTAGTGGTAGATTCCATTAATGGGAATGTTTTACTCATTCAATGGGAAAATAGGAACTTAATTAAAGAGATTAAATACTTGATCTCCAATTTCCTCTTTTGTGAGCTTCATTATGTTGATAGAGAAAACAATAGAGTAGCAGACTATGTAGCCAAAAATGTTAGGCATTCTGCTATTCAGCTGGAAACTCTTGTTAATTTTGATCCTGCTACTTTAGATCTTCTATCAAAAGATCTTACTAGCAGCTAATCCCAATAAAATTTCTTTATTATCAAAAAAAAAAACTAATTTCTAGGGATTTTGATAAAATGAATATATTGGGTGGATTGAAATTTAGAATCGTGGTAAAAGTAAAACATTAAGATTCTACCAATAAACCACGAACGTTTTGGAGAGAAAAAAATTCGCTCGCTAATAGCACGATTGCTCCGTGCACGCGTAGGCGCACAATGGGAACGTGCGTAGTTTCCTAATAAACCGTGAATAAACAGGTCAATCCCCAACTGGAACGATTGTAAACTTTCATCTCTTCCCTAATTTCAGACTATAAACTCGGTAATTTTAGAATTCAAAATCGTGGGTAAAATCGTGGGTAATACAAGTTGTATTTTTGGACTTTTGAGTAACGCATAAAATCCACTAACTTAGATCATGTTCGTTTTATGTGCTTCTTGGCATTTTTTTTCACTATCGCTTACTAACACGTAAACATTTTTACGCATCAAAAATTAATATAACACTGTATATGTTTTTGGATTTCAGCGATGATGTATTTAGATTGGCGCTGCTGGAACATTTTTTAATATAATATTATCACAACCAACCATTTTAAGATATGAACATCAATTACTTAATCTAGTTAATTCGAGCTGGTGTTAGTTAACAAATATTTTTTTTTTGAAGCATGCTAATTATTTATATAGAATTAGTTTACAATTTGTCCCAGGTATGTGGTGCCCTCTGAGTCGAAAAATAAGATTTGGCTAATGAAAATTGGGATTGCATGGTCCCATATTTTGGTCGTTGAGTTTCCGGATTGACTTCCATCTGCTGCGTGATTGGCCAGTCCGTCGGCTGCTTGGTTTCCTTCTCTGTAGTTGTGCTGAATGGCCGCTTGCGGGATCTGTTGGAATCTAATTTTTATTTCCTCAATCATTCCTGCTATGTGCCAAGGTGGTGGGGTAGAAGATGTGATGAAGCGTAGTAGGTTTTCTGAGTCGGTTTCAAAGATAACTCTTGGCCATTGTCTTTCTGTTGCTGTTCTTGAGGCTAAGAGCATTGCCCAAGTTTCCGCCGTTAACGCAGTCGTAATTCCCAGTGGTTGTGCCAGAGTTAACAAATATTTTTACAAGTATTATCATAATGAATATGTATGTATATTAGTTGGTTGTAACTTGTAATGTTACTAGATCACAAAAGTTTAAGCAATCCGTGATCCAAATGTTTTTAGTTGTTTCCGCAGTGGATGGAAGCTTCCATGAAGATGTCATTATTTATTTATTTTTGTACTCATTTTTGGGCTATCTCCTTTTAGGCTTTTATAGCAAAATATACACGAGATGTTGCCTCCTAACTGTATGAAATGAGATACAACTAACGTTCCTGTTTTTCGTTCCCAAAGTTCCCCGTATGCCCATTACTAACTAGAGTATCTTGGTGTTTTCGATTACTTTTACAACTTCTGACTTTTGAGATTGGCTAGCTGTAATCTGAACCCAAGGTTCTGGTTCTGGTTTTAGTTCTGATTCCATATACTTTGGTATTATGATCATTATCATTAGAAAAAGAACTAAAAAATTGATATTTTTGGTTTGGGTTAGGATTCGTTGTCATGGTTATCATGATATTATCTTGACATTTTAGCACTATTTTTTCCATCAAACCTAACTGGCAATGAATTTGAAGCTAATTTTTTTAATGACATGTTCTTCCGAGAATTCCGAGATGTATAAGACCACCATTTACCATTTTGAATATCAACCGTTGAAGATTAACGGTTGAAATTAAAATTTGTGGATGGTGAAGCTTCGAATTTTTGAATACTCCCATTTTTGGTAAGAATGTAGAGATCTATATGAGAAACATGTCACCAAAATCTTAGCTTCAAATTAATCGTCGTTTAGATTTTCTAGAGAAAAAGGTATCACCATGTTAAAATTATGTCATTATAACCATGTCAACGAATTCTACCCCGATTTGGTTTATAGAGAAACATTATCAAATAAACAAGGAAAAGATATACTACATGAAACTCTTAATTGAAAATCTTTTGTTGTTATTTAAAATTTGTGGAAATTTCTGAGGAGCCCAAGTTTGGTTCCTCTCTCTTCCAGAAACCCGTCATTAAGATTGTATATATGTGTAGCCCAAATGATAAGATCTACGGTTAAGATTAGTAGTTAAGATTAAATTTAAATTTTCATATTTTGTGTAGGACTAAATTAACCTTAACTAATTATGAATTATTAATATAAACAGTAAAAAAAAATCCGGTCAATGAAATTGGTTACCATATTTTTTGCATGCTAAGATTACTCACATAAAACTTTCTGCCAGGTAAAATTATTCCCATTAATTAGGAAATTTAAAGATCATCTCTTTTTTTTCCTCTCATGGGAGGTTTGTCTTTAGCTAGGCACCCCGACTCATTTCACTCCTTGCCAATCACTATTTCTTCCTCATTACTCTTAATTTAACAGAAATAAATTAATGATTACAACAAATCCGGTGTTTAGATTACACCTTTTTTAATCCGGGTGTTTAGATTACACATCTATTATTCGTCGTCTTCTTATTTTCTTCTCAATCATTTATCAGACTAAAATCTGCCATTAATGGGAAATCACTTCTATGTTTGACATTTTCCTAAAATTCTAAGTAGATCACCATCATGCACTGAGTGTTAGGAAATCACTTCTATGTTTTAACCAAATGCTCTCGATTGATTTTTTTAGTCCAGTATCCACCCACAAGGCCGCCCACACCTTACTTGGTTTGATTTCATTAATTTCTTTGTTTACTAAGCTACTAATAGACGCTTAGCAACGTAAACTGATGAAGCGTTTACACATTTTGAGCTGTATGAAAATTGTGATTATTGCCAACCAAAAAAAATAAATTTCCCCTAATCACATTGTCGGCCAAAAGTTTAAACTTTGACTGAAAATTTTCACTAATCTTGCACCTATAGAATAGGTGAAAACTGGATTTTTCCAAAATCTTTCATGGTGAAAATTGAATTTTCAAAGTCTCCTTTGGTGAAAACTTGATTTTTCCTAAATCTCGCATGGTGAAAACGGGATTTTCCTAGATCTTGCACGGTGAAAATTGGATTTTTCCTGAATGTCCAAAGGTGATAATTTAATTTTTTTCCTAAATTGTTGGATGATAATTGCGTTTTTCCTGATTGGTGATAATTGAGTTTTTTTTTAATACCATGATTTATTATGTCTGCGGTTTAGGAAAAACGGATATTTGGTGTAATAAACAAAAGAGATTTAATAGCAATTATTTTAGGGAAGTTAATTGAGTTTTTTAAGGGATTCAAATATTTTAGGGAAGATAATTGAGTTTTTTTAGGGATTGGAATTTACACCTAACGATATTAATTTTATAGGCGTTATTTTAGGAATTTATCCCAACGGTTTTAACTTTTATAAAGAAAAAGAATTATGGTTTAGTTAGAAATTTTTTTATGGATAATTACTAATATTAAAATAAGATAATTACTATAATAAAAGGTTATTATAGTAAAACTAGTAGTTCTAGACTTAATTTTGGGTTTCTAATATAGGGTATTTTAATGGTGGGCTACTAATATAAAAAATTCCAAAATTGGGCTAGCCATATATTCCCCTTTAAAATTTTATCTCTTATTTTTGAACAAAAAAAATTGGTAAATTTGTCTGAGTTTCAAGTTTATTAAGAAATCACTTTTATCACCACTATTATTAAGGTCATCTAAGAGCCTATTGTTTAAGTCAAGCAAGCTTAGCTCATAGGTCGACGAGTTTAAGGCTCCCTTCAAGGAGTCGTAGAAATATAGAACTATTGTTGCGCACCCTGGCATGTGAGAATATAGTCTGGTGGATCAAAACACGACCTTTATATCTTCGGTAGGACGCTCTCCTGAAACATACCTCCTCTTCTTTAATGTGCCCCTACCACCATCAGGATAATCACCACTGCCCACCATCACCGTGTTTTAAAAATGCAAATTAACTAACCAATAAAATAATCAGAAAACCCACAAAAAAACCAAATCTTTGAATTATAAAAATAAAATAAAATAAAATGAATGCTCTTTTGATATCTTTCTAAACTCTTCACTATAATGTGAAGCGTCTCTTTGGTTTTCAACAAATTTCTTTAACAGTTACACTACAACAACGTCAATTAAATCCTTACTTGATGAAAATTTAACAAAGATAGGATAATTTGGCAATCAACCCTTAATGATAAGTGTATTGCGTTGTTCCTCATACTGATCCAGCAGAAAATGGACTAAGATAACAAAGATGGTAGTCTACAAATGGTTCTCAGAACCGTAAGGTATTGTCAAATGTATATCAGTAGGACTAAGCTTATACCAGTTCACCAAAAAAAGTGCAAGATCAACAAAAACAAAACCCAAAACATATTTAGATAATAAATGAAAATTTACAAGAATTCAAACACATTTCATTGCATTGTACTTCCTAAAACAAATAGCCAAAGTTGCTTAATTGATTAATATGAATTGAAGACCTTGTAATTATTTCCAAATATATTACTAATTATTATGATATTAAGTCGGTATATTATATATGACAACAAATTACTGATTAATAAAAAAAAACATATGACAATAAATTCTCTTTTCACTCGTTTTTCATATTTTAGCCTCCTTAAATCTTCAGTATGTTAGGAATTTTAATCATGAAAATAATCAACACTTATCATGATTATAGGATCTATGACAATCAAGTTCACAGCAATCATACTATAAAATTATTACGAGATGATATTATATTGCATACCTTGAGGCCATAGTTATATGCACTCATCTGATTAGTGTTCTTGCAGCTTCAACGTCTTTGTTTTAACTTCAGTTAATATTATGGATAAGGTTATGTTAAATTAATACTAAAAATGCGGGGTACAACAACCACACCCAAGAATTCGTTTGGCAATCTGAATAGACAAACTCTAATATACTTTCTGAAAAGACTTTTCCAACAACCACACCCAAATATACCTCAATCTAAAACTTTTCCACATATAAGTCCTTTCTCCGAGAGTGATTGTCTATGGACAGAGTCCAGACAATACAACTAATCGGTTCACACTTCGTGTGATCATCTATGGATACGAGATCGATACAATGCGACAACAAGATAACTTGTGTGATTGACTATGGGTACAAGATCGAGACAATACAACAACGAAGTATGTTTACTTGATAATAGGTTCGGACTTAACCAAACACAATAGGATTGCTATCAAGTAAATAGGAATTAACATTTGTGTAATTTACTTATAATTATAATAAAACAATTATAATTGCAGAAATAGAAAAGTAAATGACACGGCAAGATTTTGTTAACGAGGAAATCGCAAATGCAGAAAAACCCCGGGACCTTGTCCGGAATTGAATACTCTCAGGATTAAGACGTTATACAAAATCTAAACCAACTTCGTATAGTTGAGACCAAGCAACTAAACTTATAGTTCACCTAGTTCCGTCTGGATCCATGCACCTCCAACTTGCAATAAGTCACGCACTTGGAACAATTCCTTTGGTTCGTATTCCAAATAGTAAAAGAACAACAAATCTGTTCGGTAACAACTCTTTTCAATCAAGTGATATGAGTTCGACAAAAGGCTCTTACGTTTATCCCAATAAACTTCTTTGTCAGGTCCTCAGATCTATCTTTTCAACAACTACCAAAGTAATTGTTAAGATTATGCAATCAATACTTTTAATCACAAAGAATTGTATTGATGCCGATCCACTCAACTAATCAATCCAATCTATCACAAAGATAAACCGATTATAGTTGGATCCTTTTCTAGACGAAACAAGTCTTGTGCACACCAAAGATTATGAACCCAAATCAGAAATCTTTTTCGTCTTCAAATCTTCTTAGATCTTCAATAAACATCCGCACACAATCAACTTGAATCTCTTGTGATCAATCACACACGGAACGGAGTCTGTTAACAATGGATTATCACAAGACGTCTTTAGATCTACAAACAGTCTAAAGATACCCATCGAAACTTTGATTTAGTTTGAGTGAATCTTATATCAGAAGAGAAGATTCTCAAGCATAAACAAACTAGGTGCAATCAAAGTTCAACAACCGTTAGTCAATCAAATCAATCGAAAACTAATAATAAACTGCAATTATCTAGTTTCCCACCAATGGTACTCGTAGATCTTCCCAATCCCAAAGTCTTTAAAACGAGCGGTAGTAAGAGATTTCGCCTAACTAGGTTACTTTCCTCTCCGAATAGACGGCTCCACCAGTAACAACACAACAAGGTAGTTTTACTGGCTCTGAGGATTAGTTTGCTTGAAATGCAAACTTCAATATTTATAGACCAAGGAAGTTTGGACACCAAGGAATTTCCAAAACCGAAAATATTCTCAAGATATGCAATATATTTCCAAATTCGGTTTCCATAATTCCTGGAAATGCTTTGTCCAAATATTGACCGAAATCTCATTAGAAAATCTCCAACTAGTAAATGCACATTATTTTTATTTTCTAAAGATATGCATTTTAATTGCTGGAAATTAAAGCATATAAAAGTAAAAATCTTAATTAAAAGATTCTCAATTTATTTCGATTCGGGATTCTCCTTTAGCTATTTAAGGAATATCTTTGAACAATAAAAGATAAGCGTTACTGCATATGTTCAAAGTATGTCGACATCTTTACATTGTAAATCCTTTTTCATATTTACAATCTTGGAACCGATTTGCCACACTTTCAAAAAGAGTTTAGAATTGGTTAATCTGACTTCCAAGAACTATGTGATTGAATATCCTATCAAATCACCAAACATGGGTTTCACGGTTCTACCAAAACAAGTTTCGGTTCTACCTCCATGTGGGTACTAGAATTAGTCACGCTAGTTACCAAAACTTGGTTGATTAGGTACTAGGATAGTTTCCCACATATATGTGGTATCTAACTTGTATTTGGTGCACATGTCCATAGGATCGGTTCCCAATAACTAAAAACGTGTTGCACATGTTCATAGGATCGGTTCCCAATAACTAGAAACTTTTTGCACCTATTGCAAGGATCGATTCCCCTTTTGTGATCGGTTGCACATCTTACTAGGATCGGTTCCCCAATGACTAGAGTTGGTCATACCAATTATAACAAATCGATCATACCATCTCAGGTGATTACTTAAGATCAGTTTCACTACTAAAATTCATACCAATACAAAAGTCAGGCCTTGTGAATATTTTTACCAAGATACATAAACAAGTTATGACCGGTTATACTAAACACACATATTGTTAATTCAAAAGATTTGCAATGAATAACAAATACCAATAAGCCTAGCGATTTCCCTTTCGATTCATAAAACAAGTTTATGAATTGTACTTCCTTTAAACGAATGTAAAACATTGTTTCCTAGGACGAAATCTTCACCCATACCCATACATGATCACAATCGCATTCATACGATTATGTCGATGTCTTATATACGAAGTTCAAAAGATAGATGTTATACTTCGTATTGTAATTCCTTAATACTATGTCTAACTAGAGTATAATTATTCACAGACTTCATGAGCTATGTTTTCAATATGCACGACTTGAAAGATACATTAGGAATGAAACATTTCAAGTCAAATATTACTAACCTCAAGAGGAAGGATGATGTCGTCGTTGTAGCTCTTTACTTCTTCACATTCTTTAAGTCTTCACGTAATGCTTGTAAGTCTCATATCCTAGTAACTTTCTAGCTAACCTATACGAAGTTGACTCCTGTAAATAATCAAACGAATCTTTAAATGAGTTTTGATTCACTAAAATATGACAACCAAACTTGACATACCAACGCTTGGTGGGTTCAACCGAGCTATGCTCTAACACTTTCAAAGGAATCAACTAGACAGTTAGACTCAATCTAGAGAAAAGTATATCAAAGAGTTTTATATCTTTATCTCTCAATTCAATCTGCAATCAGCAAATAGGAATTTGCGAACACGATTGAATATAAGAGAAATAACTTGAACGGTACCAAATACCAATGCTCAATGATCAATCAATCTCAATCAACAACAAAAGTTTGGATTTCCCAATTGATCGATTCAACGCACAACCTGTGATATTTCAATTATATAAAAAAATATAATACGGAAAAGAAATAACACAGACACCAGAAGTTTTGTTAACGAGGAAACCGCAAATGCAGAAAAATCCCTGGACCTAGTCCATATTTGAACACCATACTGTATTAAGCCGCTACAGACACTAGCCTACTACCAATAAACTTCGGAATGGACTGTAGTTGAACCCTGATCAATCTCACACTGATTCAAGGTACAGTTGCGCTCCTTACGTCTCTGATCCCAGCAGGATACTACGCATTTGATTCCCTTAGATGATTTCACCCACAACCAAGAGTTGCTACGACCCAAAGTCGAAGACTTGATAAACTCATCTTTCTTACAAAGAAAAGTATATAGGAATAGATAAATCTGTCTCACATAGAAATACCTACGAGTTTTGTTCCGTCTTTTGATAAATCAAGGCGAACAGGAACCAATTGATATACCGGACTTATATTCCCGAAGAACAGACTAGAAATATCATTCACCTCACAATAATCTTAATCGTATGTTAGCGAAACAAGATATTGTGGAATCACAAACGATGAGACGAAGATGTTTGTGATTACTCTTTATCTTGCCTATCGGAGAATAAATCTCGAGCCAATCTTAAAGAAGATCATACTCAAACACGATAGAAGATGCAAGATCAGATCACGCAACTACAGAGAAAATAGTTGGGTCTGGCTTCACAATCCCAATGAAGTCTTTAAGTCGTTAACCTACATGGTTTCGTGAAAAACCTAAGGTTAAAGGAGAATCCACTCTAGCTTATGCAACTAGTATCATCATTTAGTTTTGAAAGTGGTAAATAAAGTATTGTTCACTCGGACTTGTGTAGACTCGATTTCATACTTAAAAACAGAAAACACTAAAAATAAAGAAAATATATACACAAAATTGTCACAATATCGAGAGAGACTGGGACTCGGGATTCCACCAATTCTCATATTCATGTGGTTCAACTAATAATTCTAGAAATTTATAGCTCAAATAATAACAATTTATTGACTCTAATTCATTGCCGAAAGTAACTTTTGAAAGTAATGATTGTATATCTAAAGCATAAGACATCAAAACACTTAAGAAATCATGACCCATCAATTGAAATAACAATCACCAAGTAAAAGTCATAAATCAATGCAATAAGTCATAATAGAATTACCACAAGCGTGAAGAATGGATTCTTCCATCACCCCAGTGTTGGGGTTTAGCTCATCATGTCAAGAACACGCTCAAAATAATTTTTCATAGAGGAGGAATAATAATATAGCTGAATTGCAACGGATATAGGTGTTGCGAGACCAACGTTACAAACGAATGGAACTAATAGATCACGACAGGTTACGAAAGTCCAGTAACAAGCACTGTTAAAAACTACAGTCCCTGCGACATACCTCTGGATTAGAGACCGACTCGAGCCGCCTAATGTTCTTCGTCTTCTTTTCTTCTGCAGCAGCAAAGATGATTCTCGGCTCTGCAGCTTCCCAAAACTCCCCCAAACTCTCGTCCAACCTCTCTAGGAATCAAAACACACTATTTATACACCACAACTCCTTATCCAGGGTAAATCTTCACACAACTCCTTATCCAGGGTAAATCTTCACCGAATATATTACTTCCATGCCTTACAAGTTACGACCTCTTCTTTCCTTCTTTACCTCGTCTACGCTCTTTCAGCTGCCAAACTTTCCCAAATATCCCAGAACAAAATTAGAAGATATTCGCTCCTCTAAAGCCTGCACGTAAATTCCATATTGAAACAAAATAGGGTCGAGATTCTCTCACAGTTTCCGTAAATATCTTCCTTTTCCCTGTTTTCGATAAATACCGATTGTATAAAGATTTCATTCCATCTTTCAGTTCCAAAACACGTCATCTCCCCGTCAATAAGGTAACAACACAATCTGACCGTAAAACCCTTGAAAATCTCCGCGTAACTTCTATATTTGCATCTCGTGATAACCTTCCCCTCTGTTTGACATCAACCTGATTATTCAGCCCAGTGTAACCGATCCAAATGCATGTATTAACCCTGTCTGGTTAATTAGAGTCCATCTTAACACAAATATGCAATTAAATCTCCTTGGAACATCTCTAAATTCGAATCCAAAATCTGCCAGACGTTTCACGCAGTTTCCCGCCTATACTGATTTTTCAAGTAAGGAAGATGAGTGCCCCTTAACCAACTGCTGGGGTGCGGATAGAAGGTGGGTGCCCCTTATCCAAACTGAGAGTCCGAATAGTAGGTGTCCTCCGGGTGCCTTTACCAACTTTTCGAGCCGATTTCTCCAATAACGTTTATTGCCCAAAAATACCAACAAACACATAAAACACCATAATAAATACGAATCCGAGTGCCAACAATATATAGTATTGAGATCAATTTAGACACAAAAATATGTCTATCAAATACCCCCAAACTTATTATTTGCTAGTCCTCGAGCAAATCTAATCTAGAAAATAAAATCCTAACTCACTATCGCAGGCATCGCAATTGCACTTAGCATGTGCAACAAGTCTTTAAACCCCTAGGTTGCCCCTAGTGGCCGAGTTATAGTCTCGGGAGGGTTTACCAAAGATACACCCACAAAACCTTTACTCCAGACCCTAGATATCTACTCAGAAACTTGGAATAACACTAAAGAACCTCCTTGGTTGGCATACTCTCATTGACTACATGAGGAAGTACCATGATGCGAAATTCAAATTGTTGTACACGAGTTTGCACTCAAGCATACTAAAATTCATATATAAGTGACAGAGCTCTACTCAGATAGTCGCATTATGGACATCAATATCCAGAATTAAACAAATCACATGAATAGATTAAGAAGATGGAAAATAGATGGTTGCGAATGGATGTCAATGCCAAGATGAACCCTATGACATAATGGATTGTGATACTGGTCTGGAGTAATATCAACACAACTAGCATATACAAGGGAACTAGTGGTCGATAATCCTAATTCTAGATCAACTCGTCTGCATATACAAGGGAACCAACGGTCGATTTTATTGAATTTATTCCGGTTGGTCTGATGGTCTGGTCTCAATTTTTTTTTCTTTTAATTTTTTTTTTTAATTAGTAACCCAATCACCCTATTTCAACCCAGCAGACATCAACATAAAGTTGTGCAACAATAAAAATTAAAAACAGAAGTAATAAGATGATTCCAAGATACGTTGAAACTATCATGTTATTTCTAACACCCGAGCTCTGTGCTTTTATGAATAGACTCTATTTAGATGTTTCCATCCACTCAGATTGGTTCCTCAACTCCTACAAACAAGATGATTCCATCCACTTAAATTGCTTAGTTCTACCCTTAATAGGCATAAATTTCTAGGCTCTGGATTTTAATAATACAACTAAAAGTTTATCCCATACCCCCTAACTTAAATCTAACATTGTCCTCAATGTTTTAAAGATGAAATTAAAAGCATGAACAAAGAGAAACTGTTATCATTTGAAACAAAACAGTTAAAAAAAGATATTACCATGTTGCATGAGCATGAGTTACCTACCAAGAAGTGTTAAGCAACGTCATCCGCGGACATAAGAAATAATTAATCACATCGAATCATATAGCAATAGCCTAATAATCGTGGGTCGTCTCGCATCAAAAAGTGTTATCACGAGACAAAAGGAAACTGCAACAAACCAAGAATAAACATAGCACACCCTTGCCTAGTTTCATGTTTAATACAACTACATCTAGTTGTGGTTCGGTGTACGAGTTCAATAAAGGGGTCTAAATAAAATATTTTCATGGTTTGCACTTCCTCATAAGTAAGATCCGAAAGATCGGGTTCTAAGGTCCGGAAAAATTTAGAAGCACATAATAATAACTTTGAATAATTGAGGATCCTCCAAGTCAATCGATTTGACTCACACAATTGACCACATTGAGAGTGATGGTAATTCTTAGCGAATGTGTCGATTCTAATCTCCTAAAGTACTTGGGATTAGTCTCAAAACTTAATAATCAAACATTTCAAATTCAAACATTCCCACAATTGGAAGAAAAATATTTGGTGGGAAAACAAAGTCAATATGGGTATCGCGGCCGGGTAAACCACATCAACCGGAGGATGGGTTTCTAATAATTGAACTTCCTTATAGACATCACTAGGTTCAGGAAATACAACTAATCTTGAGACTCCCATAGTCATCATCCTTGTACCTCTCAAGATAGATTCAAGGATGAGATTACCTAGAGTTAGGTAAGAGAGTGAGAAATAATCTCACTACTAAACATGGAAGAAGATTTGTATACGTTGCTTGACTGTTTTACTTGTATATTTCCTTCTTCCATCGATTATAATGTATTCTAGAGGAATTTGTCATAAACCTTTTCAAAAGTCCATCTGAATGATTTTTCTGAGGACTGAGTCTAGGACCTCTAGAAATCGGCTCCAGAATGGGGAATTTGGAGGATTTCCATTTACTTGATCTATACTTACCAGACTTGTTCTTATAAACACAGGGTAAGTGTTCATTGGTGGCAGAAGGATTTACACCATAATTAGGATCATGTAGCCTGTGATGATTTCTAGACAAGAGATCATTTTTATAAGATTTCTGGTTTTTTTTAGGTAAGAAACTCACTGTAGATGTCGTTAGACGATTTACTCCATTGACAGTAGAAAGAAGCAAATTATGAAGATTAGAAATTTGTTTCCTTCTGATAAAACAATGAAGAGCATAGTGATTCCTTTTCCCACAGAAGGAACAACATCGTGGAATAGAGACATGATTGCCTTGATTCAAACCTTCATCCTTCACATGCACATTTTGCAAGTGATTCTCAGTAGGTACTTCCTTGTAGGAATTTTTCTTTACACTAGGTAAAACCTTGTGAGTATCAGGAGAAGGTGTAGAAGATGACTTAATCAACAAAACAGAGTTTTCCTTTTTCAAGGCGTCACACTGTTCTTGGGCAAGTTGCAGAGATGCAACAAGTTTCTCTTTTTCAACACGATAGATGTTTATTTCTGATGAATGATCCTTGATTAAACGCTTTTCTCTAATTGAGTCTTCTCTAACAGTATCTTCAAGAGAACTAATCTTTTCACGCTGTAGAGTAGTTTTTTGGACTAGTTTTTCAACATTGTCATAGAGAGATTCAATATATCAATAGAGTTCACGTTCTCTTTCAAGGGATTTCTCAAGTTCATCAATAAGCAGATCATTTTTATCTTCAAGAGTCATAATTTCAGAAACTTGAACATCAATGATATCAGTCGATTTTTTTAATGATTTGGTGAGTTCCATTTCGGATTCAGACACAATCTCACAAATCTTGTTTTTCCCTCGGGATTCGGAAGAATCTACTAAGGAGTTATCCCTTAAGGCAAACCCAAGATTTTTTGGAGTAATCCAAACTTCTGGAAGACATAATATATGCGTTATCTTAAGAGATACTTCTTAGGTCCTCAGAACATAGATTGCTAAAAACACAGACTTGTAAGGTCTTTAATGTGTTTGCCTGCTCTGATACCAATTGAAAATGCGGGGGTCTAACAACCACACCCAACAATTCGTTTGGAAATCTGAGAGGACTTACTCCAATACACTTTCTAGAGAATCAACTAGACAGTCAGACTCAATCTAGAATAAGGTATATCAAATAGTTTAATATCTCTAACTCTTAATTCAATCCGCAATCAGCAAATAGAAATCTGCGAGCCCGATTGAATATAAGAGGAGTTACTTGAACGGTACCAAAGATCAATGTTCAAGTGTCAATCAATGTAAATCAATAACCATAGGTTGGATATTCTAATTGATTGATCTTAACGCACAACCTGTGATATTTCAATTACATAACAAAATATAATACGGAAAAGAAATAACACAGACACCAGAATTTTGTTAACGGGGAAACCGCAAATGCAGAAAAACCCCGGGACCTAGTCCAGATTGAACACCATACTGTATTAAGCCGCTACAGACACTAGCCTACTACCAATTAACTTCGGATTGGACTGTAGTTTAACCCTAATCAATCTCACACCGATTCAAGGTACAGGTTGCGCTCCTTACGTCTCTGATCCCAGCAGGATACTACGCACTTGATTCCCTTAGATGATCTCACCCACAACTAAGAGTTGCTACGACCCAAAGTCGAAGACTTGATAGACAAATCTGTCTCACACAGAAAAGTCTATAGAATTAAATAAATCTGTCTCCCACAGAAATACCCAAGAGTTTTTGTTCCGCCTTTTGATAAATCAAGGTGAACAAGAACCAATTGATAAACCGGACTTATATTCCCGAAGAAACAGCCTAGTATTATCAATCACCTCACAATTAACTTAATCGACTAGCTAAACAAGTTATTGTGGAATCACAAACGATGAGACGAAGTTTTTTTGTGATTACTTTTCTATCTTGCCTATTGGAGATATAAAATCTCGAGCCAATTATTTCAATTGCACTCAACACGATAGAAACAGCAAGATCAGGTCACGCAACTACAAAGATAATATCTGGGTCTGGCTTCACAATCCCAATGAAGTCTTCAAGTCGTTAACCTACGGGGTCTCGAGAAGAAACCTAAGATTAAAGGAGAATCGACTCTAGTTATGCAACTAGTTACACACAAGAGGTGTGGGGATTAGGTTTCCCAGTTGCTAAAGTTCTCCTTTATATAGTTTTCAAATCAGGGTTTGCAATCCAAGTTACCTTGGTAACAAAGCATTCAATATTCATCGTTAGATGAAAAACCTGATTCAACCAGGCTAATATCTTTCAACCGTTACATCGAACTTATCTTGTTACACACAAATGAAATGTACCCTCATTTAGGTTTATGTAGCCGTACCTAAACGTGTACACCAGGTTGGTTCACAAATAGTTAACCGAGGTTAGCCATATGATTACTCTCATATCAACCTTATTCATCTTAACCATAACTAGTTCAAATGACTCAAATGAAACTAGTTAAAGAGTTGTTCAATTGTTTTGAAAACATAATTGAAATCAAATCGGTTTGATTCACTTGAATCAATCATGAACATTATAGCCACGATTTGCAAAGATTGCATTCCTTATGATTTAAATGTTTAAGTTCATGGACTTGACCGATTTGACAAAGTAACTAGCTTAAGTATGCGTACTTAAGCAACCGGGTTTTGAGTTTGTAAAGTTTCCAAACTCAGCAGAAATTTTCGGTTCAAAAACTTTCGCTAGTATGCGCACATGTACGCATACTTAAGGTGACTAGTTAAGAGTTTTTCCAAAACCAAACTCGGCAGAAATTCTTGGTTTGAGAACTTCCGCCAGTATGCTTAACCTGTATACTTAACCTGTCTCCTTCACCAATTCCGTATACATTACACACATATGCATACTCTTGGCTTCCGATTTATGGACTTATACACTAATGTGCGAACACACTATATATGCTTATATCCAAAGATGGTTACATCATCAACTCTTTATTTCAATCATTGAAACATTCTTCTATAATGTCAATAGCCGTTTTCACACACTATTAGCATCAAAGAAATTTTCAAGATATTGAAATAATCATTATTGAAACCTTCCAAGTTTTACACCAAATGATTGTATCTAAGGCTTCACATGGGCCGATACGGTCCGGGTTTCTTATGAACCCTGCACATACACAGTTCACGGGTACCTCATTTTGAGGACTTTGTACATGTACTGTGACTGAGTTATACCCAGCACATTTAGACCGGTGCTGGGTTTTTACATTACAAAAATGTTTTTAAAATTGATAAAAAAAGTGGATCTAAAAAACACAGCGTTGCAAGAACTTCTCGTTATCTTCATCAACTCCAAATTCAACCCATTTTCAACAGCACCATCTCCACCAGCACCATCATATCTCTTCTCAACCAAAACCAAACACTTAATCCAACTACCACGACTCCCTTAGCAGAACAATACACACCGGGATTCAATTTCTTCAAATGAAAATCACTTCTATCAAAAGAAGAATTCAAGATATTACACAACTTTTTAGCTAGATGAAATCCAATCATCCTCCGTGAAAAAGTCACAGTTTCTCCGCCATCACCCCCGCCATCGATTTTCATCATCTCAGTACACACTACACAGATTGTTGATTTATGTATTTCATAAATTGTTGGTAACTTTTTCATCTTATCATTGATTGTTGGTAACTTTTGCATCTTATCATTGATCATTGTTCCACTAATACAATATTAAAAAATACTCTTTTGAATTTCAATCTTGGTTATTGGACAACTTTCATGGGAATTGCAATTTTATTTGGTTAGATCGATGATAGGTAGGTCTAGATGTGATGCATAAGAATTGTTTGATGAAATCTGTAAAATTAGGTTTAGATTTGTTGGCGCCGCAACATGGGAAATGGAATTCCCGGAGAAGAAAGGAAGAAAGATGGAGTTTGTTTTGGTGAGATGTTAACGATGACAAATAATGAAGAGACGGTATAAAATTAAACACCTAAAATGGACGAATAGGATTAACATTTAGCATGGGATAGGATCAACCGGTTTTGGGGTACCGGTACTGCCGGGAATAGCTTTAGAACCGGTACCTGTACCCCTATTCAACCGGTTCTGAAATCCAGTCTCGTTCTCTGTACCGCTTTTGCCTGTTCCAGTCCGGTTCCGGTTCTTTTTTTCCGGTTCTGGTGCGGTTCGCCGGTTCCGGTCCGATTCCTGTGCAACCTTAATTGTATCATACAAACCATGTAAGATGTTATTCGATAATTTTCTCATGATATAAGATGAACTTGGTCGAAGCGAAAGCTTACCAACACATATTTCGAGAAATATGTAAGCGAGATATACTCAGCTCGAAATCTCAAATGTGTATAAAGAAAACTATATCGTAACACGACTTACGTCTCAATATAGGAGATAGTAGAAAAAAGACTTTCCAGGTGATAGATAAGTTCAAGTCTCCACATACCTTTTGTCGAAGAAGTTCCACAAGCTCCCCTTAGTAGTTCTTCATCTCCACAGATGAACGTCGAGAGATTTAAGCTCAACTACACTATCTATGTCCTAGTCCGAGACATCTACAAATAGGCTAGGAATCAAGACTTATATTTTTGATCACTAACATTGACAAACATGCTTGAGATAGCAACGCATGCGAGTTTGACCGAGCAATGCTCTAACAAGGAGAAGTATAAGAATTTTGCTTGTATGACCGGTATGCATGTGAATAGTAATTGGGCTCACCATGGTATGACCCATATCCTTGAAAAGGATGACGTTCCCAACCACTATTCACATTATGGTCATAAAAGGAATAATGTACATGTTGCTCGATCGGATTTTCATTATATTGGCTATTATAATACCCGATTCGAAATAATTTGTGCACATGCAAATGCAAGGTGACTAAAATGGGTAAGCTCGGGTTACCACGGCAAAATATACCTACAATCAAAGACGGGTCAAGGTGCAAGGTGAGGTTTGTGGACTTTCACTGGTAACACCCATAAGGCCCAAGGCACGGGTTCAGCTTACTAATCCACGAGTTTTCCTAAAATCGGTAGTCTGATGATGCAATTGGTGTGTGCACGTGTTTTTTTTAAATAAAATACTATATATATATATAAAATAAAGAAACAAGTCCGTGTCGGCGGCGCCAAAAATTGATGTAGTTTTCAAAGTGGTAAATAAAGTATCGTTCACTCGGACTTGTGTAGACTCGATTTCATACTTAAAAATAAAAAACACTAAAAATAAAGAAAATATATACACAAAATTGTCACAATATCGAGAGATACTGGGACTCGGGATTCCACCAATTCTCATATCCATGTGGTTCAACTAATAATTCTAGACATTTATAGCTCAAATAATAATAATTTGTTGACTCTAATTCATTGCCGAAAGTTTATTTTGAAAGTAATGATTGTATATCTAAAGCATGAGACATCAAAACACTTAAGAAGCATGACCCATCAATTGAAATAACAATCACTCAATAAAAGTCATAAATCAATGCAATAAGTCATAATAGAATTACGACAAGCGTGAAGAATGGCTTTTTCCATCGCCCCAGTGTTGGGGTTTAGCTCCTCATGTCAAGAACACGCTCAAAATAATTTTTCATAGAGGAGGAATAATAATAAAGCTGAATTGCAACGGATATAGTGTTGCAGACCATTGTTACAAACGAATAGAACTGATAAGACTGCCGACAGTTGCAGAAAGTCTGTAGCAAGCACTGTTAAAAACTACAGTCTCTGCGACAGACCTATGGATTAGCGACCGACTCGAGCTGCCTAATGTTCTTCGTCTTCTTTTCTTTTGCAGCAGCAGAGATGATTCTATGCACTTCTTCTTCTCGGCTCTGCAGCTTCCTAAAACTCCCCAAAACTCTCGTCCAACCTCTCTAGGAATCAAAACACACTATTTATACACCACAACTCCTTATCCAGGGTAAATCTTCACCGAATATATTAGTTCCTTGCCTTGCAAGTTACGACTTCTTCTTTCCTTCTTTACCTCGTCTACGCTCTTTCAGCTTCCAAACTTTCCCAAATCTCCTAGAACAAAATCAGAAGATATTCGCTCCTCTAAAGCCTGCATGTAACTTCCATATTGAAACAAAACAGGGTCGGGATTCTCTCATAGTTTCCGTAAATATCTTCCTTTTCCCTGTTTTCGATAAATACCGATTGTATGAAGATTTCATTCCATCTTTCAGTTCCAAAACACGTCATCTCCCCGTCAATAAGGTAACAACACAATCTGACCGTAAAACTCTTGAAAATCTCCGCGTAACTTACATATTTGCATCCCATGATAACCTTCCCACCTGTTTCACATCAACCCGATTATTCAGCCCATTGTAACCGGTCCAAATGCATGTATTAACCCTGTTTGGTCAATTAGAGTCCAGCAAAACACAAATATGCGATTAAATCTCCTTGGAACATCTCTAAATTCGAATCCAAAATTTTATCAGACGTTGCACACAGTTTCCCGCCTAAACTGATTTTTTTCAAATAAGGAAGATGAGTGCCCCTTAACCAATTGTTGGGGTACGGATAGCAGGTGGGTGCCCCTTATCCAAACCGAGAGTCCGGATAGTAGGTGTCCTCCGGGTGCCTTTACCAACTTTTCGAGCCGATTTCTCTAATAACGTTTATTGCCCAAAAATACCAACAAACACATAAAACACCATAATAAATACGAAATCGAGTGCAAACAATATATAGTATTGAGATCAATATAGACACAAAAATGTGTCTATCAAATACCCCAAAACTTATTATTTGTTAGTCCTTGAGCAAATCTAATATAGAAAATAAAATCCCAACTCACTGTCGTAGGCATCGCGATTGCACTTAGCATGTGCAACAAGACTTTAAACCCCTAGGTTTCCGCAGTGGCCAAGTTATGCTCTCTGGAGGGTTTACCAGAGATACACCCACAAAACCTTTACTCCAGACCCTAGCTATCTACACAGAACTTTGGAATAGCACTAAAGAACCTCCTTGGTTGGCATACTCTCATTGACTATAGGAGGAAGTACCCTGATGTGAAATTCCAATTGATGTACACGAGTTTGCACTCAAGCATACTACAATTCATATATAAGTGACAAAGCTCTACTCAGATAGTCGCACTATGGACACCAATATCCAGAATTAAACAAATCACATGAATAGATTAAGAATATGGAAATAAAAATAGATGGTTGCGAATGGATGTCAATGCCAAGATGAATCCTATGACCTAATGGATTGAGATACGATTTGGACTAATATAAACACAACCGGCATATACAAGGGAACCAAAGGTCGATAATCCTAATTTTAGATCAACTCGTCTGGGTATATACAAGGGAACCAGCGGTCGATTTTATTGAATTTATTCTGGTTGGTCTGATGGTCTGGTCTCAATTTTCTTTTCTTTTAAATTTTTTTTTTTTAATTAGTAACTCAATCACCCTATTTCAACCCAGCAGACATCAACATAAAGTTGTGCAAAAATAAAAAATAAAAATAGAAGTAATAAGATGATTCCGAGATACGGTGAAACTATCATGTTATTTCTAACACCTGAGCTATGTGCTTTTATGAATAAATTCTATTTAGATGTTTCCATCCACTCAAATTGGTTCCTCAACTCCTACAAACAAGATGCTTCCATCCACTTAAATTGGTTAGTGCTAACCTTACTAGGCATAAATTTCTAGGCTCCTAGTTTAATAATGTAACTAAAAGTTTCTCTCATACCCCCAAACTTAAATCTAATATTATCCTCAATGTTCTAATTAAAGAAGAAATTAAAAGCATGAACAAGGAGAAACTGTTACCATTTGAAACAAAAGAGTTAAGAAAAGATATTACCGTGTTGCATGAGCATGGGTTACCTCCCAAGAAGTGCTAAGATTAACGTCATCATTCAGACATAAGAAAGAATTAATCACCTCGAATCATATAGCAATAGCCGGAATAACTGTGGGTCGTCTGCATCAAAAAGTGTTATCACAGACAAAAGGAAACTGCAACAAACCAATAATAAACATAGCAGACCCTTTCCTAGTTTCATGTTTAAGACAACTACATCTAGTTGTGGTTCAGGTTCAGGTTCAATAAAGGGGTCTAAATAAAATATTTTCATGGGTTGCACTTCCTCATAAGTAAGATTCGAAAGATCAGGTTCTAAGGTCTGAAAAATTTAGAAGCACATACTAATAACCTGAATAATTGAGGATCCTCTAAGTCAATCAGATTTCACTCACACAGTTGACCGCATTGAGAGTGATGGTAATTCTTAAGCGAATGTGTCGATTCTAATCTCCTAAAGTACTTAGGTGTAGTCTCAAAACTTAATATCTGAAACATTTCAAATTCAAACGTTCACACAATTGGAAGAAAAATATTTGGTGGGAAAACAAAGTCAATCTGGGTATCATATCCCGGGTAAACCACATCAACCAGAGGATGGGTTTCTAATAATTGAACTCCCTTATGGACATCACTAGGTTTAGGAAACGTGTATGAAGATAATATTGTAAAATGGTTGAAGCACATATATCAAGTCCCAAGTGAGGGATCTTTCTAAGAGTTAAAGCACATGGATAATGGTAATCACCCTCAAACTTAGAGTTTTCAGTGTCTCTAGAAAGACTAGCCACCACTTCCCTAATTTATAGGTCATCATATTCCTGAAAATGGTCAATTGATTCTTCTAAGTCATACATCCTCACACATATCGACGGGTTCATTTTCTTTTTCTAAGTCTATTGTTTCTAAATCGCTAGACTCAAAATATACCCGTTCCTCTAAACCATCATTGGCTTCGTAATTCAAAGGAAATACTACATCATCTAAGGAAGTGTTATCTTTAGTCAAATCCTTTTCCTTTTGAATAGGTGAACTAGAAGTAACATTATCATTATAAATCTCAGTTGGAGTAGCAAATTCCTGATCACTGTGCCTACATATTTCAAATTCTTCATCAACACTATCCTCATCATCATTAGTATTATCCTCATCATCATAGTAATATGAAGATGGTCGAACCTTATCTAAAGTATTGCTTCCAATTCTAACCTCGTCATCTTGATTATGTAAATAAAAATTTTCCTCATTTTCAAGGGTAATTTTTGAAGCAATGTATTGGCAATTCAGTGTAATTCGAGCAATTATTTCTTCCGTCTCTAACCCAAACCTATGTGTTGACTCAGCAAACTCACGTGTTGACTCAGTTAACTTACATGTTGACTCAGCTAACTTCCTGAGGTTATCTTCTAAAGAAGATTCACTCATTGTTACAGTTCTTTCATCCATAACTAAGTCATTTGAGTCCGCTAACTTATGTGTTGACTCAAGTAACTTACGTGTTGACTCAAGTATCTTACGTGCCTCTTCTAGAGGAGAAGTATAAGAATTTTGCTTGTATGACCGGTATGCATGTGAATAGTAATTGGGCTCACCATGGCATGACCAATATCCTTCAAAAGGATGACGTTCCCAACCACTATTCACATTATGGTCATAAAAGTAATAATGTCCATGTTGCTCAGTCGGATATTCATTATATTGGCTATTATAATACCAGTTCGAAATAATTTGTGCACATGCAAATGCAAGGCTGACTATAATGGGTAAGCTCAGGTTACCACAGAAAAATATACATACAGTCAAAGACTGGTCAAAGGTACAAGGCTGAGGTTTGTGGACTTTCAGCTGGTAACTCCCATAAGGCCCAAGGCACGGGTTCAGCTTACTAATCCACGAGTTTTCCTAAAATCGGTAGTCTGATGATGCAATTGGTGTGTGCACGTGTTTTTTAAATAAAATACTATATATATATATATATATAATAAAGAAAATAAAAACTATCAAAAATAAATAAAAATCTTGGATTTTTTGTACTTTTTAAAATAAATAAACCTAGAAAATAAAATCTAAAACCTAACCTAAAAACAAGTCCGTGTCGGCGGCGCCAAAAATTGATGTAGTTTTGAAAGTGGTAAATAAAGAATCGTTCACTCGGACTTGTGTAGACTCGATTTCAGACTTAAAAGTAGAAAACAATAAAAATAAAGAAAATATATACACAAAATTGTCACAATATCGAGAGAGGGATTCCACCAATTCTCATATTCATGTGGTTCAACTAATAATTCTAGACATTTATAGCTCAAATAATAACAATTTATTGACTCTAATTCATTGCCGAAAGTAGATTTTGAAAGTAATGATTGTATATCTAAAGCATGATGCATCAAAGCACTTCAGAAAGCATGACCCATCAATTGAAATAACAATCACTCAATAAAAATCAAAAATCAATGCAATATGTCATAAAAGAATTAATAGAATTACCACAAGCGTGAAGAATGGCTTCTTCCATCGCCACAGTGTTGGATTTAGCTCCTCATGTCAAGAACACGCTCAAAATAATTTTCATAGCTCAAAAAGATGTTTTATTGAGGAGGAATAATAATATTGCTGAATTGCAACGGATATAGGTGTTGCAGACCACTATTACAAACAAATAGAACTAATAAGACTGCCGACATTGCGAAAGTCCAGCAGCAAGCACTTGTTAATAACTACGGTCCCCTGCGACAGACCTCGGTAGTCCCGACTGACTCGAGCCGCCTCATGTTCTTTGTCTTCTTTTCTTCTGCAGCGGCGAGAGATGATTCTTGCACTTCTTTTCTCGGCTATGCAGCTTCCCAAAACTCCCCCAACCTCTCTAGGACTCAAAACACACTATTTATACACCACGGCTCCTTATCCATGGTCAATCTTCACCGAATATATTAGTTCCCTGCCTTGCAAGTTACGACTTCTTCTTTCCTTCTTTACCTCGTCTACGCTCTTTCAAATTACCAAACATTCCCAAATCTCCCAGAACAAAATCAGAAGATATTCGCTCCTCTAAAGCCTGCACGTAACTTCCATATTGAAACAAAACATGGTGAAGATTCTCTCATAGTTTCTGTAAATATCTTCCTTTTCCCTGTTTTCGATAAATACCGATTGTATGAAGATTTCATTCCTTCTTTTAGTTCCAAAAACACGTCATCTCCCCGTCAATAAGGTAACAACACAATCTGACCGTAAAACCCTTGAAAATCTCCGCGTAACTTCCATATTTGCATCCCGTGATAACCTTCCCCTCTGTTTCACATCAACCCGATTATTCAACCCATTATAGAACGGTCCAAATGCATGTATCAACCTTGTTTGGTCAATTAGAGTCCATCCCAACACAAATATGCGATTAAATCTCCTTAGAACATCTCTAAATTCGAATCCAAAATCTGCCGGGCGTTACACACAGCTTTCCCGCCAAAACTGAATTTTCAAATCAAGAAGATGAGTGCCCCTTAACCAACAGCTGGGGTGCGGATAGTAGGTGGGTGCCCCTTATCCAAACCGAGAGTCCGAATAGTATGTTTCCTCCGGGTGCCTTTACCAACTTTTCGAGCCGATTTCTCCAATAACGTTTATTGCCCAATAATACCAACAAACACATAAAACACCATAATAAATACGAAATCGAGTGCAAACAATATATAGTATCGAGATCAATTTAGACACAAAAATGTGTCTATCATATCACACATGAGGTGTGGGGATTAGGTTTCCCAGTTGCTAGAGTTCTCCTTTATATAGTTTTCAATCAGGGTTTGCAATCTAAGTTACCTTGGTAACAAAGCATTCAATATTCACCGTTAGATGAAAACCTGATTAGATTCAAGCTAATATGTTTCAACCGTTAGATCGGACTTAGCTTGTTACACACAAATGAAATGTACCTTCATTTAGGTTTATGTAGCCGTACCTAAACGTGTACACCATGTTGGCTCAATAATAGTTAACCAAGGTTATCCATATGAATACTCTCATATCAACCTTATTCATCTTAACCATAACTAGTTCAAATGACTCAGATGAAACTAGTTAAAGAGTTGTTCAATTTCTACATTCTCATAGAAGTATACAAGAACACAATTGAAGCAAATCGGTTTGATTCACTCGAATCAACATGAACATTATAGCCATGGTTTGCAAAGAACGCATTCCTTAATATATAAATGTATTAGTTCATGTACACAACCGATTTTAGAACTTTAACTTTCAAGTATGCAAACGTGTACGCATACTTGAAATACCTGACCCGAAATTGGGTTTCGCTAGTACGCGAACGGGTACGCATACCACCAATCCCAGCAGAAAATCTCATACATGAACCTTACGCCAGTACGCATGCGTGAACGCATACTTAGGTTCCTGACTTCTCAAACCAACATGTACGCATACTATGGTTCCTGACATGGACAACATATGTGCAAGAGTACACAACATGTCACAATCCAATAATGGTTAAGTGTTCTAAACTCTTATTTCAATCATTGAAACTTTCTTAGAGGATGATAATAGCCGTTTTCACACACTATTAGCATCAAAGCAATTTTCAAGTTATTGAAATAATCATAACGAAACATTCCAAGTATACACCAAATGATTGTATCACAGTAACTATGTAAGATGTTACTCGGCAATTTTCACATGATCATCTTTTGACTTTCGTCAAGAATATAAGATGAACTTGGTCGAAGTGAAAGCTTGCCAACACATATTCCGAGAAATATATAAGCGAGATAAACTCAACTCGAAATCTCAAATGTGTATAATAGAAAACTATATCGTAACACGACTCATGTCTCAATATAGGAGATAGAGTAGAAATAGACTTTCCAAGTGATAGATGAGTTTCAGTCTCCACATACCTTTTTGTTGATGAAGTTCCACAGGCTCTCCTTAGTAGTTCTTCGTCTTCAATGATGAGCGTCGTGAAGTCTAATGCTCAACTACACAATCTATCCTAGTTCGAGACATATATATATATATATATATATATATATATATATATATATATATATAAGGAGACTAGAAATCAAGACTTATAGTTTTGAACAATAACATTGCCAAAATAATCTTGAGATAGCAACGCTTGCGAGTTCGACCGAGCAGTGCTCTAACAATCTCCCCGTTTGTCAATTTTAGTGACAAAACTATCAATACATATGGATACAAAATAAATAAACTTTGTAGCTTCTCATCCAAATGCTTGATCTCCTTGGTTCTTCAACATTACTCGAAATATTCGTCACTTTCAAGTACTCCACTGATTCCAAATGTGTTCAACTCAGCATCATTGTTTGTAAAAGATCTGTAGCTATAACAATGAGAAAACAGTTGGTCTCAATCATTGTCATACAATGTCATAGTATCATTATACTACATCAAAGTTCAATTGTATCACAACTTTGACAACAATACTATGGTGATATGTATCACTCCCCCTTAGTCAATACTTCATCACACAATAAAAACCACTCCCCCTTACATAATGATCCGTAAACCATATGTATTTGTGGTGTGAAGTACACATTAATTCTCCCCCTTTTTGTCAATAAAAATTGGCAAAGGTACGAAAACTAGTGGGATCCTCATGAAATTTTCATAGAGATACTTCATGACCAAAAGAGAACATCATATCAACTTGTTTAGATGCCATCATATAGCCAAAACTAAATGCATTCATCAAGGAGTTTATAAAGATACAAGATAACCCTATAATATTCCACAGCCGCACTCCCCATAAAGATTTGGCAATTAAGCACAAGTTCAATTAAGAATTCTCCCCCATAAAATGTCATTTCCGAAAGAACAACAAGAGCGACCTTACTTTTACAAGAAAAGAAGGATTTCTTTGGACATTAACAAATCATATAAGAATATGAATTTGTATCCAAAAATCTCAATTTGAATTAACCACAAGGAAAATGATCAATTCAATTGGCCATGCTCAACATAGGAGAACTTACTGACAACACAAGATATATACAAAGATGTGGATCATAGGAAGGACCAATATCTTTTTAATAAACAAAGATTCGTTCTATTTTTCACCACTATTTGCACAATGACATAATATATAGACTTAATCTTTGTAAACAAAAGTTCATCCTTTCTTCCATCAATATTTGCATAATGACATAAAAGGCTTAAATTTTGTAGTCAAAAGTTCATTTTATCTTTTATCAATATTTTCATACCGACATAATAGAGATAACTTTTGAACAAGTTCATCTGTACTTCTTATGATTTTCCATATTTAGCAATTTAATTGAAAGATAGAATCATTCGAGGCTAAAATACCATAAAATTTATTACAACCATTAATGTCAACATAAGAGGTTTTAACAGATAAATACCATACTAGAGCAGAGATCAATCACTCCTCCCATAATAATCTTTAGCAATTTCATAAAACTTCCCGATTAGATTTGGATGTTTTGCTTCAGCATACTCCAACTGCTCTTTCATGCAGTCAACTTCATCTTGAAGACGAACAAGTTCAGAGTTTGTAGCTGCAGAAGTACTTGTTGGGGCATTGGTTGCAGATTGCTTCATCTTTTTGATGCTTGACTTACTCAGAACCTTTGGGCCACCAATCTCAGATCCAAAGGGAGTGATGCTAAAGTGACTGCAAATCCTTGAGATGAGGCAAGGAAAGCCTGGAGTTTTCCTTGAATTATATTTCACACTTATCATCTGACTAACAATAAGTGCACATAAATCAATGTCACTCCCTTCAACAATATAACAAACCAATTCAGCAAGAGACCTGGTACGTAGATTGTTGTCAATAGTGCTTGGCATCATGTTGGCTACAATAAGTTTTGCAGCGACTTTGAGAAACAACCTAACGCCGCAAACATTAATCTTTCCATCTCTCCGAGAGACATCTCTATTAAAGAGACAATTTGACATCACTTGTGGAGTCAATCTTTCAGTCTCAGGAGGAGGAAATCGAGCACCACCAATATGAGTTAAATTCAACATATAAGCAATAATATGACGATCCACAGTGAAAGTAACTGAAAAGGCGAGGGTACCCAAATATACCTCAAGCTAAAAAATTTCCTACCTATAAGTCCTTTATCCGAAAGTGATTGTCTATGGACTGAGTCGAGACAATGCAACTAATCGGTTCACACTTCGTGTGATCGTCTATAGATACGAGATCGAGATAATACAACGACGAAGTATGTTTAGTTCATAAAGGGTTCGGACTTAACCAAACACAATAGGATTGTTATCAAGTAAATAGGAATTAATATTTGTGCAATTTACTTTAATTATAATAAAACAATTATAATGCGGAAATATAAAGTAAATGACACAACAAGATTTTGTTAACGAGGAAACCGCAAATGCAGAAAAACCCCGGGACCTTGTCCATAATTGAATACTCTCAGGATTAAGCCGCTACACAAAATTAAACCTAACTTTGTAGAGTTGAGACCAAGCAACTAAACCTATAGTTCACCTAGTTCCGTCTGTATTCCCAGGCCTCCAACTTATGAATAAGTCACGTACTTGGAACAATTCCTTTGGTTCGTATTCCAAACAGTAAAGGAACAACAAATCTATTTGGTATCAAATATCTTCAACCAAGTGATGTGAGTTCGACAAAGGCTCTTCTGTTTATCTTAACATAAACTCCTTCGTCAGGTTCTTAGATCTATCTTATTCTCAATTACCAAAGTAATCGTTAAGATTTTGCAATCAATACTTTTAATCACAAAGAATTGTATTGATTCCGATCTACACAACTAATCAATCCAATCTACCACAAGGATAAACTGATTATAGTTGGATCCTCTTATACCTAAACAAGTATTGTGCACACCAAAGATTATGAACCCCAAATCAGAAATGTTCAATATCTTCTTTGTCTTCAAATCTTTTTAGATCTTCAATAAACACCTGCACACAACAACTTGAATCTCTTGTGATCAATCACGCACGTAACGGAGTCTCATTAACAATGGATTATCACGGATCGTCTTTAACACTAACAATAGTCTAAAGATCCCTGTCGAAACTTCGATCTAGTTTGAGTGAATCTTATATCAGAAGAGAAGATTCTCAAGCATAAACAAACTAGGTGCAATCAAAGTTCAACCACCGTTAGTCAATCAAACAAATCTAAAATAAAAGATAAACCACAATTATCTAGTTTCCCACCAACGGTACTCGTAGAGCTTCTCAATCCCAAAGAAGACTTTAAACTGAGCGGCTGATAGGTGTTGTAAACACCTTGATATTTATGCTTTCTTTCCGAGTTTTCTTGTAAAATATGTATCTTATGTTTGCTTTTGAGGTATTTAGGTGCTTCGGAGTCATTTGGAGCGAAATAAAGAGAAATCACTCACAAAGGGCAATTCACATACGAGTTATACTTGAAACGGGCTAAGGTACGAGAGAAGGAGGTGATTCAGGCTGTCGGTTCTCCGAAATCGACAAGCCATATATGAGCTGGTTAGCCTTTAACCATGAAGTGGGGTGTCAATAGCATTTTTGGTTCTTACCTAACCCTGAAATTGAGAGAGTTTATTTCTCAATCATTCACTTTCATTCCCTAACTCAGAGGAGAAACCATGGCGGCTGCGGCTAAGATGTTCGAATCGATAAACTGAGAGAATCAGTGAGATGAGATGATGAAGAAATCAGTTGATTAACTCAGAATTCATCTAGTGAATGAATAGAAGAGATAGTGATGCAGTTAATTCGAGAAAACAAGGAAGAACAGGGATGAAGAAAGGGGATCTGTTAAGCGGAAAAGGAATAAGAAGATGGAACTGGTGATGAAATACAAGCAATTGATGGTGGAATTGAGTTGGGTTTTGGTCGAATCTGTATTTGACTCTAGTTGGAGACGTGCCATGGGTGTTACAAGGGTTTGAGATAATTAACTGAGCTGCAGGTTAGGGTTTTAAATCGGTTTTGAGAAATTGAGATGAACTAGAAGATGTTTCTGCTGTTGTTGTTCAAGGAAATTGCAGACAATATAAATTGCAGATTAGATGTATGTTAGGATGAAACTACAGGGAAGAATAATTTGTTATTGTGGATGAATTGGTTGTCTGTGTGGTTGGAGCTGAAATAAAGTGCTGATGATGGATGTCCGTGGATCGGTCATGAAGTGGTGTGCAAGTCTTTGCAAGCTAGGAGTTGCGGTTGGTGGATAGTATGCTAGCTTTGGTGGAGTTACCGGGGACAGATGGTACTAGTAATGGCATTGCGGGTGGTAGTTGAAAGTGCGGAACCGAGCCAAAGAGCACAAGCAAGGGTTGCGAAATTACAAGGGAGTGATGATACTGCAATGAGATGACAGAAAGGCAGATAGAGAAGTTGACTTGAGTCAGTTCTGGTTTGAATGGGATGAATGGAGAATAACTCAGGTCACGATGCTGGGACCGGAGAAAAAAATCATATGAGTTGTTGCCAAGTCAGAGAAGAATGGGTTTAGCTTATAGTCGAATTCGAAGTGGATTTGATCTGAGTTAAGGTTTGAAAATGGTGCTTTGAGAGCAGATACGAACTGAACTTGGTGAGGCAGTCGCGGATGCAGTGCTTGGAGATGAATCTGTAACTAGAATTGCTGCGAATGAGTGACTATTGATTATAAAGGTGCAGTGCTGCAATGAGCTGCAAATGAAGGTTGGAGTTGCTGCGGTATGGCGATGAACTGAAGCGGGTATGGAAGTGAATGTATGTTAGTAAGCTGAATTTCAGAGATAATTTTGTTGTGTGTGTTGCAAATGAAAGTATGGCTGAGAGATAGTTCCGAAGCTACGAGCTTGGTAGTGATGTTCTTTGAGATAGTACAATTTGAAGTAATGGGTACCGTGGTGATGCGAGAGATGAAATATGCGAGAAAAGGTGCTATGTAATTCGATTTATTGGTGGACCGAGATGGGAGTATGTATAATGGAGTTGCGGTGGAATATGGCTCGGATGTTGTTATAGGTTATGATGTTTTTTGGTGGATTTGGTCACGTTGAGTCAGAATGAAGTAGATGGAGCTCAAAGTTGCCTTGTGCAAATGAGGCAATGAACTGGTACCGTTGGTAAGCTACATAATGAGATGCAGCAATTGAGATCAAGTATGTGGTTGAACATTACAAGCATGGAAGAATGGGTATTGCATGTGGTATTGTGTTGAGCACGGTGGAGTTCAGTTGGAGGTTGAACTGGTGGATTTCTACTATTGTGGGAGTTTCTGATAACTGATGTTGGTGCTGCAGCGTAGAGCAGTGGGTACCAGAGTCTGCTGTTAGAACTGGTTTAAAAACTTCGGTTGTATGAAGGCAGAGGTGGTGTGTTATGTTATGAGTTGGTGGTTCAGGTGGTATGCAATGTTGGTTGCTGTTGCAGGAAATGATTCAGCTGAACTTGAGCAATGTAGAAAATAATCTTGATACTGACTTGAACTGAAGTTGGTGGTTGCTGCGAAGTGAAAGGAGTTGCATTGCTGCTGTCAGTCAGGGATGCAACATACAGGGCCATCATGGCTGGAAGCACAATGATTGTGCAACAGAGATTTGGCCAGTGCAATGGCCTTGGCCAATGCCAACTCAGCCACTCAGGTGAGTTAGCTGATCTGACTCATACCTGACTCGGCTGAGCCGTGACCGAGTTGATCGACTATGACCGGTGACCAAGGTGGACTTTGCCGGCCACCGAGATACTTTTCTTTCTTAGGATTCCGGTCAACTTCCGCTTTTTTGGAACATCCGGCGACCACATTTGAGCTGAATTCTTATATGGGTATTTCTACATATGGGATTGGTGGACATTGGATTGGGCTTTTGGAGGATTGACCTAGTTTTGGAAAGAGGAAAAGCTACAAAAAGGAGGGTCTTTCTACTACTTGGGATCACGTATTTTCTATTTGGAGTTTTGGAGAGCGGCGACTAGGGTTTCCTTTTCATTTTGTTTTTCATCTTCTTCATTATTTTATTATTGATTATGATTATGATGAACTCAAAAGCTATGAGTAGCTAAACAAATATTATTGGTTATGGGATAAAGTGGATTTCACAACATGATATATGATTCAATGAATTAGTTTTGTCTCAATAATTTATTGTTTATGATTCATTGTTTATATTGTCATATGATTTGAATACTTGTTAGGTTGAGTCCTAATCAATCCGATTTGCATTCATTTGTAAAGCTATATTAGGGTTTTCAATACGAAAAAGTTGTTTATCCCTGATTCTAAGTAGCATAATTGTGGGTAGTGCTTGTAGTGATATATCCTACTAGTCACAAGTGAATCATAACCTTTGTTAAAACGGATTAGTGCTTTTACACGTTCGTTTGCATTGATTAGTCTTATTCCATAGAACTTAGTGCTTTTAGGGAGTTAAACTTGATTGTGCTTTTACACGTTAGGTTGCTTTCTAGGAAAAATTCACATATACATCTTTTAATGTGGTTGTGATGAAATCAGGGAATTAGCGGGATATTCTTGCAATCAAGGTATCCTAGGACTTTTAGTAAATGAGAGATTAAAATACCAATTCTAGTCATTGATGAAAATACATGTTTGTGAATGATGTTATCCCGTGACCAATATCTTCTCTTTATTGATTATTCAAATTATTTTATTTGCTTTGCTCTATTTTATTGCTGAGATAAAACAAAAATCCCCCCTTGGTTACTAAGAGCATATGCAGTGGTGCTACTAAAACTAAAGAGTAAAGAGTAAAAAAAAAAGAATAAATTCGGGTTTAGTCCGTTGAGTTACGCAGTGGGAGGAAGACTAAATTTTGGTGGAGCGTAAACTATACCAACGCCTGATGTAGGGCGTGAAGTGTACGTTCGCCTGATGTGGGGCGGATGGTATACGTTCGTCTGGTGCCGAAAATGTAAAGAAAAAAAAAAAAAAAAAAAAAAAAAACAACAACAAAACAATGGGGCGTTGGTATAATCCACGCCCCATATAAACTATGCAAATTTTTGAGTGGGGCGGAGGTATAAACCACGGCCCACAATAAAATAAAATAAAAAGATTTTTTTTGTGTGGGGCGAATACTATATCAACGCCTGGTGTGGGGCGAACACTATATCAACGCCTGGTGTGGGGCGAACATTATATCAACGCTCGACTAAAATTTGGGTTTGGTCTTTGGTCGCGGACCAAATTTAGTCTGGAAATTTGGTATAGTCTGGTATTTGATCTTTAGTCCGTCCCACTACGTCTCTATCTCTTCCCAAATTTTTGGTCTTGGTCGCCCACTGCGGTTGCTCTAAGAAACTAAAATTCTATAACAACAAAAGCCTCTCTGTGGGAACGAACTCTTTCTTATCACGTACTTCATTTATATTTAGTAGAGTGAGAAAGTGAAATTATATTTGCTTGGCTGACAACCGATCAAATTTTGGCGCCGCTGCCGGGGAGGCATACGGCTTGTTATTAAGTTTTTAGTTTCTTTTCATAATTTCTGCTTTTTGTTTTCTTGTCTTGTTTCTCACTTGTTTGCGAGAATTGTTTTCAGGTACCTAATCCCTGGCTTCTAAAGATTGGAACTATCCAAGGTGCGGGATAGCTACTCGAAGAGGCACAATACTCCAACCAAGTCAAGACACAACAGAAGATCAAGAGCTAGAAGTGGAAGAAGAGTTACAACTAGAAGGAGAACAAGAGGTTCCATTTGTAGAAGAACTACTATTTGAAGAAGAAGAAGCAATGGGTGATCGTACACTCAAGGACTTGGCTTCTCATAGGATTGATGCACAACGATGGTGTATTAAAACAAACTCAACCTTTGAGATCAAACCGGGGTTGCTTAGAGAGTTACCAAAGTTCCATGGCATGGTGAATGAAGACCCTAACAAGCATCTTATGGACTTCCATACCATTGTCACGGCCATGTTTCCAGCGGAGACTGATGCTGATGGTGCAATGTTGAAAGTTTTTCCATTTTATATGGTGGATAGCGCTAAGGATTGGTTGTATTTTTTGCCATCCGGAAGTGTCACTACATGGAACGGGTTGAAGAAAATTTTCTTAGAGAGATATTTTCCTGCATCGAAGGCTACTCAAATTCGCAAAGATATTTGTGGGATAAAGCAAAATGTAGGAGAATCTTTGTATGAATGTTGGGAGCGATACAAGAGATTGGTGGCAAGCTGTTCACACCACCAATTCAGTGACGCTATGATAATCCAATACTTTTATGAAGGTCTCCAATCAAGTGATAGACATGTCCTTGATGTTGCGTGTGGTGGTGCACTAGTGAACAATACGGTGGCACAAGCTAGAGAGTTGATTGAAAGCATGGCTGCAAACTCGCAACAATTTTACACAAGAGGTGAACCAATGGTTAGGCGAGTGCATGAAGTTACGGATTCATCATCACACCGTGATCAAAGGATGGATAATATGGAGCAAATGATGGAAAAGATGGTTGCAGTTATTTTACCTTCATATGGTGAAGAGTTGGAGCAAGCTAGTGCGGTCTTTCCAAATCAGCAAAGACAGTATGATCCCTACTCCAACACTTACAATCCAGGATGGAGAGATCATCCCAATTTTAGCTATGCCAACAAGCAAGGTGCAATCCAACAACCTACTTTCAACCGTCCAACTGGATTTCAACCGCAACAACAACAATTTCAGCAACCACAAGCACAACAATCAATGCAAAATCAAGGTTCTGATATCGATTCAAAGCTTCAAACAATGACGCAAGGCATTTCCACCATGTTTAAAGAAAGTCAGCAGGAAACTAAGAGTGCTATCAAGGAGTTGCAGACACAAATGGGCTCCATGGCGATTGATATAAACAAATTGAAGGCATAAAATAGTGGGAAACTCCCTTATCAACCTATTAACCCAAAAGAGGGTGTCAATGCTATTACGTTTAGAAGTGGTACACAACTTGTGCAACCCGAAGTTACTGATTCGGGCAAGGTGGAAACACCAAAGGAACCTGTTTTGGAGGAGAAAAATGATAATTCTCCCCAAACTTCTGAGGTACTTATTCCTAACTCTAAAACTTTGGTTTCTACTTATGTTCCTCATTTACCTTTCCCTCGCGGATTTGCAAGTTCTAAGAAGGCGGAACTAGAAAAGGAGATTTTAGACGTTCTAAAGAAGATCCATGTGAACATATCACTCATTGATGCGATCTAGCAAGTTCCAAAGTATGCAAATGTGTTGAAGGACTTGTGTACCAATAAGCAAAGGCTCAAAGTTAATGAAGTGCTTAGTGTGGGGGAGAATGCTTCGGCAATCTTACAACACAAACTCCCACTTAAGTGCAAGGATACCGGTAGTTTTGACATTCCCGTCACAATTGGTAACACTACATTTGACAAAGCAATGTTGGATTTAGGTGCATCCGTAAATGTTATGTCTGCATCTATGTATAACTCACTTGATCTTGGTCCTCTTAAAAAGGCTGGAATTGTATTGCAATTATCCGATCGCTCTAATGTCTACCCAATTGGTATTGTTGAGGATGTTCTTGTGCAGGTTAATCAATTAGTTTTTCCAGCTGACTTTTGCGTGTTAGAGATGAATGAAGGGTCACCAGACTCGTCTCTTCCATTGCTACTTGGGCGTCCCTTCATGAAAACGGCGAAAACCATTATTGATGTGGACAAGGGAATGCTAACTATGGAGTTTGATGGAAAAACAATACGTTTCAATATTTTTGAGACGATGAGATATCCTAGTGATGTCCACTCTTGTTTCTCTATTGATGTTATGGATACATTGGCACAACAAGTTTTTGAATTGAATGCTGATGATGCTTTGGAAACCGTTTTAACTACATCCATGGATAATGGTGTAGAGTGTGGTAATGAAGTCAAGGAAGCCCTTGGTGATCTTAACTCACTACAAGGACGCTCGGAAACTCATAATATCTCTTTTATTTCTTTACCATGCAGTGATGAAAAGCTTGTACCTTCAATTATTAAATCTCCAAAGTTAGAATTGAAACCTCTTCCCGATCACCTAAAGTACTTGTACTTGGGTGATAATGAAGAGTTACCTGTGATTGTTTCTAATGAGCTTAGTGAATTACAGGAGCAAAAACTTCTAAGGGTGCTAAGGAAGTACAAGACGGCCATATGATGGACAATTGCCGATATCAAGGGTATAAGCCCTGCCGTTTGTATGCACAAGATACGTTTGGAGGATGATACAAAGCCTACAAGGGAAGCGCAACGTCGTTTGAATCCCCCTATGATGGAAGTTGTGAAAAAGGAGATACTCAAGATTTTGGACGTGGGTGTTATCTACCCTATATCCGATAGCAAGTGGGTAAGCCCGGTACAAGTAGTACCAAAGAAATCAGGTGTGACGGTGGTGGAAAATGATAAGAATGAACTTGTCCCAACTCGTGTGCAAACCGGTTGGAGGGTTTGTATAGATTACATAAAATTGAATTCCACCACTAGGAAAGATCATTTTCCATTGCCTTTTATTGATCAAATGCTTGAACGTTTAGCGGACACTCTTATTATTGCTTCCTTGATGGCTATTCAGGTTACAATCAGATTGTGATAGAACCGGAGGATCAAGAGAAAACCACTTTCACTTGTCCATTCGGTACTTTTGCTTATAGAAGGATGCCTTTTGGCTTGTGCAATTCTCCAGCTACCTTTCAAAGGTGTATGGTAAGTATTTTTTCAAAATATGTTGAAAACATAATCGAAGTGTTTATGGATGACTTTAGTGTCTTTGGTGATTCATTTGACCTTTGCTTGAACAACTTGTCACTAATCCTTAAACGATGTGTTGAAACAAACCTTGTGCTGAATTGGGAGAAGTGCCAATTTATGGTAACTCATGGCATAGTTTTAGGCCATATAATATCTTCTAAAGGCTTGGAAGTTGATAAATCTAAGATAGACCTTATTCGTGCTTTAACCCCTCCCACTACGGTGAGGAGATACGCTCTTTTCTTGGTCATGCAGGTTTTTATCGTGGATTTATCAAGTATTTTTCCAAGATATCATCACCAATTTGCAACTTATTGCAAAAAGATGTGGTTTTTAATTTTGATGAAAAGTGTAAATCGGCATTCAATCGTTTGAAAGAACTTTTGATTTCAGCCCCTATCAAAAAACCACCGGATTGGAGGAAGCATTTTGAGCTCATGTGTGATGCAAGTGATTATGCGGTTGGTGCGGTGCTTGGGCAACGTGTGGGGAAGATACCTCATGCTATTTATTATGCTTCTAGAACGTTAAACGAGACCCAACAAAACTACACAACCACTGAAAAAGAGTTGTTAGCCATTGTTTTTGCTTTGGAAAAGTTTCGCTCTTATCTAATTGGTACAAAAGTTGTTGTCTTTTCTGATCATGCAACACTTAGGTACTTGCCAATGAAGAAAGAAGTGAAACCGAGGCTCATACGATGGATTTTACTCTTACAAGAGTTTGATATTGAAATCAAGGACAAGAAAGGAATTGAGAACACCGTTGCAGATCACTTGAGCCGTCTTGTTGTGGACAAGCTATCCCATTGCGTGAAAGTTTCCCGGATGAGCAACTATTTTCAATTGCCTTTGGAGAACCATGGTATCTCGACATTGTGAATTACTTGGTGTCTAAACAAATCCCAAAGAACTTGTCTCGTGCTGAGAGGGACAAACTTAAGAAGTTGGGAAACCAATACATATGGGATGATCCATACTTGTGGAAACATTGTAGCGACCAAGTAATACGAAGGTGTGTTCCCGAATCTGAATTTAATTCTATCTTGTCTTTTTGTCACTCTTATGCTTGTGGAGGACATTTTGGGAGTAAGAGAACCGCTCACAAGGTACTTGAAAGCGGTTTTTATTGGCCAACCTTGTTCAAGGATGCATATATATTTTGTACAACTTGTGATAGGTTCCAAAGAACGGGCAATCTAGGTGCCCGAAATCAAATGCCACGAACTTTTATTCAATTTATTGAAGTTTTTGATGTATGGGGTATTGATTTTATGGGTACTTTTGTCAACTCCCATGGGAATTTTTATATCTTACTTGCTGTTGATTATGTCTCTAAATGGGTGGAAGCTAAGGCCACCCCAACTAATGATTCTAAAGTGGTTTCAGATTTTGTGCAAGCTAATATCTTTGCAAGGTTTGGAATTCCAAGAGCCATAATTAGCGATGGGGGTTCTCACTTCAAAAACAGGATTTTATAAAGCTTGTTGAAGAAGTACAATGTGTCGCTTGCAACACCTTATCATCCCCAAACAAATGGACAAGCCGAGATGTCTAACCGAGAGGTGAAATCCATTCTAAAGAAGACGGTGAACCCAACAAGGAAAGACTGGAGCATGCGACTTAATGATGCTTTGTGGGCTTATGGAACCGCATACAAGACACCTATCAGGATGTCTCCCTTTAGGCTTGTGTATGGTAAACCTTGTCATTTATCCGTTTAAATTGAGCATAAGGCGTTTTGGGCTATTAAACAATGCAATATGGAGATGGATGGGGCTGGAAAGCAAAGGAAGTTACAACTCCAAGAGCTAGAGGAGCTTCGCAATTATGCATTTAAAAGCTCGCGCATTTATAAGGAAAAGACGAAAGCATTTCATGATAACATGATTTCTAGGAAACAATTTTGCATTGGGCAAAAAGTGCTTTTGTTTAATTCTCGCATGCATTTATTTCCGGGTAAATTAAGGTCACGATGGATCGGACCTTTTATTGTTACTAATGTGTTTTCTCATGGTGCAGTGGAAATTCGTAACATAGCAACAAGAAAAGAACTTAAAGTTAATGGGCACCGGTTGAAACCGTATTATGAGAATTTCGCTTCCGAAGTGGTGGAAGGAGTTAACTTTGTGGAAGTACTCCCTCTGGAGGAGTCATAGAAAGCAAGGAGATAGTCGGGCTGACGACTTTAAACCAAGCGCTAAATGGGAGGCAACCCAAAGGATGCGTATTTCTTGTCTTGTTTTTATTTTTCTGATTTTTTGTCACATATCATGTTAGAGTTTCCCACCTTGATTTACTTTGGATGACTCAATTTACATTGAGGACAATGTAAAGTTTAAGTGTGGGGGAGTGGTTAAGCATTTGCATTGTAAAATTTTTTCAACTTTTGTGTAAAATAGTGAATAAAAAACTCCAACTTGTAGTTAGTTTAGAGTCACATGGTATACATGTCGCTAACATTACATCGAGATTCTCATAAGAGTGACTGAACTTAGAGGTGACAGAGAACATGATCGGGTTTATTACTTGTATGAGAGTTAAAGTTGGATTTAACCATGCCAGTGGCAAATATGGTGCAGACTGAATTCGGTATTAGAGTAATGCTCCCCTATAGTGGAGACTACCCATGTTACATCATGAGAGGCACCGACCTTCAATTCTTTGTACTGTCTAAATTTGTGCTTTTAGAGTGTGTGTCACCATACGTAAACTCCGGGTAGAATGGTGAGCTACCCAACCTCCCACCAATAGAAGCACTATTTTGATCTCTTGAGTGTTATTTTTATCAATCATGATGGTGACATCGAATTGCTAACTTACATATCACATGTAATCTTGTTCGCAGTTAGCACCATCCACTTTATCTCTCTCTACACCAACAGGTCCATAGAAACACCATCATCATCAACAAGAGGAGTATAACAAATTCAAAGGAAAGTTGAAGAAGTTCAAGGTTTACAAGCAACAGTACAGAGATGAGCAAATTTCAGATTCAAGTGAAGCAACAAGACAAGGAGCAGAATTTTTATAAGTTAAAGAATTTATGTACAAGAGCGAAAATTATCAAGGATGAGAGTTCGAGAAGTTTATGATATCAATACATAGAAGTTATGAAGAATCAAGCGGTAAAGTAATTACACCATGGCCTTTGTACTTACATTTTTATTTTATTTTATCTTATTTGTATTTTATTTTCTCTTGTCTCAAAAACAAAAAATTGAAGAATTTTTTTTTTTAAAAAAAAACAAAAAACAAAAAAAAGAAGAAGAAGAAGAAGAAAAAAAGAGACAAGAAAAATTCATTGTATCATATTTTGGGTTTGTATCGTTCGTTTTTAGTGTTGTTCATTCAATAAAGCCTATGGAAGAAGAAATATCCCTAATGAAGTTTCAAGCAACAAGGATTTGAAGAATAAGAGTTACATTGTCAAGATTCTACGAAGTTCAAGAGTTATCATCAAGAGTTGAAGACCGAAGACGAAGATGAAGACACCGACTGAAGATCGAAGACGTTTCCATGGATGCTGTGAGAGTGGTGCTAATTGCACGCCGAACGGATAATGAGGTAAGTAAGCATATTCCCACATTCGTTAAGTGGTTGATTTCCTTTCTTAGAGATCGTCAGAAAAATGGGTTTTCAAAATGAATAAAAGATGTGGGTTTTCAAAACAATTCGGAGGGTTTGGCCTTCCTACTATTCAACGTGTCGCAGGATTCTCTCTTCATTCCGACCTGGACACATGTGTGACCCATAAAAACTATTTATTATTGAGAGCAACTTCATAAAACCCTTTCTTGTGAGGCAGAGTCGAAACTTTCGATCACTCCGAACCTGAATTTCTTTCGATAAGGGATGGTTCTTTCTCTCTCAACTTTTAAGGATGAGATTGTGTTCATTTATGTGTCTAACTACTTATGACTAGTGTGCAGAATCTTTATGTCTTCTTAGCGCGTTGGATGCTATCATTTCGGAGAACTATTAAGTTGGAAAAATAGGTTTTGTGGGTATATCTCAAGTAAGCCCTCATGAGACTATAACTCATCCTCTAGGGATACCTAGGGGTTTAAAGGCTTGTTATACAAGTCAAGTGTGACCGTAACCTCGACGAAACGGAGTTGTATGTATGTTTTATAATTGTTTTGTTTGATTTGCTTGAGGACTAGCAAAGTCTAAGTGTGGGGTAATTTGATAGGTGTTGTAAACACCTTGATATTTATGCTTTCTTTGCGAGTTTTCTTGTAAAATATGTATCTTATGTTTGCTTTTGAGTTATTTAGGTTTTTTGGAGTCATTTGGAGCGAAATAAAGAGAAATCACTCACAAAGGGCAATTCACATACGAGCTATACTTGGAACGGGCTAAGGTGCGCGAGAGGAGGTGAATCAGTGTCGGTTCTCCGAAAACCGACAAGCCACGTATGAGCTTTGTTAGCCTTTAACCATGAAGTGGGGTGTCAATAGTAGTTTTTGTTCTTACCTGACCCTTAAATTGAGAGAGTTTATTTTTCAATCATTCACTTTCATTCCCTAACTCGAGGAGAAACCATGGCGGCTGCGGCTAAGATGTTCGAATCGAGAAACTGAGAGAATCAGTGAGATGAGATGATGAAGAAATCAGTCGATTAACTCAGAATTCATCTAGTGAATGAGTATAAGAGATAGTGATGCAGTTAATTCGAGAAAACAAGGAACAACAGGGATGAAGAAAGGGGATATGTTAAGCGGAAAAGGAATAAGAAGATGAAACTGGTGATGAAATACAAGCAATTGATGGTGGAATTGAGTTGGGTTTTGGTCGAATCTGCATTTGACTCTAGTTGGAGACGTGCCATGGATGTTACAAGGGTTTGAGATGATGAACTGAGCTGCAGGTTAGGGTTTTAAATCGGTTTTGAGAAATTGAGATGAACTAGAAGATGTTTCTGCTGTTGTTGTTCAAGGAAATTGCAGATTAGATGTATGTTAGGATGAAACTACAGGGAAGAATAATTTGTTGTTGTGGATGAATTCGTTGTCTATGTGGTTGGAGCTGAAATGAAGTGCTGATGATGGATGTTTGGGATTGGTCATGAAGCTGGTGTGTAAGTGTTGCAGCTAGGAGTTGCAGTTGGTGGATGGTGCTGCAGTTTTGGTGGAGTTGCTGCTGGAGCTATCGATAGTACTAGTAATGGCATTGCAGGTGGTAATTGAAAGTGCAGGAACTGAGCCAAAGAGCAGCTGCGGTTACAGAAATTACAAGGGAGTGATGATAATGCAATGAGATGACAGAAAGACAGATAGAAAAGCTGACTTGAGTCAGTTCTGGTTTGAATGGGATGAATGGAGAAAAGCTCGTGTCACGGTCTTTGGACCGAGAAAAAAATCGATGAGTCATGTTGCCAAGTCGAGAAGAATGGGTTTAGATTATAGTCGAATTCGTAGTGGATTTGATCTGAGTTAAGGTTTGAAAATGGTGCTTTGAGAGCAGATATGAACTGAACATGGTGAGGCCGTCGCGGCTGCAGTGCTTGGAGATGAATCTGTGCAACTAGAATTGCTGCGAATGAGTGACTATTGATTATAAAGGTGCAGTGCTGCAATGAGCTGCAAATGAAGGCTGGAGTTACTGCGGTATGGCGATGAACTGAAGCGGGTATGGAAGTGAATGTATGTTAGTAAGCTGAATTTCAGAGATGATTTTGTTGTGTGTGTTGCAGCTGAAAGTATGGCCTGAGATAGTTAAAAGCTACAGTTTGGTAGTGATGTCATTGGAGATAGTACAATCAAGTAATGGGTACTGGTGGTGATGCCAGAGATGAAATATGCAGAAAGGTGCTATGTAATTCGATTTATTGGTGGCCTGAGATGGGAGGATGTATGATGGAGTTACAGGTGGAATGTGACTCGGATGTTGTTATAGGTTATGATGTTTTGCTGGTGGATTTGGTCATGTTGAGCTGTAATGAAGTAGATGGAGCCGAAGTTGCCGTGTGCAAATGAGGCAATGAACCGGGCACTTGTTGGTAAGCTACATAATGAGATGCAACAATTGAGATCAAGTTTGTGGTTGAACATTACGGGCATGGAAGAATGGGTATTGCGGTGGAGTTCAGTTGGAGGTTGAACCGGTGGATTTACTGCTATTGTGGGAGTTTCGAGAACCGATGTTGGTGCTTTGTAGCGTAGAGGCGGTGGGTACCGAGTCGATGTTAGAATTGGTTTACAAACTTCGGGCGTATGAAGGCGGAGGTGGTGTTGTTATGTTATGAGTTGGTGGTTCGTGTGGTATGCAATGTTGGTTGTTTGCCGGCAGAAATGATTCAAATGAATCGGAGCAATGTAGAGAATAATCTTGACACCGACTTGAACCAAGTTGGTGGTTGCTGCGAAGTGAAAGGAGTTGCATTGCTGCTGTCAGTCAGGGATGCAACATACAGGGCCATCATGGCTGGAAGCACAATGATTGTGCAACAAAGCTTTGGCCAGTCCAATGGCCTTGGCCAATACCAACTCATCCACTCGGGTGAGTTAGTTGATCCGACTCATACCCGACTCGGCCGAGCCGTGACCAAGTTGATCGACTATGACCGGTGATGGGTGGACTTTGCCGGTCACCGAGATACTTTTCTTTTGCCGGATTCCGGCCAACTTCCTTATTTTTGAAACATCCGGCGACCACTTTTGAGCTGAATTCTTATATGGGTATTTCTACATATGGGCTTGGTGGACATTGGATTGGGCTTTTGGAGGATTGACCTAGTTTTGGAAAGAGAAAAAGCTACAAAAAGGAGGGTCTTTCTACTACTTGGGATCACGTATTTTCTACTTGGAGTTTTGGAGAGCGGCGACTAGGGTTTGCTTTTCATTTGTTTTTCATCTTCTTCATTATTTGATTATTGATTATGATTATGATGAACTCAAAATCTATGAGTAGCTAAACAAATATTATTGGTTATGGGATAAAGTGGATTTCACAACATGATATATGATTCAATGAATTAGTTTTGTCTCCATAATTTATTGTTTATGATTCATTGTTTATATTGTCATACGATTTGAATACTTGTTAGGTTGAGTCCGGAATCAATCCGATTTGCATTCATTTGTAAAGCTATATTAGGGTTTTCAATACGAAAAAGTTGTTTATCCCTGATTCTAAGTAGCATAATTGTGGGTAGTGCTTGTAGTGATATATCCTACTAGTCACAAGTGAATCATAACCTTTGTTAAAACGGAATAGTGCTTTTACACGTCCTTTTGCATTGATTAGTCTTATTCCATAGAACTTAGTGCTTTTAGGGAGTTAAACTTGATTGTGCTTTTACACGTTAGGTTGCTTTCTAGGAAGAATTCACATATACATCTTTTAATGTGGTTGTGATGAAATCAGGGAATTAGCGGGATATTCTTGCAATCAAGGTATCCTAGGACTTTTAGTAAATGAGAGATTAAAATACCAATTCTAGTCATTAATGAAAATACATGTTTGTGAATGATGTTATCCCGTGACCAATATCTTATCTTTATTGATTATTCAAATTATTTTACTTGCTTTGCTCTATTTTATTGCTTAGATAAAACAAAAATCCCCCTTGGTTACTAAGAAACTGAAATTCTATAACAACAAAAGCCTGTGGGAACGAACTCTTTCTTATCACGTACTTCATTTATATTTAGTAGAGTGAGAAAGTGAAATTATTTTTGCTCGGCTGACAACCTATCAACGGCCGTAAGAGATTTCGCCTAATTAGGTTACTCTCCTCTCCGAATAGGCGGCTACACCAGTAACAACACAACCGAGGAAGTTTGCTGTCACGAAGGATTAGTTTGCTAGAAATGCAAACTTCAAGTATTTATAGACTAGGAAGTTTGGACACCGAGGAATTTCCAAAACCGAAAATATTCTCAAAGATATTCAATACATTCCAAATTCGTTTTTCATAATTCCTGGAAATGCTCTGTCCAAGATAATGATCGAAAATCTCTCTGGAAAATCTCAACTAGTAAATGCACATTACTAATTCTCATTTTCCTAAAATAAAATTAACAACCTTAAATAAAAGATTCTTAACTTATTTATTTCGATCATGGGATTTTCTTCCCGTAGCTATTAAGGAATAACTTTGAACAATAAAATATAAACATTACTGCACATGTTCAAAGTATACCGGCATCCTTACTTTGTAAGTCCTCTTTCATACTTACAACCTTGAAACCGATTTGCCACACTTCCAAACAAGTTTAGAATCGGTTCATCTCGACTTTTCAAGAACTATGCGATTGATTAAGAAACACTCAATCACAAATTATGGGTTTAATGAGTTCTACCAAAACAAGTTTCGGTTCTACCTACATGTGAGTATTGTACATAGTCACACTAGCTTCCCAAAATTCAGTTGACTAGGTACTAGGATCGGTTCCCCACATATATATGGTATCTAACTTATATGTGTTGCACATGTCCATAGGATCGGTTCCCCTTTGCCTAAAAACGTGTTGCACATGTTCATAGGATCGGTTCCCCTTTCTGCTATAAACCTTGCTGCACCTCATACAAGGATCGATTCCCCTTTGTGATGTGTTGCACCTATTCATAGGATCGGTTCCCCTTTACCCATATTCGGTTCAATAAAACACAAACTCGATCATACCATCTCAGGTGATTACTTAAGATCGGTTTCACTAATAAATGTCATACCAATACATAACTCAGGCCTTTGTGAATAGTTTTACCAAGAACACAAACAAGTCGTGAGCGGTTATACTAAATAACACATATTGGATGTTCACAAGATATGCAATGAATAACAATCCCAATAACGCCTGACGATTTCCTTTTTGATTCATAAACAAGTTTATGAACTTACTTCCTTAAAACACATGTAGAACATTGTTTCCTAGGATGAAATCCTCACCTTATACCCATACATAATCACAATAGCATTCAAACGATTATGTCGATGTCTTATCTACGAAGTTTAATGCTTAAGCAATAAAATTCATATTGTATTCCTTAATACTATGTCTATCTAGAGTGTTCATGCTTCGCAGTTTCCTTTTCAATATGCACGACTTGAAAGATACGTTAGGGAATGAAACAGTTCAAGTCAAATATCACTAACCTCAAGTGGAAGGATGATGTTATCGTTGTAGCTTCTTACTTCTTCACTTCTTCAAGTCTTCGCAATACTTGTAATGTCTCATATCCTAATACTTTCAAGCTAACCTATACGAAGTTGACTTTAGTACATAATCAAGCGACTCCTAAAGTGAGTTTTGATTCACTAAAATATGACAACCAAACTTGACATACCAACGCTTGGTGGGTTCAACCGAGCTATGCTCTAACAGTAACACCTCCTACCATAGTCTTGAACATGCAATTAGCTGGGTTTGGATCATGAATATTAGCATAAAACTGTGCAATCATCTCAATACGAGCGGTTCCTAATGGTTTGTGAATGATGCCCCAGGAGTGATTTTTGAAAAAAATTAGTTAAACCTTGTACCACAATTTCTGACTCATTATAGTGGTGCGCGTCGTTTACACAACAAATTAATTACTTCTTTCCACACAATTAACTGGTAATACAATGGCAAGGAGTTCGTTCCCACGAAGAGCAGGGAGTTTCTAGTTGTTAAAAGTCACGGAAAGGGGGGTTTTTAGATTTCAAATCAAAGTAACTAATAAAAGAAAATAATAATAATACTTTGCTGTAAATAATAATGAAGAAGATGATTAGGGAATCATTCGCCGTCACTGAACCGAAGCTTAATTAAATACAAATTTATTTCTTGTTTAACTTACACTGTTACCAACCGTAGAATAGCAATAAGCTCTGCTATCCCCCGGATTCCTACCAGTGTAGTTAAAATCGCTCTCCAAGGCCGAGTACTCTCCGAGTAATCGCTACAAGCTACATGACCGAGGCGATTTCCGATTCCAAGTTATTTCCAATTTTTAGAAATTAAATCGGCCGATATGCCGATTTGTACCGATTTTTCAGCAAAACGAGTTGGCGATTTTTCTGAGTTGGCCTTTCATGCACCAAAATTATAAAACAAAAAATTTGTAACCCCTCGAATGAGAGTTATAAAACGGAAAAACCTCTAAAAACGTTATAAATAGTTTTAGTAATACAATATTACACTTGATTATATGACTCATGAACAACAATACATAAGTATCTAATAAAAAGGTTCCTAGTATTAGGCCTAGTTTTAGCGATTTCCAAGTCCGAAGTTATTGCTCCTCGCTCCAAGTTCCCCAACCGAGTAGGACCGAGGAACGATTTCGATTACTTTGATTCCTAGTGCCACTGGATACGGAAGCGCTCGACTACCAGATTCTATCCAACCAACCCACCAAGAATAAGCTCTCAAGGTATAAATTAGTCGAATGCTTTACACTCTGTGAATCAGGTTGATCCTAGCATCAGACGCATAAGCTCAGTCTGCTTACTAGTGTTATCTTTACACACAATTGCTTAGCAAAATCCCTCTCGTCGCCTCTTTGCGATTTACTACTTGTGTAAAGAGTTGATGTGACAATTACACGTATCACACAATCCTAAACTAGTAGAAGAAATATTGATTGGTTAATTTAATTGATCATTTTAAATAACCCCTCAATATTATTAGGCAATAAAAATAATAAAGATAATCAACAATTAAATAAAATTTAAAATAAACGTGGTTAAAGAAAATAATGCTTCATTGTTCAGGACTTTGAAATCATCCCTAATCAATTAGAAGATTAGCTACTCATAATTAAAAAGTACTAGCAAATAAATAAAGAAGAAGGAATTAAAATAAAACTAAAACACAGAGTAAAAGCCGGAGCTCTTTCTCTGTTTCTCGCTACAAATAAAAATCATCCAAAGAAGTAGTAAAGGAAGAAGTTAATTTTTATCTAACTTTCAGCTCCTATTTATAGTAGTCCGGATATCCCAGCTCATCCATAAAATATCGCAATAGAAAACATTAGCTGCTTCAATTGGTTTTTGCGGTCCACTAGGAAAATGCCACCAACGCTCTTGTTTCTGATTCTTTTGCATGCGCCGTCTTACTTCCCCCAATTTGTCTACCAAATTCAAAATCTATTGCATGATAGAATAATTGTATTCGTTATGGCGTAACGCGAAGTATCTTTAACAGACGAACTACGACTTCTAATTGGCTTCTTCTTCAATGGGTCCAGTAAGGAGCGTCGTGTCTCCATGTAGTCCTTCCATCTGCTCAGCTTCAATGGGCCGCCTTGCACCGGATCATTTCTTTTCTCCAGAACACGTCAACTGCTATGCCATGACGCGTGTTTTCTCGCTCTCGTGATTACCGCAAAGAGCCCCACCACCTGACTTCTTCCTTTCTTCATTTTGCTGAACGTGTTGGCTGGGTCCCACCAATGACGCCATCATTTCTCACCCGCAAATGGCAGAAGACCTTGTTGTTGACCAATTCCGTTACCATCACCATTAACCACCTGCAACAATGAATAACAAATAGCTTTGCTCGAGTTTTTCTTGTCTTCACCGCTTCATCAACGGCAAAGAAGCCATTATCTTTATCACCGCCATGATCATCAACCCGAGCTCCAATTCAATGACAATAGCGAGCTTCTCTTCCCATATCGAGTTCTCCCCGAACTTCGACGAGCTCATTCATCACCGATAATGGTAGCGGCTTCCATTCATCGGGCTCGAACACCATCACCGCCAAGCTTAATTCCATATTCAATGGCAAAGACCTTCATGCTCCTCTTGAACTCTCTATCACTCATCGTTGATCATCATGATTACTGCCTTTCTTGAGCTTGTCACAAAGAAACTCACCATTAGCTCGAGCTCCGATCAACAACGGCAAATGACCACTCGGTCCATCTCTATTGACATCATTCTTCATCTCCACAGAGTCATTATCATCTCAATCAACAACAGCGGGCTAGAATCAACTCTATAACTCCCAATATCACAGTTCTCTTCTTCTTGTTTGTTCGTCGAACTCAGTCCCAGTATCACCAACAACTATAACTCACTCAACACCGTAAACTTCGTATGTATCCTTCTCATCTCATACCCCTTATTCATCGTCGAGAAGCCATGGCAGCAACCTTCCAGTTCATCTCTCGATGATGGCAGCAAAAGCAACCATTAGTTCATCTTCACAACCGCCGATAATGGCAAAAAACCCGTTCAATATATTCCCGTCTCGTACTCGAACCCATCACCAAGCTCCTTGGTCCTCTATGCCAACAGCTCCATCAATCGCCGGTGATGATAGCAGCGACCATATTTCACCTCCAGGCTCTAGTTTTGCTGATTTATCAAAATCAAGCTAGTACCCAAGTTTTGTATCGTCCCCAGGAACCCAGTGATGTATTCAAATTCGGATATAATTGTTAATCAAGATCCATCACCGTCGTGATCATCATGATCATCAAGTTCTGTTTGCCATAGTCTGTGTCATGTGTTGGAATAGGGAAGACGAAGTGCCCTGAGTGATAAGCCAGGTACCTTTAACAGTCTTTGAATCTTGACATCCCCTTGAGTAAAAGACCGGACTTCCTTTAGCAATTCCCTTGAATTTGACTGCCCCTTAACCGAAAGATGCCCCTTAACATTCAGTTGGGTTGCCAATAGCACTTCCCTTAGAAAATAACCATTTTGCCCCTTTTAGTCTTCTGAGTTCTTGTTTTTGATGTGATTTTTAATGTTGTAGAAAAAGTGGTAAGAAAAGTATCGTTCACTCAGACTTGTGAAGATTCGTTTTAGACTTAACATAAAATAAAAAACTAGAAAACTCAAATTGAAGTTGTTATCAAGATTATAAAAAGCACCAAGACTCAGGATTCCACCATTGACCAATAAAGTGACTCAATCTAATCAATATTCATGCAATTCTTTGCGTTTAAAGTGATACTAATTTATTGCCTCTAGTAGATTTTCGAAGTAACAATTGTAAACATCAAGCATGAAACATCAAAAGTTTAAAACTAAGCATGCTCCATCAAAACGAATCACAATCATTCAATAAAAATCAATTTTCCAATATTAGTTCCATGCAAATAATCATAAAAGAAATTGTAAAAATTAATTAAAATAGAAATATACCACTTTTCATGGTACAATGGCTTCCTCCGTCGCCTCGGCTAAGGGGTTTAGCTCCTCATATTATTCACATGCTCAAAATAGGTGTTCATAGCTCAAAAGGGTGAAAAACAAGAGAAACTAATAAAGCGTATTGCTTAGCAACGTTTTATAGGCATTACAAACCGATCATTCAGAATTGTTGCAATAGGAACTGTTACATGAAATGATAGAACTGATATGTTGTAAAATAAAAGACTCGCTCTAGTCTGTCTAATGTTCTTCGAAGTTCTTCAAAGCGACAACGAACACGGTTTCATGCAACCTTGATTTCTCGGCTCCGTGGTGTTCTAAACTTCCCTAAATTTCTCTAAACTTCAATACCCTCCTATAGAACTCGACAAAGCCTTTTATACACTTCAGCAACCTCAAAATCCCGATTAAATTTCTTGTTTTCTTTTCGTGGAAGTCACGGCAATAATTTCTTCCCTTACTTAGTTTCACGCGTTTCTGATCTTTCCAACTCCTCCCCAAATCTTCCTTAGATAGAAACTCATCTTAGGAAATTATATCTCGCCTTTAGTCTCCCCGTAATACCAAAAACCAATTCATACAGGATCCGTGTATAACTCCACCTTTGTTTCTATTCAACTCGAGTTCTAGCCCAATCCAGCCCAAGTAAACATCCATACCAGCATTGTATTTCCAAAACAGGCCTAGCCCATGAAAACTAGCAATTCAATCTCCTTGAAACTGGTCCAAATCATCAGCCCTAAATCCTAACACTTAAACCAAAATTTTCCCGCCAATTTGAAATTCAATTTGGAGAAGATGACCTCCCCTTATCTTGTTCCGGTGTCCCTTTAGCAATTAGGGTTACAATTAGCAATCCTTGGGGTGAGAATAGCAATCTGTGGGGTACGAAGAGTAATTCCTTGGGCTGTAAATAGTGAAAACTTCTGGGTGCCTTTATCGCGTTTCTGGGGTGCCTTTAATACTTTCTACGGGGGTACTTTCCGAGCCAATTTTGCCGCAAAAGCCTATTTCTCCAAAAACACCTACAAAAACATAAAATGATCAAATAAGTACAAAATCGAGCACTGACAATACACAGTATTGAGAACAAATTAGACACAAAAATGTGTCTGTCAGTTTTGCTCATAACTTTTTCATACGAACTACGAATGACTCTGTTCTTTCGCCATTGTACTTGAACGAGTCTCACTTTGTCTTTGGCCCTTCTCCACTTGTAGCTAGCTTCTTTTATTGCATAAAGCGCAAATTCACTTCTTTTTGGATGATTCACCTATTGAAAGACAAATACAAGAAAACAAACGTAACATGCAATAATTTGCAAGAATATAAGCAATTACTAGCATGGAATTGACACTAAAATCATGTGAATTATGCACTTATCGTATAGTATCTTTCAAAAATTGGTGTTTGTTCTTATACTCCAAATAGAGGACACGAGCATCGGGGTTAATAAACCCGCACGGATATTGGGGTCGTAGAAGAAATTATCCCCAGCTTGACCACTTGAATTCCCGACATGACTAGTGTTCCTATGTGCCATTGTTGAATATGAATTCTCAAGGAAGAGTTGAGAAACTTACTTGGTTAGTGAACAGTTGTTAATGGTGGAATTCCTAAACGTTAACAAACGCGAAAACAGTTCTTGACCCAACGTACACGAGCTTCTCCTAAGTTCAATGAATAAAACCAGACACAAAATGGTGATGAAATGAGTTTAAGAAGAAGGAGTGTTCGTGAACCGGTGGTTTTTCTTCTTCATACACGAACAGAAGAGATGAAGGAGAATGAGAAGAAAACGAAGAGGTTCTTCCCTCTTTTATTGTGTCAAACGGTGGACCGTGAGCTGGTTCTGTGTGCGTTCGAACAAGATTCAAACCCGTATGGGAACAAGGTTCAAAATGTGTGAAACATATGTGTGCGAATTAGGACCCGTTTGGAAAGGCACTAAATAAGGAGTTTGGAGTAACAACTCAACAAATGTTTCCTTGAGTAATTTTCGTATGGTCAAAATGACCAACCAAAATTATGCACAGCATGACACCAAGAAAGAGTTTCTTTCCAGCAACTCTTACATCTTGTAGTGTTGAGAAACACCCAAGAAATTGTTTTTATAAGTCTATCAAAGAACTTCAAGAGAACCCAAAAAATATTGTGTTTCTGATTTCTCGTTTTCCAACTTATAAAAAACAGTTTCTGCAGATAGGTTTTCGTACTGCGAAGGGAAACTCTTTTGGTAAAAGGAGACATCCTAGCTTCTTCATAAAAGAATACAATACTACTATCTTGATAGGAAGTATCAAGAATTGAGCAATGAATCGATTCATGCTTTGAGGTGATATACTCAGATGACTGAGATTTAAACTCTTTTTGTAAATCATTTAGTTTGTTACAACTAATTGGATTACGCAAAGCAGGAGCATTTCTCTCACCGATTAGCAAATCAATATCAACCTCAACATAAATATTATTCATCATAACTTGATTTAGCCTATCAAGAGAATCTTGTTCTTTCTGAAGAAATAAATCAACATCAGAAGATAAGCTTTCAAGTTTTTTTTTCAAGCTCTGAAAAAACTTCAAGGGATTTTAAACCTGGTGGAGGTTTAGATAGAATTTCTTTTACAGATTTTATTAAATCAGTCATGGAAGAGAATTCTAGAATCCCTGGATCTGGTGTTGCATTTATTGAGATATCACTAATGTCCATATTCAGATCGCTACAAACACAAACTTATAAGGTCTTAACGTGTTTGCCTGCTCTGATACCAATTGAAAAAGCGGGGGTACAACAGCCACACCCAGGAATTCGTTTGGCAATTTGAATAGACAAACTCTAATATACTTTCAAGAGAATCAACTAGACAGTTAGACTCAATCTAGAGAAAAGTATATCAAAGAGTTTTATATCTCTATCTCTCAATTCAATCTACAATCAGCAAATAGGAATTTTCGAGCCTGATTGAATATAAGATAAATAACTTGAACGGTACCAAAGACCAATGTTCAAGGATTAATCAATCTCAATCAATAACCAAAGGTTGGATTTCCCAATTGATCTATTCAACGCACAACCTGTGATATTTCAATTATATAATAAAATATAATGCGGAAAAGAAATAACACAGATACCAGAAGTTTTGTTAACGAGAAAACCGCAAATACAGAAAAACCTCGGGACCTAGTCCAAATTTGAACACCACACTGTATTAAGCCGCTACAGACACTAGCCTACTACCAATGAACTTCGGACTGGATTGTAGTTGAACCATAATCAATCTCACACTGATTCAAGGTACAGTTGCGCTCCTTACGTCTCTGATCCCGGCAGGATACTACGTACTTGATTTCCTTAGCTGATCTCACCCACAACCAAGAGTTGATACGACCCAAAGTCGAAGACTTGATAAACAAATCTGTCTCACACAGAAAAGTCTATAGGAATAGATAAATTTGTCTCCCACAGAAATACCTTCGAGTTTTGTTCAGTCTTTTGATAAATCAAGGTGAACATGAACCAATTGATATATCGGACTTATATTCCCGAAGAACAGCTTAGAAATATCAATTACCACATAATAATCTTAATCGTATGGTAGCCAAACAAGATATTGTGGAATCACAAACGATGAGACGAAGATGTTTGTGATTACTTTTTATCTTGCCTATCGGAGAATAAATCTCGAGCCAATCTTAAAGAATATCGTACTCAAACACGATAAAAAATGCAAGATAAGATCACACAACTACACAGAAAATAGTTGGGTCTGGCTTCATAATCCCAATGAAGTCTTTAATTCGTTAACCTATAGGGTTTCGTGAAAAACCTAAGGTTAAAGGAGAATCGACTCTAGCTTATGCAACTAGTATCACACATGAGGTGTGGGGATTAGGTTTCCCAATTGCTAGAGTTCTCCTTATATATTTTTCAAATCAGGGTTTGCAATATAAGTTACCTTTGTAACAAAGCATTCAATATTCACAGTTAGATGAAAACCTGATTAGATTCAAGTTAATATCTTTTAACCGTTAGATCGTACTTAGCTTGTTACACACAAATGAAATGTACATTCATTTAGGTTTATGTAGCCGTACCTAAATGTGTACACCATGTTGGCTCAACAATAGTTAGCCAAGGATAGCCATATGAATACTCTCATATCAACCTTATTCATCTTAACCATAACTAGTTCAAATGACTCAAATAAAACTAGTTAAAGAGTTGTTCAATTGCTATATTCTCATAGAAGTATACAAGAACACAATTGAAGCAAAATCGGTTTGATTCACTCGAATCAACATTAACATTAAAGCCACGGTTTGCAAAGAATGCATTCCTTAATATATAAATGTATTAGTTCATGTACACAACCGATTTTAGAACTTTAACCTTCAAGTATGCAAAGGGGTACGCATACTTGAAATACCCGGACTGAAATTGAGTTTCGCCAGTACGCGAACATGTACGCATATCACCAATCCCAGCACAAAATCTTGGACATGAACCTTACGCCAGTACACATACGTGTACGCATACTTAGGTACCCGGACTTCTCAAACCAACAAGTACGCATACCGTGGTTCCCGGACATGGGCAACATATGTGCAAGAGTACATAGCATGTCACAATACAATAATGGTTAAGTGTTCTAAACTCTTATTTCAATCATTGAAACTTTCTTAGAGGATGACAATATCCGTTTTCACACACTATTAGCATCAAAGCAATTTTCAAGTTATTGAAATAATCATAACGAAACATTCCAAGTCCACACCAAATGATTGTATCACACAAGCCATGTAAGATGTTACTCGACAATTTTCACATGATCATCTTTTGACTTTCGTCAAGAATATAAGATGAACTTGGTTGAAGCGAAAGCTTGCCAACACATATTCCGAGAAATATGTAAGCGAGATAAACTCAGCTCGAAATCTCAAACGTGTATGATAGAAAACTATATCGTAACACGACTTATGTCTCAAGATAGGAAATAGAGTAAAAATATACTTTCCAAGTGATATATGAGTTTCAGTCTCCACATACCTTTTTGTTGATGAAGTTCCACAAGCTCTCCTTAGTAGTTCGTCGTCTTCAATGATGAACGCTGTGAAGTCTAATGCTCAACTACACAATCTATCCTAGTCCAAGACATCTATAAGTAGACTAGAAATCAAGACTTATAGTTTTGATCACTAACATTGACAAACAAGCTTGAGATAGAGTTCGACCGAGCAGTGCTCTGACAAATACTTCAAGGTATAAGAGTTACCATATATTCCTTTGCCCTAGCTGTTCTAGTTGTTGTCCGTAAAGATGGAAATTGCATCCAACTTCAATTCAGGGCAAGAAAATAAAAGTACTCTCTTAAGTAAATGTTAGAGTAATATCTAGTTTTCCATCAAAGCTAACTTCATGTGTTATTAAACCTTACTAACACATAAATTAACACTTGACACCTTAATACATGAATGTTAAGTGCTTGACACATCATGCTTGGACCAAGTCAAATTTGGTATTTTCATAAGTATGCCAAAGTTATGTGCCACAATCTAACATTCTCCCACTTGGCATATTAGACTTATGGCCTGCATAACTTCTAGAAACTTAAGTGCGCAAATAAAAATTATAGTTTACATAAATGTCAAGATTAGGAAATATACTAATGCGAGTCATGGCGGTTATACATCATTGAACGACATTCTACTGTACCGTGGTCCATTTACGCACAAATGTCATGCACTTTTATTACCCATACAAGCCATCAAAACTACTTTGGAGTCTAAAGTTAAACATGCATTTTGAAACTACGTTCGTGAATATCTAATCACTTGCGCACACATGGCTACGAGTACTGCCAAAAAATTATTAAACTCTCAACCCTCTAACTAAAGTACCAAGAAATGAAGCAGAATTATCTCTAACCAGAAAAACCGGACCACTGCCATGGATTTCCTAGAGGCACAATCATAATCATGTTACATCTTTGAAGACTTCACTTTAGATCTGTGAAGCCCGATCGGCATATCTCTGATTTTATACAAAAGATTATCTTGAACATCGTAGTTCTTCTTTATTCTAAAGGTTCATCTCTTCTATTATATGTTTATTCACGATATATTGATTGAGGAATAAGATTGATAGCCGTTACACGAGTTTTTCGTCTTTGACCTTAGTTAGTTCCAAAAGATTATGATACAAACTTGATTTATGAAGATCTTATGAGGTCAATTAGGCATCTTATATCTTTTGAAAATATTAAGTTTCTTAAATGTTGAGATGTGCTTGATATCATTTTTACATGGAGATCTCTCAAAGTAAATAGATCTCCATTATCTTGATTAAACATATATTAATGAACCAAAAAAGTGTCTTGTTGGAGGCGGGGTAACACTTGTCTTCACGAAGAACTATGAGCGGACTCCTGGGCTTGAAATGATGTTAGCTAGGGGAATAGTATAATAATACCTAATGCGAGATCTAAGAGGCATACGGAGAACGACCGAAGATGAATTGCTCAAAGGGTTAGTAACAAAATGACATATTACATTTTCTTAAATTTGTTTTACAGCTTTCTGTGAGTTTATATGCGTGTTATTCTACTATTGGCTAGTCAGGCTTGTTGTTAGTGAGTGTCGAATGTCACTGGTTGTTTTACCTATATAAAATTAAGTATGTATTCCTTATATTTTGTGTAATGAAAAACTCCTTTCACCTTCATCAACTAGTTAGTTCGGTATCAACCACATTCCTAGTATGAACGTTGATGAATATGACAATTAGTATGCTAATCAAGCTAGATAGTTTTTAGATTGATATTAAAGATCTTACAAGACTTGTTCTTGTTGATTCCGAATCTTAAAATATAAATCATACAAGATTTTATCTTGATTAAATTCGGATCTTAAAGGTTCAAATACATACTAGGTTGACCTTACGTATTTTTATTTTAACTAATCATCCAAAGGATTCCTCGTGTTATAATCTTGAAACATATTTTGTATACGAACGTATAGATTATACAAGGTTTTTCCATACAAGTTCACGAACGAAAAGTTTGTGGTGTACTAGGTAATTATTATATTTGCTCTACCGAACCCACCAAGCGTTGATATGTCAAATTTGGTTGTCAAGTTCTTCTTCGAAACTCGAAGTCGCTTGATTTGATTACTAGAGTCAACTTTAAAAGGTTAGACTAGGAACATGGAAATATTGAGACTTTCTTTTGTTATTCATGAATAACTTAAACACGTATCAATAAAAACGCAAACATTATCCTTAACTTCGAAGTTAGTAACTACGAACTTGACTTGTTCCAGTTCTATCATTTGTTCTATCATGTCAATATTTATTGAAAACATAATATATGAATTAAAGTTTGCTTACGATGACTTTAGTAATGGCGAGTTGGTCATTATATGATAGTCAAAGTATAAAGGAATGGTATACTATTTTTTTAACAACTTAAATATGTGGAGTTACGAAGTATAGTTTATTTATGGACTTCATATTATCGATATTGCACTAATTGTTATTTCGGTAAATATGCCTTGAAATTACGTTTAATCACTCAGTTTAAGGAATTATACTTGCGAAACTTATTTTGTATTTTAAAAGGTAATCCAATACCTAATAAAGATCCATTCTAGGAACCGATCCCATGAAAGGATCTTAACTAAGACCGATCCCAAATAAGGATCTCAACTAAGACCGATCCTGAAGATCTAAGTACGGACCGATCCATTACAAGGATCTAAGTTAGGGCCGATCTTATATTCTGACCGAAACTTACACTTTCAATATTTATGTTATCCTCGGGTTTATACATACATCCAGGTGTACTCATGATATAATGGATGTTCATGAATGTCGACATAATGATTTTAATATGTAACTAATCTCTAATATCTTAATGTTCAACTATTTTCTTTGATACTCAAGGCATGATCCTGAAACCGATTTTTCAGTATCTTTTAGATATCAAAATTATATGCTTACCATATCCTAAAGGTTTACATATCTCTAGTTACTATATTATTAAAGTACATGGATGTGTGCTAGTTAATATTAGTTGTCAACTACGAGTGACGTAGGTTTATCAGTTGGTATTTGTTAATTTCATAAATAAATCTATATTGCATATCATAAGGATTTTTAGAAAGTGGTAGTACCTTGTCTTCCAATCGATCCTTGGTCATAACACTATAAATAATGGAGCTTGTGTTCATACAAACTCATCCATTGATACACATTTTGATTGATCGTGTGGGAAGCAACTTTTCATGAGATAAAAGTAATCTAATTAAGTGAAACATCTTTCCTTGCCGTCGTTTAAAATCTTCTTTGGGATCAAGAAGCTTTTATTAATACCATTCGTGGGAAACTAAATCGTATTGTTATTTTATTCTTTGATTAATTGATTTAATTAAGAGTGATAAATCAAACTTGTTTATTATATGTTCATTCTTTTCTGATATATATAAGGCCACTCAAGTTTTTGAGGATTTGACTATTACATATCTCGTGATTCAAGATATGTAGATAAAAATGTTTGAGCAATTAATGTTAACAGACTTCGTTTTGTGTGTGTTGATCAATAGATATATCAATTTTTTTGGGCAGCAGTTACTTTGAAGATTAAGGATTGAAGACTTGGATATATATATATTTTTTTGGTTTGTGATATTTTGTGTTACTTCTTACAATTTGATTCTCTGGGATCTAAAAAAGCAACTTATCTTTGATAGACATAAGACTTCTCTAAAGATTGAACAAACTATCTAATTGCTTCTTCTTGTTAAATTGCTTGGATAAATCTTGTTTATATAGATTAATTATTTCGCTAATCTTTGTATAGGTTTGATATCTGACTAAAGGAGTTTATATTAATCAATCGGAATATCCTTTACTCAACTTTATCTCTGATCTAAGGATTGATTTGGGAGACTGGTGAGTTGGTTGCTGAAACATATTTAGTCATTTGTTGTTTCGGGTTACGATCCAAAGGAGTTGAGAACGGAAGTCTTCACAATAGTGGCACAACCCAAGGTAGTGGATCCTGCATTGGTATTCACGTGTGCAGACCAGATTACTTGCTGGAAGGAATGTTGAAGGAATCGAGTAATAAAAGAATATTTACTTGGTCTCAGCTAAACAGAATTTTGATAGTTAATTTGTATATCGTCCTAACTATAAGAGTATTTAAAACTGGAGTAGGTCCCAAGGTTTTTCTGCCTGACAGTTTTCCATGTCAACAAAATCTTGTGTGTCGTGCCATTACTTTATTTTTCCGTATTATAATTATTGTTATAGTTATATTTAAGTATAGTAGGGTAAAAATTGATTCTACAGAAAATGGTAAATTGGGTGTGTTGATGAGAAACAAATCTAAACCCTAAACAAATGTACTGCACAATAGTACTTTTAGATTCGAGAGATCAATATGTACAATCCTGGCCTAAACCAAGAAATGATTGTTCCCAGTCTTGCTTCGGTCACAAAATGAAGGAGAATGGTTGATTTAGGGAGGGAAGCAAAGAAGGTGTTGAGATCAGAATGATGAATTCTGTAAAGTGTAGTTTTAAGACTTGTATCAGAATGCAGAATTTGCATGCAAAGTGTAAGCTGGGAATCCTGGATGATTTCTGAATACTTGTGTGGATAACCAATTATTGTCGGTTGAAATAGATAGAAAAATCTATTTATACAAGTCATAGTGGAATACAATGATATCATTGGAATCGGGAGTTGTGAAGTAGTGGAGATCATGGGTGAATGGTGAAAAATCGTGTCTTATGGTTATGGGAAGACTGGACGGTTTGTACTCCCACTACTCCTCTACCTGTTACCTTTCCGCTATTCCTGACACTTTCTCTTAATGGGCGTGTTGCACGCCGCATGTTGTAAACCACCAGACCAATACACTAATGAACATCCCGCAGTTGTTACATGTTTGATGTCTCGAGTATTTTTCGTAGAAAACATAGAGCAAGTTTCATGAATAATGAAACAAGTCTTTTATGGTAATTGCTAAGTGGGTCTTGCTAGCAAGACCTAATTATTTTGACCAATCATGCGCAAGACTGGCGGCAGGTGGTCATAAGTGACAAGTCAAATTGAATGAGACTTGTCGTGAGCCAGCGTTCAGAGAATGGCATATGGTGCTTTTAGGTTAAATAATTAAATTATTCGTAACATCAATATTTATAAAATATCGTTTGTAATCGATGCATATAAAACATCTCTTTTAAGCAAGCATCTCAAAATAATCGATGCATATGAAACATCGTTGTATAGAGCCTGTTTGAGTCTGTCACAGATTTCATGGTCTTAAAAGGAACGTGACCGGCCATCTTTGGGTAGCTGCCAGGAATTGTTCGTGTAGGTTGAGGACGAGGTGATCGACCCTCATAAGATGTGGATGACCGGTAGTCATCATGTCACCTCATTGGTTAGCTCAAATTAAATCTAAGTCGGTCCAATCAGCTGGTGAACTTGGGCGGTTGAGATGATTTGCGATAGTTGTTGATTGTCGTTGAATTTATTTAAGGTTTTATAAGGAACGAAACCAGCCTGCTTTGAGCAGCTGCCAGGAGCTAGTTGAGATGAATGAAGATGAGTCGATCGGTCTTCATAGGAGAGGGACACCCGATGATCACAGTGACACCTTATTGGTCGCCCCAAATGGAATCTAAGCCGGACAATTTGGCCGGATAAGTTGGACGGTTGGGATCGATTTAAGATAGCCATGGGCGATCCTAACCTAATTAAGACCCTTTTTGGAGTCGCTCGACTAGCCTACTTTGGTTAGCAATTATGAATGCTGCCTGCGGGATATGAGAGTTTTGATTGGCTAAGATAAAAATGGGCCCGACAGAGAGTAACATGGAACATGTTTGGTCGCTCCAGGAGGGAGCCAAATTTATCATATTTACCGGCTAAATTGTGTGGTCGTGATCGTTTTGCGACTGACTTGGATGGCCAAGATCTATTTCTTTAAGAAATTAGACATGTCGACCACCCAACTTTCACCTTTAATCAAAAGCGCAGCCTACGACTTTAAAGCAATCTGATTGGTCGACTGGGAAGAGGGGCCGACTGACAATAACATGGGGCGTAGCCGGTCGGCGATGGAAGGAACCAGTCGGGGTAAACCGTCCGGCCAAGTGGCGCAACCGCGCCTCTTTTGCTACCGCTCAAATTAGTCACAGTTTCCCCCTTTTCTTATTTTCTAACTTTTGGTGAGATTTCAATCCTACTAGCTATATGATAGCCTACTTTCCTAGCCTGCCTAGGTTTAGTCTCGACCAATAGGAATCGTGATATCGTGCAGGCTCCGCTTTTGGGCAAAAAAAACTTATTTTTTTGTAAATTGATAAAATTAGGTCAAAAAAATTTAATTTTGTGGGTTGGCACAAAATAAATCAATTTTTTGGTGAATTTTGTACGTTGACACAAAATCACCAATTTTCATCCTGGAGAACAGTGCAGCTCGCGCCTTTGATTAGGTACCTTCATGTACATCTTAATCCTGACACTTCGGGAAATTCATGCTACCCAGCTGAGAGTGAACATTCATTGTCATATTATGTCAATATTAAGAGTTCAGCTGGGAACATAACATATGATAAGTACTCAACAAGCCCTGCATTAGTGAATAATTCAGATGAGATCTTAAATAAAAATTCATAAAATATTTGGCATTGTTGCTGCATGCACCAATATAATTCTAATAAATTTCGTAAATATTGAATTGCATAATTCATATGTAAGCAGAGGTATAGACGTTCATCACTTCTTAACAACTCTACTTCTTTGCATAAAGCAGGCATAAAAATATGGAATTTTACGATTTTAGCCTTTGAACTAAAAATCACCATCAACATTAAGTACCCTGTTTAGCACGTAACAGTGACATTGTTGCGGGGTAAGCAATAAATGGTGATGGACGAGAAAAATAAATAAGACGAAATGGACAGGAGTTACCAGGGAGATTGTATTGTGATTATAAAGGGGCCAACCCGTCACAATCGGCCACCAACAGAAAACACAACCGACCAAGCCTCCCATCCAATGTGTCCCCGCGCGTGTACGAGATTGGGAAGTCCTTTCCCTGACCGGACTTAGAATATTTGTCCGGCGTAAAAGGAGGCCTTTGCCTTTTCGGATTTGGAATGTTCGCATGGTGTAAAAGGGTCACTAACCTCTTTTTTTTTGTTGCGCCTCCTGGATTCCATCTATATAGCCCGATCCACCTTGTCGCCACCACCGAAGCGTGTGCTGCTGCAAAGCGTGAGGTAAGTACTTTTAACTCCCATGATCTTGAAATTTCATCCAATCCGAGTGAACTTCTTTTGTTGATAGTATTAAGGTAAATACCAGTATCAGTAACAAAGTAGTCACCAACAATCAGGATCAGCAGCGAGACGAGCAAGGAGAATTCGAGGTAGGTACTACTTCTCTTCTTTCCTTTCTTTCTTTTTTTTCTCTTTTTTTTTTTAAACGTAAAACCTAACTTATGCCTCGGTCGCGGGTGTTATACCCGTGGCATTTTTTTTTTGTTCGAGCGGGTGCAAACCCTAACTAGACCTGGTCATGGGTGTAATATCCCGCGGCCAAAAAATTTCACGTGAATTTTTTTTTGTGTGTGCTCCCGCCGGCATGTAAGATCCATATTAATATCGGGAATACTTACAGCCATGAAGCAAGGAGGCATTAATGATTCTAAAGACATGCCGAATACAGATGATGACATCTTCAAAGTGTCTTACACGACCCCTAGGACCCATCCTGGTCATGTGATGATTCTCCTTACTAATTCAGAGGATGTAGAAACGATGCCTTCAATTTCCCCAGACCGTGTAATAAGATTCTGTCTCCAGAAGAATGAATACCCAGCTTTTCCAGTGGACTTCAAAAAATTTCAAACTCCGTTGCGATCTTGGGAAGCATGGATAGGATATATGTTTGGTGATGATCATTTCATGGATAATTTGGATAAGGTACAGATCTCTGAAGCTTTTAAAGCGTCTGCAAAGCTCTATATCAGGAAAGATATACCAGGTTTGATTTCTTTCATTTCTCGATGGTGCATCCCGACTCACACAACTATATGTATATGGGGCGAGATGACTATCACTTTACAAAGTGAAAATGTTTTGCTTGGTCTCCCGGTCGTAGGAGATTTTGATTTTGATTGGTCTGATGAAGATGAGGCATGCCATATAGCTTTGGTTAAGAAAATTGCGGGATATGATGATCCCAAGAAATGCTTCTCCACTTGGTGGATATCTGAATGATACCCTTTGATACCGAAGCCGGGGTAGGTGTTGAATGACACGCTTAGTGTTGCCGCATTCTTGTGTCTGTGCTTGTCTAGAGATGTTTTGGAAGACGGTTGTGGTGTAAAGACGATAAGATCAAAACTGATTCCAATTGCTGTAAAGTTGGCGCAGGGCGTCATCTTGCCTATAGGTATCTTTTTCCTCGCTCCTTATATTCCTATCTTGATTTTCTAGTGTTGGACATGTACGTCTCTAACGGATACATGAAGGTGGAATCTCATTTTCACATCGCATTTCTTCAAGCGTGTTTACGGACCCCAATACATCCATCCATGGTTCAGCCGAACACTTTCGCTTTTGTGTCTGGTTTAATATTACGCTCGAATGGAGAAAACATGAGTGTTGGGGAAACTGTATTTATCCGGAGCTGCACACCTGGATATGTCCCATCTTTCTTCATGGAAAATTTCACCTTGGAATCTTATAACATTGATAGAGTTGCACGCCAGATGGGTTTTGACCAAGGAATTCCTTCTCGTCGTCGCAAAGCCCTGCATGGGTCATTTAAAACATGTATTTGATCATGTCGGTGATGTAGAAGAGAAGAGCCTCCCATTTCTGCTTTCTGGTAGAAAACCAGTGACGACTCCTTAGTATAAAGAATTCTGGCGGAAGGAGCTTATTGATTTTCATCAATTTGTACAAGCAGTTGTGGCGGTACCCCGGGGTAGGTCTATCCCCGAAACGTTGGAGGGTCACCCCAGGTTGAATCCGCTGCCTGTGAGCAAACTCAAAGCTTTTGACGAGCCGATCCAGGTAAGAATTCATGTCTTCAATTGCTTTTCATCCGTGAATATTCATCTTGCCACCCGCATGATTTGTTTAACATTTCAGAAAAAGAGTAAGGTCAAACCTAGACAAGACGGAGGCAGTCCCCAGAAAACAGAGATTAAGTCAAATATGCGTGCATGTGGTATTCAAACAGCTCCAAAACTCCGGTAGTCTTTAATTCTTCGAACGTGGTATGTACACAATTCCATTTGACCAGCCGAATTGTCTAAGCATTTTGAACTAATCTGCTGAACATTTTTTTTTACTTCAAAATTTTAGTTCCTTTGGAACATGAATGCCTTTACCCGACTCGCGTTGGCAAGTTGCCAGGATGGCAACACGTTCAAGACATCTCCAGATGAAAAGGAGAAATCCAGTAATACCGAGTCTCTTGATGATGAAGATGAAAGCCAAACAGATTCAGGATCCGATGGCGATGAAGGGAGCACTTCCGAGTATAGTAGTAGCGGTGTCCGGATCCCTAAGTGAGACAACAGGTGAACCGGTAAGTCTTTCACACGTTTTCTACTTAGGATTATTTTCTTTTTGATATGAAAATAAATACTAACTAGTGATGTTGCAGGACTAGACTGAACCAGGAGATAATCCTGAGATGACGATGATTAATGATGTTGGGAATGATACTGTACCTTCCAAGGAAAATGAAGACGTCGCATCTATGACCGTGAACGCGAATATCTCCAAAGGATCTCCTGAACCCGAAAGAGCGCTAGTTGTGTATTCTGCTGCAGGTGCCACTTTCGACCCTCCATTTGATGCTCCCTTTGTGGATCACGTGTTAATTGGAGGATTCAACGTGCCAGCTAGGTATGCGGAGTTGTATACCCAAATATGGAAGAAGTATGGACACATTGCCACAACCAAGAAATCCACGAGCCGTATTTCGCTAGCCAGGAGTGTAGAGGAGGCTCTGTCTTCAATTAATGACATGTGTAATATGACTGGACACACCGTTCCGAAGATGTAATCGAAAATTAGGAGTACCATCGATACATGTGTGTGAGCTTCCGGTCCAATGCTTCCTGGTTCTGTGAAGGGATTTCCAAAATCCAAAAGTTGCAAACTGAAATGAATGAAGTTGCTTCCATGGATCTCATTAATCGCGCAGGAGGTAGAGATCGAGAAGTTAACCCGAGGAGTTGAAGTTAAATAAGGTTGCTCTTGAGAACATGAAAGACGACTTTTACGAGAAAGGCAGTCGTTCTTTGGACGATTTCCCTTGAATGCTTTTATTTTCTGAATCATCTCCACTTTTTTTTTTTTTTTTTTTTTTTTTTTTAAGGCAAGAGACGCCTCTTTTATGGTTTGATTTTCTGGTTTTGAACAAGTAGGTAACTGTTTTGTGAGGATTTTGAGTTTATTTGAGATTTTGTTTTGAAATGATTCATGAGTAATTTTCTGAAAGGAAATAATACTTCGATTAACTGATAAATTGAAATCCTAACTATGAATGCAAGCCAGTCACAATCATTTTGGAGGAATTACAAATATTGCATGAAAATGGGAAATAGTAGAGGAAATGCTAGAGGAAAAGGCGACATGACATTCTACGTATTGCAAGGTTTGAGCCACCGGCGTGTATTACTACGCCTTCTAGCATGTCGGCATTGATGAGCTTGCGGTAGCCTCCCAAGATAACTTCGCTTACTAAGTATGGCTCATCTTTTCCTTGGGAAATCGGGTAGAGTAGGTTGAGTAGTGATCCTTACTACCATATCTCCAACTTGAAAGGGATTTGAGTATTGTACAACTACTTGACCCTTAGTTAGGTTTATTGTCTTTGACTAAGACAACTTCTATAAACACTTGATAAGGTATTGGAAAGGACCGGCATCCCACTCACATCGCCTAGTGACAGCTGGGTTGATAATTGGATCGAGTCCCCAGGTCTTGACGGGATGAGGAGTAACTGGTTGTAAAAAAGGTTGTTCAACAAGATTTACTTGTGTACGGAACTGTGGACAAATCTTTGCTCCACTCTCTCCGTGGTATTTGTGACACGTCCGCAAGCTTTTGATACATCAACAAATAATCTTCAGGGTTGGACGACTTGTTGGAGACCCTCTCGGGTATAGACACTGGCAAAAGACATACTTCTAGATTCACTTTGTTGTTATGTACCCATGAGCGCCCCAGAACCATATCATAATTTGAGTATTCCTTAACAATATGAAACTGGGTGTGTGTTAGGGCATATCCTACCTTGATTTCGAGATTAATGTACATTGTAAGCCTCTTTGGACTCTCCTTTTGAGTTTTGATCACAGTAGGGCAGTGAACAACTTCTTGCTTTGAAATCCCCGCATCTTTCAGAGTCTTTATAGTAAAGATTTTAATGTCATAAGCTGCATCAATCGGTCTTATTTTTCGCACTCGACGCCTTTGAGGTGAGCGGTGGTTAGGAGTCCCCAGTTGCATACACCAGCCGCGTCCTCCATGAGAAGTTTAGGTTTAAGATTAGCTTCTCCGACTGAAAACAATTGTTTTCCTAACACGACACGATTAAGAGATACGAATATGTCTTGACGTTGCGCCTTGGAGAACTAGAGAATTTCACATAAATGCTTCATCATAGACTGCACAGTTTTGTGGACGGAGTCCCCAGAAAGCATGCAGCTTCTAACGGGGAGAGGATCTCTCAGAACTCCTTGATTGCCTAGTTGAAGCTCCCACTGCATCCACCTTCTCTTTAAAAATGCTTTAATTTGTTAGAGTCCTTTGTTGGGGGGATTGACGAACCTATGGTAACGATAGTGTTTAGGATCTTCCATTTCTTTCTCAGTTGGTGAACGTCTGATAGGAGGTAGCTTGATAGCATCATCTTGAATCCTATTACCATTGTCGATTTAATGGAGACAAGAAGTTCTTGCCAAAGCTCGGATGAGACATGGCTACAACTCGGAAGGAGGTACTCACAATCATTTATTTGAAAAAGTAGGTATTGTACTAATAATTTGTGATCATCTTTGGGGCGTGTGGAGGCATCAAAGGAAGTTACTCAGATGGAGTACTAAATCCAGAGGAAGGAGAGTGCATGGAAATACGTGAGGCGCTTGCATGGGCAAAGGAGAAAGCATTTACTAAAATTCACATTGAAGCAGACACTAAACTTGTTCTACAATCAATCACAGGCTCGAGTTCTCTCATTCAATGGGAAAATAAGAACATCTTGAAAGAATTAAAACATTTATCTTCCAGGTTTATTTCTTGTAATTTTTCTTTTATTAATCATGATGATGATGACAATCAAGTATGAAGTCTCTAAATCAGTTAGAGCTTCTGAACTAGGTTTTGAGTTTTATGAACATTTTAGTGCTGATATTTGTAGTCTTCTGGCAAAAAACCACAATACTATCACACAATAAGCAATAAAAAAATTCTTTTATCAAAAAGAAAAGAAAATAAAAATGTAAATTTACCATAACATAAATCAAATAAAATTAAAATATAAATTACCGATTCAAAAAGTAAATTTACTTGTTTACTAGAGTAACACTGTAATTATACTTGCAAGAAAAAAATACTGGGCTCGGTACCAAGATAGAAAAGGTTACAAATTCTTTTAGGAAATGGTTCACACGAGATAAGGAATGTTAATGTGGAAACTGTCGGAGGGTAAGCACGCACCACTGCCTGTCCGCCACATACACGGACCAAGATGAAAATTTCTAACCACCAATTCCACGGAAATCGCGTAATTGATTTTCAGAAAAAAGGACACGTGTGAGAGCAAGCCATTAATGCCTGCTTAGAGTCCACCACTTTCTGTTGGGATTCACACTATGTGTCAGGTTTTGAACTGAAACTCATCATTGATTATTTGATATTGTCCCGGTCCTTAACTAAAATTCCCTACTGTTTAGCAGTTGGTTGATTACTTTATAATGTTATTTTGGGTAGATTCTGTGAGTGTTTTGGCTAGTAAATTATATATATAGTATTTTGTTTATCAACACCGGCAAAAAAAAAAAAAAAAAAAAAAAAAAGAAAGAAAAGAAGGTAGCGATGAATTTTATGATATCAGTATTATTACGTACTCGAGCATATAATTAGCATGCACTGTCAGATTTGTTATCTTCCAGATATACGGAAATGGATTTGAATTTTGGCGACTTTTTACAGGTGCATGATGAGAAATTGGAGTCCTAGAATGCATATCAATGTGCACTCGAGTGCTTAACAGTAGCTAGCAGGATTTTAGCAGGATTTTTTCTCTCTTCCACCACTGAATAAGGAGTAATAGTCTCTAATCTATGGCGGACGGCTTAATCATACCAGGCTATTACCAGCACACTTTATGGAAAGCTTAATTTCCTGTTTTCCCTCTTTACAGGAAGCTTTCTTTAAGCAAAAACAAAAGAGAAAATGGGTCATTTGTCCAAAAAAATTTAAAACACGGTTCAAATGGACAAGTAAAAAAAAGTACGGGTGAAATAGCCAAAAAAAAATAGCAAGGATGAAACTGGATTCATCCCAGCTTATACTAAAAAATAGCAAGGATGAAGCTGGATGCATCTTGTGTAAAATAAAAATAAGAAAACAATATTTGAAAATGGATGGGATGAAACCTGGTTACATCACCCCTATTTTAAAATTTTGTCCATTTAAACAGTATCTTTTTAATTTTTGGCTATTTAAACAGTATCAAAACCTAAGTGTCTTTTTCACCCAGGAATTGTTGATTTTGGTCTTTTTGACCAATTTTGTGAAAACAAAAGAAGACAAAATCAGAAAGAAGTCTAGTTATGTTTGCGGCCGTGGTATATTCATTTGTTGTAGACGTGGAATTGGACATGGACATATATAGACACGTATACATCCCTAACTAATAAATTATTGTGTGTTGTCGTAGAAGTAAGTTATTGGGATCTTTAATTTGCACTTTTGAATACACAAAATTGCTTAAGTAGACCAAAATTAATAATTTGTCGGCGAAAAAGACATGTAAAATTTGATACTGTTTAAATGAACGAGAATGTAAAAATAGCCAGATGTAAACAGTTTCATCCTACCCATTTAAAAATACCTTTTCTTATTTTTAATTTACATCAGGATGCATCCAGTTTCATCTCGCTATTTTTTAAGTTTAAGCCAGAATGAATCCAGTTTTATTTTTTATATTTTTTTAATGTTCATTTCACCATATTAATTTTTACCCGTCCATTAAAATCATGTTTTAAAAATATTTGGATAATTTACCCAATTTCCGTTTTGAATATTAGGTACGCAAATAACAATTTTTTAAAAGATCTTCATCTATTCTATATTATATAAAGGGAACACCCCTTATGCACTGTTCATCTACAGTAGGTGAAGCTGCAAAATTCGATTGTCCGAATTTGCCCTATATTCTATTTTTTTCATTCAACTATTACATAACTAAATGAGGGTACAAAAGAAAACCAGCTAGGATAGATGGAAGAAAAAAAAACCCTTAGCGCTTTCCCACGAAAAACCGGGTTTCTTTCGAGTTTTCTCTGAAAATTTTCTCGCCATGAGCGGCTAATCGGCCAGCTCTTGGGCTCTGATGGTAACCATGTCAATGAATTCATAGGTTCTGCTAAATTTTGAGATCATGTTTTTAACAGATAGACAATCAGTGGGTGATACAACCGAAGATGAAGAAAGAGATGAATTTGAAAAAACAGATTAAAAGATTCAGAAAAGAGGATTTTTTATAGATTTTAATGGATTTAATCCACTTTTCATGGGTCTCTCTGATCCTGCTTCTATATTGTCAGACAATGATTTGATTTTGGTTCAAGTTGTTTGATGGAAATGCTAAAATAACGAATTGGTTTTGAGATCTGTTTATTTAAAAAGTGCAAAATCAACTAAATTAGTGGGTGATGTTAACGAAGATGAAGAACAGATGGTGAAAGAAGAGAAATCAGATTAAAAGGAGCAGCAAAAATATGATTTGAATAGATCTGCCTCTGATTCAACCCAAATCCACACGATTCATCCAAACTTTAGCCTCTTTCGGTCAGGTAATGATTTGAATTTGTTTCTTTCAAGTTGCATCGATTGGAAAGGACAAGATTTTAATACTGGGTCTCTGATAAACTGATTATATTTCTTGATAATGGAGTGATTAGAATAATTTCTATTGACATCTGTAAGAAACCCATCCATAATTCATACACCTGGTGAATTTCTTCCCATGTTTACTAATTATGCTCTGATTATCCTTCTGCAACACGCTGGTAGTGGAGATTACAATACTAATTTATGGATTCCAAAACTTATTTATCCCCCTGTTGATGAATCTGGTGCTATATATACTCTTGAAGATGAAGTTGAAATACATAGCAACACAGTGCCTTTCATACATGTTAAGAAATCTTTTCAACACCTTTGTCTCACTATCTTGCCAATTTCTAATTCAACACCCTGTAGCTTTTGATGTGTTTCTTTGTATCACCATGTTTGCAGTCTGGCATGGTGATGTTTCTCAACTTACCAACCAACTTCAGTCCAAATCAGAAATGGAAGGCAATTTGATATTAATGAAATCATTCCATCAAGATACCAGAACACACATCTTTTATGGACAAATTGTCTGATTGGTACTTTTGCTGAACCAGTAGAAAGAAACTGCTGGGATGTAAAAAATGCACTGTTATTTCAATGGGAGATTCATGGAGGACTCTCAGTTAGAAAAGCTAGTGAGTGGATTTATATCATAAGATTTCAACATGATTATGAGATGCAGAGGGTTTTGAATTTGGCCACAAGAAGAGTTTTTGGTGACTTATTCTGTATCAAGAGGTGGGAAGATACTGATGACTTAGAAGATTGGTACCCAACTGAGGAGATGTTCTTCATTACTATTAGCAATTTATCACCAGCTCAGGTCACAAGTGATAATCTCAGGAGATACTTAGCCTGTATGGGAGAGATCTTATCTTTCTCTTACCCAGTTAGGAAAAGCAATGAAAGTTTCTCTATCACTGTCAGAGCAAGGATTAGGTTTAGGCAGAGATTAAGGTTCACAGTTCATGCAGAAAATGAATTAGATTATGTCAACCCAGTTTACTTTGAGTTTCACAATTTCCCATGTAACTTTTGTGAATACTGTGATTTAATTGGTCATAAGATGAGAAACTGCATTCAAGCCGAACTTGCCCAACATCAAGCTGAAGTCAATCAAGCACATGCAGATGAAGTGTTACTTGCTATGCATCAAGAAGTGGTTTTGCAACAAGAACAGATGCAGCCAATGATGGTACAAGACAATATGGAATTATCTGAGGACTCTATATCCGGCTCCTGCAGCGTGAGCAAGAGGCAACCGAGGTAACTTTGTCATGACTACATATCTCAATTAGATGATGATAAAGAAAATCAAAATGGATCATTAATTCCACAAGTTAGTAGTCTTGATCATGAGGATATTCACCCTTACTCGCTCAAATTGCTGCTCCGGCTATTAAAAACAAGGATTCTTATATGTGGAAGGTCATTCGGAAGAGAGACAGACACTGTAACCCTTTCAATTTTGCAAATAACATTTGGAGTGAGGCCTCATCTTCTCAAAGAGCAGAGTAATATCGATAGTACCGCTTACCTCGGGAACTAGTCTCTTATGCAGAGTTATTTCCATTGGGACAATCCTCTTCCTGTTCCAAAAAGGCCAAGGTTAGATGGCCTGGAATTGACTTTGGCTCCTCCCAATCCAAGCCAAGTTGAAATCAAGGTTTTGGAGGAATCTGAATCTGAAGACTCTTTGAAGAATTACCCTCATCAATGGTTCAAAGGGGATTCTTCAAGTGGTAACACCAAGGCAAAATCAAAGGAAGAATAGTCTATCTAGAAACTGATCTCAATGCAACAGCAGAACTAAAGTTAAGAATTTCAGGGATATTTACCATTAGGGCCCAAAAGTTTTCTCTTGTTGCTACTATTGTAATTTGATTGCTTTTACTTTCAGTTTAGTATTTGCTTTTCGTTTAGTAGCTAATCCTTAGTGCTTTCTGTACTTTGTTTCAGTTGATATCTTAGTTATCTTTATATGTTTTTGTTTTTTAATCTGTACTCTGTAGCTTTCTAGTTTTAGTACTGGTCTTTCATTAAGTTTATTGTTGCATCCTGGTCGTGCTATACTGGCATTTTAGCTTTTTTCTCTGGGTAGTTTAAGAATTAGAAGCCTCTCAGCAATTTATACAAGAATCTTGTTTGACAGATCACACAAACATTTCTGCACTTTGCTTTGGATTTTTGAATTTACAGGTTTCTTTTATGTAATCCTAGTTTGCTCCATAAACCTTGATTGGTCTAGATAAGAGGGGACCAAATTTGTGCAAGTCTGTGTGTGAATTTTTAGCCTTTGAACATTGTTCCTTGTCTTTAATATTCAGTTCAATTTGTGACTCTCATTTGTTTTTGCTTTCCTGTATTTAAGCCCTCAGCTTCCCTGCTATGGTAGCTCTTCTTAGCGCGTGCTGCATCCTCTGAATGTAGTTCCTTTGGCTTCCTCCTAAATCCTTTGTTTTCTTTGTTGCTTCCAGTTATACCTAGTTTTCATTGGCTGAATTTTGTGTGATCTGTTTCAATTTTTGACTATTTCCTTTCAACTTTCTTCTTAATTTATATAAAATTCTCCTTTTCCTCCTTTTCCATGAGAATTCTATCATGGAATGTTCAGGGTATAGGAACCCCAATAACTAAAGATCATCTGGGCTATTTGTATACTAATTTAAAACCAGATGTAGTATTTCTTTCGGAAACAAAAGCTCATTTTGATAAAATGGATCTTATTTTAAAAAAATCAAATTTTTTTGATTGGTTCATAATTCCATCTGTGGGAATAGCTAAGGGGTTAGCAATTGCCTGGCATAACAATGTAGAACTAAAATTAGTGTCAGCCCATTTTAATGTGTGTCATTTTGAGGGTACTTATGATGATAAAGAGTTCGAATTAACCTGTATTTATGGTGCAGTCGAGGCTGAGGAGAAGATAATACAATGGACTCATATTCAAAATTTAGCGAGCCAAATCCAAAAACCATGGACCCTGATTGGAGATTTGAACATAATTCTGGACCCAGCAGAAAAGCAAGGTGGAAATAGTACAAGTTCAAGTAGTAAAACTTTTGTTAGACAGATTGTGGATTCTCTGGGACTACAAGACGCGGGATATGAAGGCGCCCTTTTCACATGGTCAAATAACAGAAACGGAGACGCGAACATTTGCGAAAGGATAGATAGAGCTCTAACATCCTATCAATGGATACAACTTTTCCCAAATACAAAGGTTAGTCATTTAACTCGAGTAGGGTCTGACCACACCCCTATCCTTTTAGATACCAATCCGGAAACCAAAAGATTAAAAAAACCTTTCAGATGCATTCGATCTTGGCTTTCTCACCCGACTCTCAAATCAGTAGTTGAAGCCTCTTGGAACTCTCACTCTCCAAACCTGTCTCCCAAAACTTTTTCCTCAAGCCTGAAATCCCTCACTTCTGATTTGGCTCAGTGGAATAATGATGTTTTCGGCAATATCCATAAAAACATTAAAAACCTTACAAAAAAAATAGATAATATTCACAATTCCGGAAACATTGCTTTCAAGATAAATATTCTCAAAGATCTCCAAGCTGAACTAGGAAAGTGGTATAAAATCAAAAATGATTACTACCACCAACTATCTAGAGATAAATTCTTTAAGGAATTTGATCAAAACACAGAATATTTCCATGCCTCCGCTTCGAATAGGAAAAAATTAAATGCTATTCATTCCCTCAGAGATCCTTCTGGGCTCTGGATTTCAGATCGGGACCAAATCAACTCTCTCCTCATCAATCATTTTTCCAAAATTGGCGTTTCCCAAATAAAAAATTACAATGTTGATCTAAAAGGAATTATTCAACCTTGCGTGTCGGAGTCGGAAAACTCTTCTCTCATCCAAATTCCTACAAAAGAAGAGATATGGTCAATCCTCTCCAATATGAACCCTTGGGGCGCTCCAGGCCCATATGGTTTCCAACCTGGTTTTTTTAAAGCAAACTGGGACATAATCGGCCCAGACATAATTAATTCTACACAAGAATTTTTCCGGACAGGGCTTATGGAAAAGAATTTAACCATTCATTCATTACTCTTATTCCCAAAATCTCCACCCTCAAACTCAAAGGATTTTCGCCAATCAAATTTCGGCAATACAATCTATAAGCTAATTTCAAAAATTTAGCGAATAGATTAAAACCAATCCTAAATAGGTTAATCTCTCCAAACCAATCTGCCTTTCTTCCGGGAAGACAAATAACGGACAATATTATCATAGCTCACGAACTGATACACTCAATGAAAAAGTCTAAGAAGAAAAAAGGATATCTTGCCCTCAAGATTGATCTATCAAAAGCTTTTGATAGAGTGGAGTGGTATTTTATAAAAAATGCTCTATCTTCGTTTGGTTTTGGTGACTGTTGGATTAACTTAATCTCCCAATGCATATCCACTACGACCTACTCCGTTCTGCTTAACGGTTCTCCGGGCCCAATTTTCTCTACCTCTAGGGGCCTACGGCAAGGGGACCCTTTATCGCCGTATCTTTTTCTAATCTGCATGGAAGTCCTATCTAGGCTTCTTTAAAAAGCGACAGCTGAAAAAAGAATTTCCGGAATTAAAATAAACAATCATGCCCCTACAATTTCCCATCTTTTCTTTGCTGATGACTGCTTTCTATTCACCAAAGCGGATTCAGGGGAAGCCGAAAACCTTTTAGACATTTTAGCTCAATTTGGGGAAATTACGGGTCAAATGGTGAATCTACAGAAATCCGGAATTTATTTTAGCCCAAAAATCCACCCAAAACATGCTAAAATAATAGCAAAAATCCTTAAAGTCCCTTTGTTGACAAAACAGGATAAGTATCTTGGGACACCTCTTTTCTTCGACAAAAATAGAAAAGAGAATTTTGAACCTCTCCTAAAACGATACTATAATACGCTACAAGGGTGGAAATCAAAGTTGCTCTCGCAAGCGGGAAGGACTGTTTTAATTCAATCAATTCTCCAATCCTACCCAACATATCAGATGCAAATGCTCGCCCTTCCAAAGGATACTCTAGACAAACTTGACAAAATTCAAAGAGATTTCTGGTGGAATAAAGATAAGTCAAAAGCGAAAGGGAGATATATAAAAGCGTGGAAAGGCATGTGCAAACCAAAATCGCAAGGTGGGTTAGGAATTAAAAATCCTCATAACTTCAATATTGCTCTTTTAACGAAGCTAGCAAGTAGAGTGATGATAGAAAAGGATCAACTCTGGGTTAAATTACTTGAAGCGAAGTATTTTCATGGCTCGACTCCTTTTCAACCGACAAGAAATTATGAACTCTCGTGGATTTGGACAAGTATTCAGAAGGGTCTCACTATAATTCAAGGAAACTACATTTGGCAAATTAAAGACAGGAAAATACAAGAATTTGGGAAGACAAATGGATTCCCAATACACTTAATTAACCCAACCAAGTGATAGGGCGGATTCGGTCCCACAAAAGGTCCATGAATTACCGATTCAAGGTGACTGGGAAATTGGTAAGTTAGATGAATACTTTTACCGTAGATTAAAGAAAAAATATTAGCGATTACCCCGAATAAGGAAAATAAAGACAAAATCAGATGGGAACATCATAGCTCAGGAGTTTTTTCGGTAAAGAATATATACAACTATCTTATCAGCAAGAACAATACTGATGAAGAAGACATCATTTTCCTTGGAAAAATCTTTGGAAATTAAAGGCAATCCCCGGGATTCAACTATTTATATGGGCCCATCCAAAGGCTCTCCCAACGAATAAAAGACTAGCAGCCCACAATCCAGACATTTTCTCAGAGTGTCATATGTGTAAAAATCAGGAGGCAGAAACAGAAGACCATCTCTTCAGGAAGTGCCCTTTTGCTAGAGCAATTTGGTTTGGTTGCGATTTGAATATAGTCAATTCTCAAATCAATACAAACTCTATTGTTACTTGGGTTGAAAATTGGATTACCGATATTAAATACTCAAGAATTTGTGACCGGATTGCAACAACTACTTGGTTCCTGTAGATACGAGGTAATTTTCAGGAAAACGATCCCAGATCCTTACACTCTGATTCAACAAATTAGGAATTTTATACAAGACCAACCAACCATTAAAGAGAGCTTACAGATGGATAGACAGAACAGGAAAATTCCCTCCTCTAGATGGAACAATTTTAACTCCTCAGTTGGATAATCTTTACTGATGCTTCTTTTAACAAGGAGAACCTATCCATGGGGTATGCTTTCCTTCTTTTCTCGGTAGAACAAGAAGCTTTTGTGCATATTTCTGCAGGATCAGATTGGGCATCCACGACGTTACACGCAGAAGCAAAATCTGTTTTGAAGGCTTTGAATTGGCTAGAAGACAATATTCTTTCTTCTGTAGTTATCGCTACAGATTGTAAAATCCTAACAGATTGTCTCAACAAAAAAGAAGCAGCCGACTGGGTGGCAGAAAATACTTTAAAGGAAGCTACTTCCATCTTAGAGAAATTACCACATGCCAGGATTGAATTTATTAACAGAGACTACAATGCAGCAGCGGATACAGTAGCAAAGGAAGCAAGAATTCGAAGACTTCAACATATTTCGAAGCATATGCAACAACAAGTTCAAAAAGAAAGTATCCACTTTAATGTTTTTGGAAAAAATGAAATTGTAGAACTACTGTACTATATTGATTAATTAATATACTAGTACGACCGTTGCCACGGTGGGAGGGCCGACCGAAGAAGAATATGAAGATGGAGTTTCTCCACGACTACTTTTGTCTTCAGAAAAGGTAATACTTTCACCTCGTTTCAGAAAAAGTGATATTTTCGCCCCGTTTCAGAAAAAGTGATACTTTCGCCCCGTTTCGGAAAAACTGATACTTTCACCCGTTTCGGAAAAACTGATACTTTCACCCCGTTTCGGAAAAACTGATACTTTCTCCCTGTTTGGAAAAAGTGATTCTTTCGTCCCGTTTGGAAAAAGTGATACTTTCTCCGTTTTGAAAAAGTGATACTTTCGCCCCATTTCGGAAAAAGTGATACTTTTTCGAAATGAAGCAAAAGTATCATTTTTTGAAAGCGGAAAAAATATCTCTTTTCCCGAAACGAGAAAGCAATATCACTTTTCCGTAACGATGAAAAGTATCACTTTTCCGGCGGATGTGTTAATATCATTTTTCCTGAAGCGGGATGTGAAAGTATTATTTTTTCTAAAAAGGAAAATTACTCGATCCATAAACCAAAATATGGTTGCATGATGTGTTATGCATCTTTGGTGGTGGTTTGCATAATGGCTATGCATTCATTTTTCGAGAATTGTGCCTAAAATGATAGTACCATTTTTCTTGATACGGATGGAGTACATCGTTTTATTAGTTGCAATGGAAAATTAGTTGATGCATAAACCAATATTTTGCTACATAAAGTATTATGTATCCTTTTTGATGGTTTGCATAATGGATATACATTTAATTTTCTAAAATTATGCCTAAAATGATATATATATCTCCGAATTTTTCGTAAAAACTTCAAATTTGATATTGTTGTTTGTACTTGTTGCGTAGAGTTTTTATAACCTTTGTAACGAGATAAAATTTGTAAAATTCCAAGGCACGGATTTTTAGATATGTTATATTAAAGTTTATTTTCCAATTATACCCCGAAAGATAGGATACACAAGGAGTTATAGTAATTGGACTAAAAGGAGGGACATTTTTGGTTTTTCGGCCCTAACCATTTCCAATCTTTTTGTGGTAATTGATCACTTAGATTTTACAAAAAAGTGGCCATATAAAGGACCTCCCTCGCTTCGCTCGGCCCAATTATATCTTTCCTATCAAAAAAAAAAAAAAAAAAGAGGGTACAAAAGTAATTTAAGGGAATCAGATTACCAAATTAAATTTACAGCCCAAAAACAAAATCATAACCGTAACCGTCTAAAACTTACATAATGAAACCCCGTTCTGCATGATCTAAATCAAATCGAAAGCTTGAAAAAGAAAAATCAAAATCAACAACTATGATCTTCATCATTGAAAAAATTAAGTTCATATTTAACCTTACATTTATCGAATCCTATAATTACATTAGCAAAAAAAAATAAAAATGAATTATTATACTGTAGTAACTGTACCCTCCACATCCTTATGATATGTTGATCTAAACTTAGTACATTAGTAATCAGAGTTCCTATTTAAAAAAAAATGAAAGAAAGAAGCAATCAGAGTGAAATTGAAATTGGAAATTTTGTGGACAATGAAGAATTTGAGAGAACACCAGCCATTATCATCGGCTGCTCCAAAAAAGGTAACGACGACGGGGAAATTAAAGATAAGGCTTTAGTCCATAAGTCATTTAGACCAAAACACCCATTATTTGCTCCACCTGTTTGAAGACTTTAGCTAAAATAATTGCTCCACCTGTGGAACATGCATATAAGGTCATGCTGTGATTCTATACATTGATGCCTGATTTAACTAACATACTCTCGTTTTTGTAGATCATTTGGCAGCCATTGATATAAGCACGTGCGTATGCACGTGCCCAAACCTCTTGTAGTTATAAATGGCAAAATGTGTTTCTTCGGTATAAATGCATTTTGTTGCATTTTTTTTTTCGAGTTTTCCCATGTTAATTAACATGACACTTTACAGCCCCAGAAAGAAAAAAAAAAAAAGAAGAAGCGAGGATCCTTAGAGCAACTGCAGTGGTGCGACCATAACCAAAGAGCAAAAAAAAAAACCAAAATTTGGGTTTAGTCCGTGTTGTAACACAGTAGAGGGAGACTAAAATTTGGTCAGGCGCAACTTTGAGTTACGCCCCAATCAGGCGCAACTCCAAATTGCGTCCCTTTTTTTTTTTTTTTTTGATTGTTGGGGCGTAACTTTGAGTTACGCCCCAATCAGGCGCAACTTATTTTTTTTTTTTTTTTAATTCGGGCGTAACTTTGAGTTACGCCCCATCAGGCGCAACTTTAATCTACGCCCGACCAAAACTAAACCAAAGACCAAATATGGTTTGGTTTTTGGTTTTAGTCTAGTTTTTGTTCGATACTCCGTTCCATTGCGTCTGGTTTTTCGACTAAAAATTTGGTTTTAGTCGTCCGATGCTCTTAGAGCAACTGCAGTCATGAGAGCAAAACCAAAGAATAAAGACTAAAAAAAACCAAATTAATTTGGTTTACTCCTTGCTGCACACTATGGTGCAGACTAAAACTCATGAGGCGTAGTTTCAAACTACGCCCCATTTTTCTTTTCTTTTTTTTTTTTTTTTATTATGGGGCGTAACTTTGAGTTATGCCCCATCATCAGGCGCAATCCCCGCACCCCGCTCCATCAGGCGTAATCCCAGACTACGCCCCTTTTTTTTTTTTTTTTTTTTTTTTGTTATGGGGCGTAACTTTGAGTTACGCCCATCATCAGGCGCAATCCCAACACCCGGCTCCATCGGGCGTAACTTTAAATTCACCCCGAGCAAAAGACCAGACTAAAGACTAAATATGGTCTGGGTTTTGGTTATAGTCGGTGTTTGGTCTTTAGTCCTTCTCCACTGCGTCTGTTTTTTACCAAAAAATTTGGTTATACTCTGCGACTGTAGATGATCTTAGAGCATCCACAGTCGTGGAGTATAACCAAATTTTTTGGTACAATGCTGACCTTGATGGAGACGAGTAAAGACCAAAGACCGGACTATAACCAAACCCGAACCATATTTAGTCTTTAGTCCGGGTCTTTAGTCGGGCGTAAATTGAAGTTGCGCCTGATGGGGCGTAACTCAAAGTTGCGCCCCAACAATAAAAATAAAAAAAAAAAAAATGGGGCGCAACTTTGAGTTGCGCCCCAACAATAATAAAAAAAAAAAAAAAAAAAAAAAAAAATTGGGCGCAACTTTGAGTTGCGCCCCAACAATAATATATAAAAAAAAAAAAAATGGGGCGAGATTTGGAATTGCGCTTTGATTGGGGCGTAACTCAAAGTTGCGCCGACCAAATTTTTAGTCTCCCTCCACTGCGTTACAACACGGACTAAACCCAAATTTTAGTTTTTTTTTTGCTCTTTGCTCTTTGGTTATGGTCGCACCACTGCAGTTGCTCTTAGGGAAAATCTCATCTCATAAGTAACACCACCAAAATGACTCATCGAGCAGAGCAGTAGACCCCATGGTCCGCATGGCCCCTCCTCCCTCGGGACGTAGCAGCATTGCTCAGAATGTTCTGCTTCGCACCACCAAATACACGATCCCCAAGAAAGAGTGTGTTAATTTGTTAGAGTAGAGAGAGGAAGAAGCGAACCCTGAATATACCAAAAAGTAACTTAAAGCTGCAATTTCAGTATACTGACCGGGACGTCTCACAGGTCCAGTTCGAGTTTTCTTTCTCTTTTCTCCGGGGAAAGAAGAAACGGAGGAGGAGAAGAAGAAGACGAAGCAGGAGCAGGTATGTTTTCTTTCTCTATTATTATTCGTTTGGTGTATAATCTAGTTAGATTTTGATGTGTGTCTTGTTCTTTTGATTTCTCACTGTAGTTTATGTGTTATTAATGGCCAAGATACTTTAAATAAGTGAGGTTTTGTTGATTAAATTCCTTCCTGCTACTGCTATAAGAAGTAATAATGTATTTTTTCTGGATGTTTTTACATAATTTTCTGTATTGATTACTATGTTGAGGATTAATAATGGCGAAGATGTTCTAAGTGAAGTTTTGTTGATCCTGTATTTCTTAATAATCTTAGAATTCTGATTTTGTTTAAGTCTTAGGTTTCTGAATGTCTCTCTACTTAATTCAGTTCTCACTTGTCATTATTACTCCGATTTCATTCATTGTTATGTTGATTTTTAGGGAATGTGTATTAAAGCCCTCTTCCTCTTGTTTTTCTCAGTGGAAATTTTGGAAACCGCCAATATTCATGATCAATTGAAGCTGAATTGAACTCGTAATTGGTGAAGATGAAGTTTGGAAAGGAGTATTTGTCACAAATGTTGCCTGAGTGGAAGGAGGCTTACTTAGACTACAGATATCTCAAAACATTGTTGAAAGACATACTCAAGTTCAAACGCAAAGAGGAGGAAGGAAGAACACAACAGAAATCGTTAGTTAGTTCGAGATTTGACATTGTACAGGTCCTTCAGTGGGTTACACAAACCAAATAGTCACGATTTCAAAGGTGGAGGAGGAGATATTGAAGATCAATTTATAGTGGTGAAACAAGTGAAAGGAGCAAACTCAAATGTCAAATACGAGACCAAGTTCATTATACCCTCCGAAGATGCAACTGAGCAAGAAGTAGTTTTCTTCGATACCCTTGATTACGAATTCAATAAGGTTGATAAGTTCTACAAGGACAAGGTTGAAGAGGTTATGAACGAAGTCGCACTGCTTAACAAACAAATGGATGCGCTTATTGCTTTACGGATTAAAGTCGAAAATCCAAATCTTGATATGTCTGGTGTAGTGAGAGAGCTCGTGGCTGATGTTGCTAGCTTGGCTACTTCAACTGTTTCTAACCCAAGCACCCCAAGAATGCCAAGTAAGTTTCTGTACCATGTATAGAATTGATGTGACTCCTTTACCGCAATAAGGGTGTACAATTATGGAATCTATTACTTGGCTATCTGCAATTATTTGTAATATTATTGCTACTAGCTAGTTGCAAAGTTAAACATTCGTATAATTCTAAAATTGCAGGAAAAGAGCAAATGTTTATGATACAAGAAACGGGGATAGCAGACGGAGAAGATTCTGAGGACTCTAATAGAGGTGTGGATGTTGATAAAAGTAATGGTGGCAATAACAACTTTAAACCAGCTCCCCTGGAAATTCTTGAACATGTTAAAATCAACAATGAACTAGAAACTCCAAGGTCAACTATAAAAGCCATGCTTCTCAAGGATAAGAAAGATAAGAAGTTGCAATTTAACAGGAAGCAGTTGAAAAAGGGCGAAGAGCAGCTAAAGCAGGTTTTTATTGAATTCCACTGGAAGCTTCGCCAACTAAAACGCTATAGGTACATAACAAGCAATAAATTGGCTTCCGGAATTTTTTTCTTTATATAACTTTATGTTACTTTAACATATTATTTTTACTGCTTGACGCACTAGCTTTATGAATCTGTTGGCACTGTCGAAAGTGATGAAGAAATATGACAAGGTCATTACCTTTGATCATATCAACGCTTTCAAAGGATTTTTACTGTCTTGATAAGGCTTGTGTTTTACTTCTAATATTGCCTGCTTTCCCTGTATACTAAATAAATTTGACTAGATTTTGATGAAGAATATGTTTGTATTTGTGTTGCGTCGAATTGATGTAGATTACGTTGAGGGGTGCATCAAAGTCATACCTACGGGCAGTGGACAACTCTTACATTGGCAGCTCTGATGAGGTTCGACAACTCTCAGTTATGTATGGTTTAAAACTGTCACAAATTCAGTTTGTGTAATGATTTTGTGTGCAGTATCTTATGTGCTAGTGTCACTTCACAGATTTCTACTATCTTGGAGAGGGTGGAGGCCACCTTTGTCAAGCACTTCTGTAACTCAAACCGCAGAAAAGGCATGAAATCATTGAGGCCAACAGCGAAAAGAGGAAAGCACAAAACAACATTTTTATTAGGTAACTCGAACCTGTTCACCATGAATTAAGCTTTCACAAATGCATTGATTTTAGTTTCACTTCGGTCTCTTTAATTAGGATGAAGTAAAGAATATTGTTTTATTTCTGTGTTAACTAATGCACTTTCTTATTCAGGATATTTTGCTGGCTGTACGACAGTTCTGTTAGTGGCTCTTGTGTTGGTTATAAATGCGAGGAAGCTTGTGAAGACATCAATGACTGTTATCTCTCTTTTTCTCTCCAATTATTTTAAGTATTCAGTTTAGTCTGTATTGTTGATTACTGTATAAGCACATTTCCTTGTTTTAATGAATTTGTTGTATCATTTTATTTCAGTTTATTTGCATATATCTATCATCCTGCGTATGCTCATGTATGCTGTAAACATATACTTTTGGAGATGTTACCGAGTCAACTATCCGTTTATATTCGGTTTCAAGCAAGGGACTGAGTTAGGATACAGGGAAGTCTTTCTCCTCAGTGCTGGTCTGACATTACTTTCACTAGCTGGTGTCCTTGCAAATCTGGACATGGAGATGGATCCAGGCACTCAAAGATATCAAACAGTCACCGAGTTAGTTCCTCTGGGATTAGTTACTGTAAGATTTTGAAAGCAGAAGACTCTCCTCTTAAAGCAAGAACTAGGAATTCGCAATACATGATATAACCAATCTTTGTGTTTCTTTTGCAGCTCGTACTTGCCATAGCATTTTGCCCCTTCAACATTATATATCGTTCTGGGCGATTTTTCTTTATCAAATCAATATGGCGCTGTATTTGTGCTCCTGAGGTACATAATTCATTAAAACAAAAACTGCAGATTAAACAGATAGCTGAGATTATTTTATGGCTTTAACCTTTCGCATTCACAGGTTACGCTGATTGACTTTTTCTTGGTAGATCAACTTACTAGCCAGGTATTTATCATGCACATCTTTGTTGTTTGATTACAAAATAACAAAATATTGCATTTCCTTCACAAAAATTAACTGGTGTGTAACAATTACATTTCAGGTCCAGGCCTTTAGGAGTCTTGAGTTCTATATTTGCTACTATGTATGGGGAGACTTTAGAAAGAGGCATAACAATTGCCGCCAGAGTGCCGTCTACAATTCTTTCTATTTCATTGTAGCAGTTCTCCCATACTGGTCTCGGTTGCTCCAGGTATTACCATGATCTCATCTTGTGCTGTACTTTTTTTTTGACATATATTCAAGTGTATTCTTAATTGAAATTTAGGCTAAAGGGACCATATGGAAGTCTATTATAGTTTCAAAGGCATGCATTTTGACTGTTAGCCTAAATGACCACCACATTGGCACCAAACCTTTTAAATGTCTGTTTCATAAAAACAAGTTTTTAGGGGCTTGTCGCAATTCCAACTGTTCGTCTATCTTTAGTTTGAAAACAGAAGTAACAAAACCATACTGTACTATGATGTGAACTCAGTTTTGCATGGATTTTTATGGCGCAAACCTTACAAAACTATGTTGCTTGCTTTCACATCAATCTTGTGTCTCTCTACGTGCATTTTTTGGGTTCAACCCCAGGTCCCCATCAAACTATTAACCGTATTTGATTTTGTCTCCATCGGTGGGTAGAAGAGAAAGATGTGTCTCAGGTATACAACGGTCTAAAATATCTCTCGACAATAATTGCAGTCCTAATGAGGACAGGGTTCGATTTAGAGAAGGGAAGAAGTTGGAGAGCAGTAGCTATAATTAGCTCTGCCATTGCTGCAATCATGAGTACTTATTGGGACATCGTCAAAGATCAACGGCATTCAAAGAACCCTTGGTTGAGAGACAAACTTCTCATATAACACACTAGCGTCTACTTCATAGCCATGGTATGTATATCATAATCCTATCATTAATTAAGACACGACATTGTATCATCTTTTTAACTTCAGGATTCTTAAACTTGCAGAATTTTCTTCATTATAATGCAGGTGCTTGATGTTATTCTAAGACTTGCCTGGCTGCAATCTGTTGTAAACTTCCATGTGACATTCTTGCATCGAACAGCCTTAACCACCATAGTAGCATGTCTAGAGATTCTCCGCCGAGGGATGTGGAATTTCTTCAGGTATGTTGCCATGTAACACTGAACCATGGAATGCGAATATGGGTTAGGTGGTCAAATTATGAGATTATTTGACATCGCGTGAGGACTGACCTGACAAAATGTTGCATATAAATAGCATCTTACTTGGTACATTTGTTACTAGATTAGCATTTCACCAAGCCGCTAACTGGGTACTGTGGCTGAATCAGGTTGGAGAATGAGCACTTAAACAATGTCGGGAAGTTCCGCGCATTCAAGTCAGTCCCTCTCCCTTTTAGTTACTATGACGAAAGATAGTAGCAAGGATGACTAGAAAATTAACAGATGAAGCTTAACAACACTTGAAAGGCCTAGGACACAACCGAAAGATACCCCCAGCTTTTCACATTTTAGGGGACTTATATATCAGTCATTGAGCAACCTGAGGTTGGTATCTTTTCCACCCTTCGAATCCTGTATTACAAGATACTACCAACTACCAAGCTTATTTAGCCAATGCAGCTGAAAGACTCCAAAGTCAGGGTCTTTGATACTGGAGCTGGCCCGTTTCAATGTATTTTGGATCAAATAATAGCCTGTGCACGGAAAGAGAAATTACTTCCAGAAGTTAACAAACGTGAACCAATTTTTTACCCCACTGGAAATCGTGTCTAAGAATCTGTTCTATTGAAATCATTAATTTCTGGCTACTCTGAGAATTTAAGATACATGTATTGGCATTACCCTGCGGTGAATGGCGAAGTTATCACTATTTACCTGCCAAGCAGTGAAGAATATCAACACACTGTGAGAAGGAACCAACAAACTGTATTAGCAGTAATGTATTTTTTGGGTTTAACTGATAAATTGATAATAAGTTCATGGTCGACATCTGGATAGTTGGTCTTGGTATGTTGCAAAAGTATGTAGGCGAGATTTTTCCTCATGTGAGACTGTGCAGACATGACCTTGTTAATGGTATTGTACGTAAGATGTTCTCTAAGAAAGAGAGGATGCAGCAAGTGTTTTGTATCAGCCACAGCCTCCAGGAGTCTCAGCTACTACTAATGACCACCACTAATTAACCGATCAGATAGCATATCAAATACCCATTCTTTAAAGGAGTTCAGCACCCAATACATACTCCAAGCAGCAATGAAAGAGTGTTTGTTAAAAACTAATTACGCAGCCCCTTATCAATTGGTGGTATGTGGGTAAAACATGTTATTCTCACCGGCTTATTTTTGCTTCCGAAGATACAGCTGGTCATACAGCGAAGAACACGCATAGGCGGGAAAGAAAGTAATTTCTATTTCGGAAATTCCTAAACTCTCCGATAACTTTAACCGTGATTCCCAAGTCTGTTCTCTGAGTTTCCTAATCACTACTTCTATTCTTCATATAAAACCAATACTCCATCGCTAATTCCTCCTGAATTTCACAACAACAACAAAAATAATTTCTCTGTTTCTTCTTTCTCTATACTCTTCTTGTTCTAAAAAAAAAAACCCTAAATCAACAGCGATGTCATTGGATGCTGATGAATACGCTGATCTTTGTGCTGATACTCGACAAGATCCTGATTTCGAAATTAGAAGACTTATAGTCGAATCACCTACTGCAAAAGCTAAGCGTATTGAGTCGTTGAGAGCTAGGTGTGCTGGTCTCATCCATAAATCGCAGGTTTATCTCCATCTAACAGATGAGAGATCTCATTCCCTTAAGATGCGACGACAAGCCAAATTGAAAAGACAGAGAGACAGGGCAGCAGCAAGATTGGCATTAGAAAAATTGGAAAAGTCTATTCAGGTCTATGATCCTCTTGCCGCCATGAGGGAATATGAGATGCTCATATCTTCTAATGCGCCATACAGAAAACTCGATTGGCATCAGTTTCTACAAAGTAGTGGTATCTCTATCAAATAAACATAAGTTTGATTTTATGTAGTCCGTTATATCGGGTTTAAGTTTTTTTTTTTTTTTTTTTTTTTGCTTTTCCATTTTAGTAGTATAAAAAAGTGAAGGAGAGTATGTGGATGATGTAATTGGCCGACTGTTAAATGTAGCAACTTTTGTTTTTTCCAATTTCATAAAATTCAGATGAAATTATGATGATCAATCAAATTGATTACAAATTTCCTTAACAATAATCAAACCACCATATTATCAGTTCAAACTCAATTAAATACTTCACTGAATCTATCAGAATCGATCAGTTTCAATATCTTTTCATTATAAAACAAACATCAAAAATCAACTCTCAAACCTCGAATCAAACTCGAGGAATCAGTAACAGACGGTTTCAATTTAATACAGAGACATCATAATGATCCCCATTTAAGTGATTGAAACTTTTATTTGTTCCACTTCGGACAAATTTGAAACTTTTAGAATCATATTTGACTGATAAAACAGAGTATTGGGTTATCTCATCTGTGAAGATGACGACCCAAGTTCCGCCTTTTTTCAACCCGAGTTGTTTACACCCAACTCACTGAGTTGATCGTCCCACTCGGTGGCTAGATTCACATCCTCTTTTTCAAGTCTACTGAACTCAGATGTATAATTCCATTGATCACTTTCCAAATAAGTTTTCTCAACGACTATTCTCATTTGGTTGGGGGCCAAATAGGGTGCACATACCCTACCCATACCCGCCAATCCTACCCTACCCGCCAGTTTTTTAACCGTATCCTATCCTACCCGCCATTGACGGGTAGGGTGACGGGTAAATATTATTTTATCCGCCGTCAAATGGGTAGGTGTTGATGGTGGATTTCCGTTTAAGGTTAAATTTGTAAGTAACCAGAAAAATCATGCGCTGACATCTTGTAAAAGATAAAGCCGTTTATAAGTGACGGATACTCCTCACTTAATTCGCCAAGAATGGAGCATGTAGCAACAATCCCATTCTTGAATACATGAAATTCCTCCAGGTTGGAGCATGCAGCAACAATCCCTTCCTGTGAATTTCATATCAGCCTTGTATTTCTGTACCCATTATCGGTGTGGCATGACGGCCTCCAAGCACTAGTGTTACTCTTACGGCGAGTGTTACTCTTACAGTAACACGAACCTCCAAACACTATAATGAATCCATGTACGAAATACCCGTACAAAGGATTCTCGGTGTGTTATACTAGCCCGAGCCCTCTCGGTGTGTTATACTAGCCCGATTGAGCCCTCTCGGTGTGTTATACTAGCCCGATTGAGCATCCGGACTTGATGTATCGGTCTCGGATATGATACGATCGCGATCATCCAACTCCACAAGCATGATTGGATGACCACGGATCAATTCCATCACCCCCAAGCGGTATGGAATACACACGGCCTTAGCTTGCCGGATATGATCGATCGCGGTCATCCAACTCCACAAGCATGATTGGATGACCCCAGATCAATTCCATCACCCCCAAGCGGGTATGGAATACACACGGCCGACCCCGCATGGTCGACCATTGGCCTTTGCTTGCCAAGAAACCGTCCATACCAAGCATTATGGGCGGAAAACCTAAATTAGGGTTTGCGGCATATTACATGTGCCGCAAAACGGTCTCAACCATCCATCTTCGCGGTATAGATGGAGGGTGTAGATGTAACTCAAAGGGCCCGGAGCATGTCGACACAATCACCATGTGACCGCCTACATACATGACCCGGTCGGTCAAAACCAACCATGATTGGTTACAACAAATTCGTCCGCCTGAAAGAACATGGTCGCACGGCTTTGCAAGCCAAAATTAGGGTTCAAGCCATCACGCGCGTCCATCTTCTCCGGCACGAATGGAGGGTCACAGATTAGATTGAGCAAGGGTCGGTCACACCAGCATGACCACCGTGAGCTCATCTACCTCCTCATGCGGTCGGCCAAGGCATATCATGCCTGGCCAATCCAAAACGCCCGCTCAAACATGCGTGGATACACTTCCCAAATTGCAAATCGATCTCGACCACTCAACTTCACCGGACGAATTGGGTGGCTTAGATCACGTTTCATGAGACGGTAAGACATAGGCGTGAACATCAGCCTACCATCTACACGCCAAACCAACCGGCCAAGACCGACCAAGCTAGGTCGTCTTGGAAAACGCGCCGGAAAAGGGTATGGCGCGCGGCTTCTTGCGGTATCAAACTCTTATCGCAAAATCAATCTCGACCACTCCTCTTTGACGGTCAAATCGAGTGGCCCAGATCGCGCTTTCATGAGGGAACGGAATACGACGCACCTACACCATCATGCCGTCAACACGCATGTATGGTCGGTCCTCTCAAAATCCTTCCCACACTTGGGTTTCGACCAAGCTAAAGAGTGATGCTTGCGCACCTCTTTAAAAACCCTAATTTCATCAACGGTCGCAATGAGTGTCTCAAACATCATCTCGTCCGTCCGACCTCACCAGCTTGGTTATACAACCCTGGTCAGGAGTTATTTGGTTAGTGAGCAGTCATTACACATCACTTTACCACACCGTAATGCAGTGCCTGCATAAAATACACACGGTACTTCACAAGTATCGACTTTCTGAATAACGCAGTTATTCAATTCAGCATTACATGCTATCTTTCGTGGATCCACGATCCACATTCCAGACATCAATCATGTCACAAACTGGGGATACTTACTGGGGGTATTGGTCTGGCGGTTTACAGCGTGCAGCGTGCAACGCGCCATCACAAGAACGTGTTAGGAAGTCATGGACGGTTAGAGATGAACAGGAAAAGTGGGCAAGACTGGTCGTGTGTTACCGACACACAACTCCACTACTCCATCATTCCACTACCTCCACTTCCCACGAGAAACGTGAATGAGGCTCAATGACTTGTATAAATAGGGTCTCCGCCATATTTCCAACAAACAAGGGAATAACGGAGAACAACACAAGTTCAGACGACAGAAACCAAGTGTTAATACAAACCGTATTCAAACACTCGAGCACGCTTGCATCAACCGTAAGCTTGCTCATCTTTCTGTTACAAGTCATAAGCAAGCCAACACCTTCACAATCTCAACACCTTCTTCGCTTCCCTCCCTAAGATCAACCCCATCTCCTTCACTTTGTGACCGAAACAAGTCTGGAACGGCCATTTCTTGGTTTAGGCCGGACTTGCACAGATTGATCTCTCGAATCTACAAGCACTCACCGCGCAGTGCATTTGTTGAAGGTTTAGATTCATTCCTCATCCACACCCCAAATTACCAAATTCTGCAGGAGTAGTTTTCACCCATCAACAATTGGCGACCACAGTGGGAGATTAATCTCTCGGTTGTGAAATCAATTTCTTCAATACCCAATCCTGTTTGGCTAAGTTCCGAGATGGTTGGTCTTAGGACTTCCTCAACAAATTCAAATCCCGGTCGAAGTTCCTCCAACGAGGATGCCCCTCTTCCCAATGGCGTATCTGCTGGCGCAACAGGAGGAATCCCAACTATGAGCGAGTTGGCTCGGATACTTGAGACTCAGACGAGGAACATGGAGCTGATCAAAGAAGCGGTAAATGGCATACTTGACCTCCTCATCAAGATGACGTCGGAAATGAGCGTGCCAGAGACCTTTACACCGGGGACTAGTCCCCCTCAGATCAACAGTTTTACTACAAACCAGAGGCCAGTAGATCAGGAAGTTGTGTCTCTAGTGGAAGACTTGTGTGAACTCTTGCACCTCTCAAAAGATCAACGGCGAGACGTTTGCTTTGCAGTCAATAAAATAGCTCGGACGCACACCTTGCTCCTTCTCGTCCAGGAGTCTCGATTGCAGCGAAACATCTATAAATAATGTTACATTCACGGAAGATGACATGATGGCAGAGGAAGGTCACAACCGAGCCCTACATGTTACCGCACACATCAAGGGTTCAGAGTTCCGGAGGGCCCTCGTCGACACAGGAGCATCTTCGAACGTAATTACTCTCAAGACTCTCAAGACAGCCAAGGTCAGCCCATGCAAGATTGTACGACAGCCCACCACGATGACGGACTTCGAAGGGAATCAAACCAGCACATACGGGTATGTCAATTTGAATTTATCGGTAGGACCTGTTCAGTCACGAGCAAAGTTTGAAGTCATAGAAAAGGAGCCGGACTACCACATGATACTAGGGAGACCGTGGCTTCACCACAACAAGGTCATTCCTTCAACATATCACCAGTGCCTGAAGACCGTGCTAAATGAGGAGGTCGTCCGTATTCCCGCATCATTGTCTCCGTACGCGCCAATATGTGGAGTGGAGCTGTTCGAGTCAAAAGATGCTCCGCAGGGAAAGTCCGACAAAATCATGTGCACTCCACTACCCACGTGGGCTTCAATCCGGAGGAAGACCGACTTACATCGGCTGGGGGCCAAACACCACGACACACTCTCTCCGCCGAGACGTCCATCTCCAACCTAAGTGAAACTTCAACCCATCCTCACGCCAAAAGGGAGCGCTCTTTCGAGGCAAGCCGTGATCAGAAGGGAAGACAATATACCGGCGCCGCTGTTAGCAATTAGCGGAGAGACCATCCAGTCTCTCCGCCCAATTGGATGCTGCAAGGACGACGGAATACAAGAGGAGGTATTGGACGCCCGCGACTGCCTACAAGACGGAACCAATTCCACGACTGACGAGCTCGAGATTGTTAACATCGGGACTGATGAATCTCCCAGGCCGGTCTCTATCAGTTCGAATCTATCCACAGACAAACGTACGAGCCTTGTTCGACTACTCAAGGAATACCAAGACGTGTTCGCCTGGACATACGAAGAAATGCCCTGGTCTAGATGAAAAATTGGTCACCCATCACTTACACGTCATGCCCGGATCCAAGCCAATCAAGCAATCTCCGAGGCAATTCGGACATGAGGTAGAAGAACAAATCAAGAATGAGATTCGGAAGCCGCTAGCTGGCTGGCTTCATCGACCCATTCATCATCCGACCTGGTTAGCCAATGTGGTCCCTAGTAAAAAGAAAACGGACGGATTCGATCTTTGTGTGGATTTCAGAGACTTGAACAAGTGCTGCCCCAAGGACGACTTTCCCCTGCCTAACATCGACATGTTAATAGACGCCACTAGCGGACACGGCATGTTTTCCTTTATGGATGGCTACAGCGGCTACAATCAAATAAGGATGTATGAACATGATGCAAGTAAGACAGCTTTCCGAACCCCTCTTGGCAATTTCTACTATACCGTTATGCCATTCGGTTTAAAGAATGCCGGCGCAACATACCAACGTGCTATGACGGCAATCTTCCACGACATGATGCATAAACAAGTAGAAGACTATGTGGATGATATTGTGGTCAAGTCAAAGGCTCGAGCTGATCACACCAACGTCTTACGGCAAGTATTTGAGAGATGTCGGGAATACAAGTTAAAGATGAATCCTTTAAAATGCGCTTTCGGTGTCTCCTCAGGTAAATTTCTGGGATTCCAAGTGACCGCAGAAGGAATAAAGGTAGACCCGTCCAAGACTCAGGCTATCCTCACAATGCCGCCTCCCCGAACTGTGAAAGAGCTCCAGAGTTTCATGGGCAAGGTAAACTACATTCGACGTTTCATACCTGGTTTAGCCCAACTTACCGCCTCATTCACCCCCTTGCTGAAGAAGGGAGCCACTTTGTTTGGACCGCAACCCAACAGAAGCTTTTCGGAAAGTCCAACGAATACTATCATCTCCAACCGTCATGAAATCTCCTGTACAAGGGAAACCATTGGTCCTCTACACCGCCTTCAGTGACGCCGCCGTAGGGGCTTTACTCGCTCAGGAAGACGACGAGGGAATCGAACGTCCCATATACTATTTCAGCCGAATATTGAGAGATGCTGAACTCCGATATCCCAGAGCGGAAAAAGCGTGTTTAGCTTTAATCCATTCCATTCAGAAGTTTAGGCATTACCTGCTATCCAACAGGGTGATACTCGTGTCTAAATCCGATCCTGCAAAGTTCTTGCTTTCAAAACCGGTCCTGACAGGGAGGACGGGAAAATGGCTTCTCCAAATGTCAGAGCTAGACATAACGTGCGCATCGCCTAGAGCTATCACGGGTCAAGCGATTGCAGACTTACTCGGCGCATTTCCTGAGAAGGTACTACGGGACTACATGAAGAACTCCCCGGAGAATTCCCGAACATCTCTATTCGGAAGAAGAAGTGTGGCTTTTGTATTTTGACGGCTCCGCTACCCCTAGCGATATCTGGAGGAGCAGGGCGTGGTGTTAGTCTCTCCAACCGGAGAAGTATTTTCACACTCCTTCAAGTTAGACTTCGAATGCACCAACAACTCTGCAGAATATGAAGCTTTCCTCATAGGGCTTTCAATAGCTAAACAAGCAGGAGTCACACGCCTGGAGATAAGAGGTGACTCCAAGTTACTGGTGAATCAAATGAACGGAGTATACGCATTGAAAGAAGTAACACCGGCCCCGTCTGGATCGAAGCACGAGGTTACTAAACTACTTTGCCGATGCAACCATAACCCATGTTAGTCGCAAAGAACAACAAACACGCCGATTGCCTAGCAACATTGGCTTCCAAGCTGAAGTTCGAAGGGGCGGAAGAAACTTTGACGGTAAAGAGGAGAACCATAGAATCGACATGGCTATCACAATACAAAAACACCAAGACCGACGATTGGCGAACTCCGATCATTCAAGAGCTCAACAGCTCACTCTCACAAGGAAAGGTCAGTCTCAAAACCCTGCAAAACTTCTTCATGCTTCATGGTATGTCAGTATTATCGGAATCCAGACGGCTCCATGTCAAGATGTCCGGGAGGTGACGAAGCACAAATACAAATGGATCGTATTCACAATGAAATTTGTGGACAATCATCGGTGGTAACGCTTTACCGGCGACTTCAACGCCTGGGTTATTACTGGCCAGAGATGGAGGCTCAATCCAGACTACTTCAAAAGTCCTGCTCGAATTGCCAGACACCACCACACCAGTTGGAGATTTTTAATGTGAACCGCACTGGGGACTGGAGAGAACCCTACATTAGCTATCTCCGTGATGGGATAATTCCTGCCGGTCAAAAGGACGCTATTAAGATGAAGCAGAGAGCCAAGCGGTTCATATTCCATGAAGGGATCTTATACCGCAAGAGCTTCGGAGGTGATATGCTACGGTGCCTGGCTGGAGGAGAAATCCCGTCATCTTTGAAGGCACACGAAGGAGAACATCAAGGGAAGAGAAAACTGTTTCTCCAAATACACGAGAAATACTATTGGCCGACCATGGAGGATGATGCAGCCGTTTTCGTTCAAAGTCATCACACATGCCAAATTCATGGGAACCTTGTTCATGCGCCTTCTACCCCTCTCGCATTCTATAAGCAGCCCATGGCCATTCTACTGCTGGGGACTGGACATTATCGGGAAGATTAATCCACCGTCATCGAAGCAGCATGAGTATATCATAACCGCAACGGAATACTTCACCAAATGGGTAGAGGCCATTCCCCTACGAGGGACTACAGGAGCAACAATTGCGGCTTTCATTAAAGAATACATCATTTGTCGTTTTGGCGTGCCCAAGCATATCATCATCGATAATGGCACTCCCTTCGCCAACAAACAGTGCGGGAGTTACCGGAGGAGTACGGCATTAAACAGGTCTTCTCCACCGTCTACTATCCTCAAGGGAACGGGCAAGCCGAGAGTACCAACAAGACATTGATCCGGATCATCGGTCCGAACGGTACACGACAATCCCGGGAATGGCATGATCAGTTACCAATGGCACTATGGGCATACCGTACGTCGCCCAGAAGCTCCATTGGGGTTTCGCCATACTCACTTGTCTACGGAGCGGATGCAATTCTCCCCGGCGAGAGATCGAATCCCATCGCCCGAGATTGCGGCAACAACCGGGATCCATTGGAACGAGGCTGAAGTCTCGACTCCCGAGAATAACGAGTTAGACACTCGGATTTTAGAAGGAATAAAGCGGAAGAACGCGCTCGGGTGTACAGAATCGAATTTCCGGGCATACAACAAAATTGTGAAACCACGCGTTTTCAAGGTAGGAGATTTGGTTTTGAAAACAGCCAAACACATCCAACAAGACATGTCTCGCACCAAAATTCTCACCAAAATGGGAAGGTCCCTACGCAGTCACCAAGGCTTACAGTAACGGCTACTACAAGATCATTAAGTTAGACGGAGGCAAGCTTGAAGCAGTCATCAATGGAAAGTGGCTCAAGGCATATTACACCTGACCATTACCTGCTGTGTCAACAATACGAGGCATTTATTTTCATTACATGTTTGAATCATCAACTATATTCGAGAGATGTGTCAATGAAAAACCTGTTTCACCAATCAAAAACCAATGCAATTTATTCCGCAAAGATGTTCAAAACTCTTGACATAAACGTCATTAACAATAAGGGAGTACAACTTAGAAGAGGCCATCTAGAAGATTATAATTCCTTGAGAGCATCATCTGCAGTCTAGCCTGATATCTCTCCGTTCTTTTCTTCAAGTCCTGCACAGCTTGCTCCACCTTCTCTCGATTCTCGCGGCCGAGCTTTCTCCTCTTCCAAGATAGCTTTCGTAGCGGGAACAACATTTGCGAGGATACCAACTCGATCAACCTTGATGACATCAAGACGTTGCCGCAACCAGCCCACGTTGAACTTCATGGATTCACGAGGTAGATACCATATTCTCCCACTTTTCGAGACTTGATTCAACAACATTGCGGATAGAAATACTCTCCATCCCAAAGCAATCATGGGAAGAAGGCAATTTACCGCGGTAACCAAAGCAGAGTAACAATGTCGGACCACGTTCCTGGTTGCGATATGACCGTACTTCCTCCACAACTTGGTGTACAAAGGCACAAACTCCTTCCGCACCAAGAATCCACCGACATCTTGGTAGCTGGAGGATAAGCATTTCATGCGAACATCGAATGAAAGACCTGCATTTGGATATTCATAAGATGAGATACCCAGGTCAGCGTCTTCGAGGTTCGCAGGGGTAGGCGTGTTTGAGTTTGAAGGAAGAGGAATGGTTAAGTCATCATCGTCAATGACCGTCACACATGTTCCGGTAGGGTATCTCTGCAAGAATGAAGGGATTATTCACCTGACCGTTATGAAGAACAAACAATGTTTCAGAAAAGAAGGAAGAGACATACCGGTATGATCTTCTTGACTCGAAGAACACGAACAGGGGACTGATCATGAAGCTCAGACGCGGGTCGTACACGTTTAACGGGAGATCCTGGATGGTATGAAGAAGATGATCCACTGTTGTTAGACATGATGGGAAATAGAGTTTTGCAAGGAAGCTCTACTGTAAAAACGGATCAAGAAATCTCTTCACCCGCATAAATACTGAGGAAACCCTAAAACGATTACGGCGCCCGATATATGAGGATTCAACGCCGACCAAGTCAGGATTTCTTTTGAGCCCTGATCAAGAACCGGAAGAGCATCTGGACACAACAATTCAACCGGCAATGTGCAAGCACCCACGCCCTAAATCCGGTAGAAGAGGAATCCTATCCCCGACTCAAACACCTGAAGGAGCGGCCGAACTCATACATGTACGAGAGGAACCAAAGCGACTCACCGGATCAAGTCCTACTTCCTTCGCATCCTTAATCAAGACCAACCAGGTCCTGCTTCCTTCGCATCCTTAATCAAGACCAACCAGTTCAAGGGAAACGCCTGACAATGTGAAGCTATCCGGTAAATATGTATTCACTCCAGCTTGGTCATTTCTGTATGTCACCATCTCATGCCTACCACACAATAGTGCAACCATTATGTGCTAGGCAGGGGACTTAATGTTGATGGTGGATTTCCGTTTAAGGTTAAATTTGTAAGTAACCAGAAAAATCATGCGCTGACATCTTGTAAAAGATAAAGCCGTTTATAAGTGACGGATACTCCTCACTTAATTCGCCAAGAATGGAGCATGTAGCAACAATCCCATTCAGTGAATACATGAAATTCCTCCAGAGGTTGGAGCATGCAGCAACAATCCCTTCCTCGTGAATTTCATATCGGCCTTGTATTTCCTGTACCCATTATCGAATCATGTGGCATGACGATGAGTGTTACTCTTCTGAGTAACACGAACCTCCAAACACTATAATGAATCCATGTACGAAATACCCGTCTGTGCCGATTCTCGGTGTGTTATACTAGCCCGAGCCCTCTCGGTGTGTTATACTAGCCCGATTGAGCCCCTCTCGGTGTGTTATACTAGCCCGATTGAGCATCCTGACTTGACCATATCGGTCTCCGGATATGATCTGAATCGCATCATCCAACTCCACAAGCATGATTGGATGACCACGGATCAATTCCATCACCCCCAAGCGGGTATGGAATACACACGGCCTTAGCTTGCCATATGATCGATCGCAGTCATCCAACTCCACAAGCATGATTGGATGACCACGGATCAATTCCATCACCCCCAAAGCGGTATGGAATACACACGGCCGACCCCGCATGGTCGACCATTGGCCTTTGCTTGCCAAGAAACCGTCCATACCAAGCATTATGGGCGGAAAACCCTAAATTAGGGTTTGCGGCATATTACATGTGCCGCAAAACAGTCTCAACCATCCATCTTCGCGGTATAGATGGAGGGTGTAGATGCGACTCAAAGGGCCCGGAGCATGTCGACACAATCACCATGTGACCGCCTACATACATGACCAGTCGGTCAAAACCAACCATGATTGGTTACAACAAATTCGTCCGCCTGAAAGAGCATGGTCGCACGGCTTTGCAAGCCAAAATTAGGGTTCAAGCCATCACGCGCGTCCATCTTCTCCGGCACGAATGGAGGGTCACAGATTAGATTGAGCAAGGGTCGGTCACACCAGCATGACCACCGTGAGCTCATCTACCTCCTCATGCGGTCGGCCAAGGCATATCATGCCTGGCCAATCCAAAACGCCCGCTCAAACATGCGTGGATACACTTCCCAAATTGCAAATCGATCTCGACCACTCAACTTCACCGGACGAATTGGGTGGCTTAGATCACGTTTCATGAGACGGTAAGACATAGGCGTGAACATCAGCCTACCGTCTACACGCCAAACCAACCGGCCAAGACCGACCAAGCTAGGTCGTCTTGGAAAACGCGCCGGAAAAGGGTATGGCGCGCGGCTTCTTGCGGTATCAAACTCTTATCGCAAAATCAATCTCGACCACTCCTCTTTGACGGTCAAATCGAGTGGCCCAGATCGCACTTTCATGAGGGAACGGAATACAGGCACCTACACCATCATGCCGTCAACACGCATGTATGGTCGGTCCTCTCCAAAATCCTTCCCACACTTGGTTTCGACCAAGCTAAAGAGTGATGCTTGCGCACCTCTTTAAAAACCCTAATTTCATCAACGGTCGCAATGAGTGTCTCAAACATCATCTCGTCCGTCCGACCTCACCAAACTTGGTTATACAACCCCGGTCGGGGAGTTATTTGGTTAGTGAGCGAGTCATTACACATCACTTTACCACACCGTAATGCGATACTCGCATAAAATACACACGGTACTTCACAAGTATCGACTTTACGAATAACGCATTATTCAATTCAAAGATTACATGCTATCTTTCGTGGATCCACGATCCACATTCCGAGACATCAATCATGTCACAAACCGGGGATACATACGGGGTATTGGTCTCGGCGGTTTACGGCGTGCGGCGTGCAACGCGCCATCACAAGAACGTGTTAGGAAGTCATGGACGGTTAGAGATGAACAGAAAAGTGGGCAAGACTCGGGTCGTGTGTTACCGACACACAACTCCACTACTCCATCATTCCACTACCTCCACTTCCCACGAGAAACGTGAATGAGGCTCAATGACTTGTATAAATAGGTTCTCCGCCCTATTTCAAACAAGGGAATAACGGAGAACAACACAAGTTCGGGCGACGAAACCAAGTGTTAATACAAACCGTATTCAAACACTTAGAGCACCTTTGCATCAACCGTAAGCTTGCTCATCTTTACGTACAAGTCATAAGCAAGCCAACACCTTCACAATCTCAACACCTTCTTCGCTTCCCTCCCTAAGATCAACCCCATCTCCTTCACTTTGTGACCGAAACAAGTCTGGAACGGCCATTTCTTGGTTTAGGCCGGACTTGCACAGATTGATCTCTCGAATCTACAAGCACTCACCGCGCAGTGCATTTGTTGAAGGTTTAGATTCATTCCTCATCCACACCCCAAATTACCAAATTCTGCAGGAGTAGTTTTCACCCATCAACAGTAGGGTGACGGATAAAACTCGAAATTATCCTACCCTACCCGCCTACCCGCCTCATATGGAAAAGACAAGTTAATCCTTCTTCGTAGATTAAGACTTGAACATAGAAAAAGAAAATGGAAGATGTTAGAGTATCAAATTCAATCAACTGGCTTTACCTTAAGAGCTTCATTATATTCACAACCTGTTATTGTCATTGTTGCTGTTGCTACTATCTCAGCTCTTATCGTTGTCTACTTGAATTATACTAATTATCTTAGAAAAAAGAAAATTTTGAAGAAGGTAAGCTGCCACAATTCTTATAGATTTCAAATTCTCGTAATGAAACTTTTTTCTTTTTCCATTCAGATATTTTGGAAGGCTAACCTCATTGAGAAAGCCCCTGGCAAAATGTTTCTGTTGATTGAGCAAAAAATTCATGAAAAATTGTTTCTACGCGATTATTTACTGTTGAAAACAAGTGCTGCATGTCCCGTAAGAATCTCGAATTGAATCCCTTTTCTAATGATTTTTGTGAATTCATGGTGTAGCTTTCAGGTCCCAAAGGTGGTAATGCCGTACGCAACCATAAGTTATCTGAAAATGGGGAAGAAGTTGCGAATCAGAGTATCAGGAGTGAGATTCTAGAAATCAAGGAAGCTAAAGTAGGAAAGTAAAACTAAGAGTGGGAATGAGAATGGAAGCATTTACAAGGAAGGATTGGTGGAAGTGGAATATCAATCCCGATAGAGGGGGAAAAAAAAAAGGGTTATACCCGCCACCCTATCCTACCCGACCCGTCAAGTAATGGGTCGGGTAGGATCTTACCCGTTTACTGGCGGGTAGGGTGGCGGGTAAAAAATTTCTTACCCGCCATTCAGCGGGTAGGGTGGCGAAATAGGCCATATCCTACCCACCCTACCCGTTGTGCAGCCCTAGGGCCAGAGATATTAATTGGGGGCCTCCCACTAGAGGACAAAAAAGGTCACCCAAACCTAATTTGGGTCACCCCTTAGCAAAAAATTTCTAAATACCTAAACTACCCCTGAATGATTAGTATTAAAACTTAATAAAGTTAATTTAATTAGTGTGGTTAGATTAAAATCAGATCTTAGAATTTTTTTTTTTTTTTTCTTTTGTGAGTTGAGAAGAAGAGGAGGAGGTTTTAGAGGAAAACTTGGGGTTTTTAGAAATGAGTAATTCAAGTAGGGGAAATGATGTTGGAGAAGGTTCAAATAACAAAGATGATTGTGTTGATGGTAAGATTATCTTAAATTCTCCCATGAATTGGATATATGTCACAACACAGAGAAAGAGTCGTCAATGTCGAGGGATGTATACCCCAACGACTCTATAAAGTCGTCAATGTATTGACACCAAAAATGACGACTTAGCTTGGGTCACAAATAGTCGTCATTTTGTGTGTTTATACCAAGACGACTCTGAAATTTTTTGGGACAGAGAGGTTGTTTGTTTTTCGCCTGGGGTCGTTGACCTTTAAAAAAGGATCGTCCATAGAGGATCCTCATAGGTTTCTATATTATGTTAACGACTCTAATCTAGGGTAAAAAATATGAAAACCAGAAATATGGTCGTTATCTTGATCATCATATACCCTAACGATTTTTCATGGTCTCTACATGCATATGAAAAATCGTTAGGGTTTAAACTGTCGAATTGACAACCCTTTTCTTTAATCGAAATTTTTCGGGTGAAGATTTCTTTTTTTTTCTTGGAGTCGTTAATGGAGGAGAAGAGAAGACTCGAGAGGGTGAGAGGGGAGGGAGTGATCTATTTGTTTAGAACTAGAAATGAATTGGGGCTTAGGATTAAGGGTTAATAGGTTTTTAAGATTTATTTTTAGTGAAGGGTAAAATAGTACTTTCACAATTGGTTTAATACGCCCCTGAAAAATTTGGGGTGCAAATAAAATGTCAAGGCCCCCAATTAATATTTCTGGCCCAATCAAACGAGGCTATTTTGCGTTTTCTCCCCTCCCAAGATCGCTAATTAGCGTTTCCTCCCTAAAAAGATTAAAATTAGTATTTCCTCATGTCGTTATTTTTTCCATCCATTACTAGGTTAGCTGTGTCAGCACCTGTGCACACGTGGTAGAAACTGTACACCTGTTTCGTTCCCTTCCTAAAATACCCTTGACTAAAAACAAAATAAATACACGTGCTTCCGATGCACTAGATCGAACGACTCAGCATATGTCAGATTTTTGAACGGTTATTAACAGCTTACTTTTAGATACGTCAATTATATTAGAACACACGTCCTCTTCTTCTTCATCAAAGTTCTGAACCGCCATTAGAGCATCTCCAATGCTAGAGGTCAAGGTCATCATATGTGGAGGTGTTATTTATACCTTTTGGTTGTGGGTCATTCACTACATGACAAAATAAAATAAAAATAACATTCTCTACCTAAATTGCATCTCCAATCTCCAAGGTACTACCTTACACTTTATTTAAATTAAGAGAAAAAGATGACGTGGAATTAAGACCTAGGATCATGAAGAAAGTCTTATTTCCACTTTCTCCTTTACCCCAATAAGCCATGTCATCTTTTTCTATGACCCCCACCCTTGCATTGGAGATAAAACTTTGGTGCAACAAGTCTTAAATCCTAGGTGTCATACTAATTTAAGACCTTTACCCCTTGCATTGGAGATGCTCTTAGAGACAAAACTCTAACCTTATCCCTTGCATCGAAGGAAAAACTCGTTCAATTTTACAGCATATATCGATTCTTGCTAAGAAACTGTTCCAAAAGAGGAGTTTTGCAAACAAACTAAAATACCCAAACAAAAATCCATCTCTTGCAATTTCAAAAAACCTAATTTAACCACTGTGTTTATGAGCCAATTCTAACAAAATCAACATGATTGATTTGGCTACTTTCAGTTGAGATACCATTACTGATAGAGAAATTATAAAAGTCAGAAAAAGGAGAATCAATTTGGAAAAATTGTCAGACAAAATCAATTAAAGAAAGGGAATTTGCTGCTGTTTATTTTGGTACTGAAAGAAGAAATTGAGAAGTGGTTTAATAGTCTTTGAAGGTAACAAATTAACCTGGGTTTGAGCTCAATTTATACTTTACAGAGAAATGTTTGAGTTTGGGAAGTAATTTGGGTTGATGTCTCAAACCCCAGAAATCAGCTAAAATGCATTTGTCGCTGCCATGGTTCTGCTGATGTTGTGTGAATGATATGAACTCTGGTGGTAATTCTTGAAGAAATAGAAGCTTAAGATAAACAGAGAAGTTGGGTTGTTTCAGAACTCATAAGAATGAAATTTGGTGAATTCAATAAAATAGATATGTTACTTCTTTGTCCGTACAATTATAGGATATAGGTTGCTGGTGTTGTTCACAAGGGTTGTTGTTGTTCATTGTGAGGTTGTGTACAAGCTCTTTTGGCAGCATTTTAGGAATTTATTTACAAAGTAAACAAGAGTTGTAGAGAAGAAATGGTGGAGTTGTTGATAATGATGACTCTTTGATAATGTTTGAATGGTTTATGATTTGGAATTTTGAAGAGTGTAGAAGATGATTCATTGATGCACAAAAGACGGCCAGGTTGTGCACTTCAGATGTTCGATAAATTGCCGGAATGAACATTTTCTTCTTGTTCACTGCCAAGAGGGAGATGAACACGATATGGGGATATTTTAGGTATTTTGTGTAACACGTGTTTGGTTTTGCCACGTGAACATTTGTGCTGACTCAGCTAACCGATTAATGGATGGAAAAAGTAACGATAGGAGGAAACACTAATTTTGATTTTTTTGGGGAGGAAACGCTAATTAGCGATGTTGGGAGGGGAGGAAACGCAAAATAGCCCTTTTCTCAAATTCAAAACAAACCCATAAATCTTCACCATGGAAGAAATTCAATTTCTCACTTGCTAATCACTTTATCTTTCACAAACCATCAACAGTAGCAGAACATGAAAAAGATACCCAATAAGTGGATTTTATCTAAACTTAGTTTGATACTTAACAATACAAGCTCAACAGATAAATCTTAAAACCACAATCTTAGAAATTTTCCACTAAACCACTTCTGATCATAACTTGCTTGGTTTAGATCCATCGTTAAAATCAATCATACTAAATCCACCACGCAAGGAACCAGATTCATAATAGGTTTGCAATAAATTTTTTACAAAACATCTTCTTTTTTAAGCATATTTACAAAGCTTAATTTGTGCACGAGAGTTTTCTTTTTCTTTTTGAAAGTTAAAGCATATAAAGTTTTTTTTTTTTATATGATCCGAGGCGGGATTCGAACCTCTGACCTAACAACTCGAGAGTTCGACCCTAGCCAACTGAGCTATCCCTGGAGTATAGAAGATAGTTTGAGTTAGATTTTGTGCATAAAACTATGGTGTTACTTAAATTCCCTTTTATTTTGAGTTTTTTTTACGACACCATTCTTGGTGCATGCGTTTGAGTAGGGACGGATGTCGGAGAATAAATTTACTTGATTTTTCTTTGTTTTTAATAGAGTTGTAGCAAGGATGGCTTCCTTATAAACACGAGTGGGACTGACCAAGTGAACCTATTAGTTGATCCGTACAAACTTAATCGGGAAAAATATGGTTTAGTCCAAAAACTAGTAAAAAAAAAAACTAGTCCAAAAGCTCTCTTTAGTCCAGCCCGAGTCAATTAGGTACAAATTAGTCCAAAAAAGATGCAAATACATTAATATCCTTTCGTAATCCACACGTGTTGCGAATTGAACCGTTATTCTTCTCAGTATCTGAATAAAAACTAGAAAAAAATATATATTAAAATAATCATTTAACCGCACAGAACATGCTATGGACTTCCTTAAGGCGATCCCTATACCCGGGCTTAATCAAGCAGTTGGACCTAGGCAGTTCAGCTCTGTTTTACAGTATCGTCTTGGTATACCCTGTTTTGAGGAGGGAAGCTTATGCTCTTGCTGCCAACGACCCATGGATATCTATGGTGATCATGCCATTCATTGCGCTAGTGAGGTTGGGTTGAAGTTTCGACATGACTTGGTCAAAGATGTCTTGGCTGATATATGCTACAAAGAAGGTGTTGTAGTTAGGAAGGAGGTTCCTCTGGGTTTTCTTTACAATGATCATAAAGGCCTCGGGCCCATGAGATATTATGGTTTACAATTGGGAAGATGGCAAGGATGTCGTATGGATATTCTGGTTTCTCGCCCTTCACAAGCACGATGACCAATTTTACCCCAGCCATGCTATCTCTACTGCTATCCTTTGGTAAAAACAACAAATATTTGGAAAAATACTCTTTGCATGGTTATGGGTTTGGTGTTTTGGCCTTTTCCACTTTAGGTGAGCTCGGTGCGGAAACAATTTATTTTCTTAAGAGATTGAGAAATTGCATGGCTAGGCATGATGCCAATTTTAAGTTAGGCAATTCTCTTTTTCATAGGCTAGGGATTGTTATTCAGGTATTGGTGCTCAGCTTGTTGCTAGGCTGCCTGCCATTCCTTGTAATATTGACATTCTTTCTTTTATTTAAGATTATTAAATCATTTAACCGAGAGAAAAAAATATAAATTAGTGAAGATTCAAATCAAAACCCTAACTATGGATGAACATCGAAGCACCAGTAACATCATAGTGAAGAAGATGCAATAATATAACAGTCCAGAATCATTATCTAAATAGAAATCAATGAATTAAAACAAATCAAGAGCTTCAAAGAGAACAAAATGACAACAAGCATTAGATTAAAATCTAATCAGGTAGCAAAAGATCCAAAACCATCATTATCTAAAAGGAAATCGGCGATTGAAGAGAAATCAAGACCTTCAAAGAAGAAAAAACAACAACAAAGGAAGATTTAACATCTATTCAAGTAACAAAAGGTAAGATCATCTGCTACTTTCATATATTGAACTTTTATGTGTGTATGAGTGCAATTTTGTTAGACTTATTGTGATAGTATACAGATATGTACACCGACATGTTGTTTCATGGATGTATGGCATGTTATGTGTGTGTATGAATGTTATTTTTGTTAGATTTGTTGTGATAGTATACAGATATGTACACCGACATGTTTTTTCAGGGATGTATGGCCTGTTATGTGTGTATGAATGCTATTTTTGTTAGATTTGTTATGAAAGTGTACGGATCTGTACACCGGAATGTTGTTTCAGGAAAAGTAGTCGAAATCGTTCCTCGTTTCTACTCGGTTGGGGAGCTTGGAGCGAGGAGCAATAAGATCAGACTTGGAAATCGCCAAAACTCGGTCTAATAATCGGAATCTATTTATTAATAACTTATATATCGCTGCTCATAAGACATGATTTTTACCTAATTAAAATTAAAACTTTTACACTATTAAGTGTATAATATTATTATATTTAACTTATTTATCATGTATTTAGAGGTTTTTCTATTTTATAACTCTCATGCAAGGCCAACTCGGAAAGATCGTTAACTCTTTTTGCTCGAAAATCGATCTCAACCGTGAAATCGGGCGGCATAATCGCGATATCGTAAATGGCTTGGAATCGAAATCGCCTCGGTCATATACCACAGCGATTACTCGGCGAGTAATCGGCCTTGGAGAGCGATTTTAACTACACCGGTTTCGGGGATATATTACTTGTTATGTGTTTGAATGTTGTTTTTGTGATAGTGTACGAGATCAGTACACTGCATGATCTTGTTTCGAGGATGTATGACATGTTCTGTATGTATGAATGTCGTTTTTGTTAGATTTTTGTGATAATGTAAAGTTCTGTACACCGTAGTGCTGTTTCAGGGATGTATATATGGATTGTTCTGTGGGCATGAATATTGGTAGTGTACAGAGTTGTTGTGGTAGTGTAAAAATTTATAAACTGTAATGCTACTTTAGGGGTCTATGGACTGTTATGTAGGTATGAATGATTTTTTTGCTAGATTTATTGTTGTTGTGTACATATCTGTACACCATAATGTTATTTCATGGATTCATGGACTGATATGTAGCATGAATGTTCTCTTTGTTAGAGTTTTTTTAGTTGTGACAGATTTGTACAACAACACATGCTATTTCAGGGGTGTATGGACTGTTATGTGAGTATAAATTTTATTTTACTTAGGTAGTTGTGGTTGAGTACTACACACTGGTACACCGTTTATCATGCCATGGGAATATGACTTGTTCTGCGTGTACAAACTTGTACACTGTTGTATCATGTCATGGACAGATGACATGTCTTGTGTGATGAATATATGATTTGTTGGATTTATATAAGTGTTTATTACATACTTGTACACCACTATATCACGTAATAATGGGAATGTGACATGTTATGTGGTTTGAATGTTGGGTTGTGCCAACTTCATGTTCATGGACATATGACATTTCTTGTGTGACATCAATAATGGATTTGTTAGATTTGTGTAGGTGTGTGAATACTTGTAAAACTCTGTATCTTGTCATGAGAATATAAATTTTTTGTAGTTTTGAATGTTTGGTTGTGCCATTTCTATAGGTAGGTACGTACTTTTACATTGTTGTACCATGTCATACACATATGAAATTTCTTGTGTGAGCATGGATATTAGATTCGTTAGATCTCTATAGGTGTGTACATACTTGTACACTAGTATGTTACTGAAAAAGCGGGGATATAACAGGAGGTTGGTTTCCCCGGGCTCCTTCAGCCTCCCGGCCTGACGAAGAAGTGGTAGTAGCTCTAGTGGTGATTGGAGGTGTCACACTCGAAGAAACGTTGGGAAGGGTAGCAACGACTCTAGCTCTGGTGACAGGAGGTGTCACACTAGATGAGATGTTATCAGCGCCAGTGTTGTTTGTGGTAGAAGATGTAACGCCATGAGATGTATTGATAGCGCCGGTAGGAGGTACGTTGGTGTCAGCAGCAGGAATATTGGTGCCAGGATTATTGTCAGCGCCAGTAGCATTAGGATTGGTTACTGACCCATACCTAAGGTCCACCATTTTGAAATTGAGAAAATTGAGATGAAAATTTAGAAATTGATTTTTCAACCGAGAGATTAATCTCCCAATGTGGTCGCCAATTAGTAGTAGGGTAAAAACTGATTTTGCCGAAAATGGTAAATTGAGTGTGTTGATGAGAAACAAATCTAAACCCTAAACAAATATACTGCACAAGAGTACTTTTAGATTCGAGAGATCAATCAGTACAATCGTGGCCTAAACCAAAAATGGCCATTCCAGTCTTGCTTCAGTCACAAAATGAAGGAGAAGGGTTGATCTTAAGGAGAGAAGCAAATAAGGTGTTGAGATCAGAATGATGAATTTTGTAAAGTATAGTTTTATGACTTGTAACAGAATGCAGAATCTGTTTGCAAAGTGTAAGCTGTGAATCCTGGATGATTTCAAAATACTTGTGTTGATAACCAATTGTTGTCTGTTGAAATAGATTGAAAAATCTATTTATACAAGTCATAGTCGAATACACTGATCTCATTGGAAGTGGGAGTTGTGAAGTAGTGGAGATCATGGGTGAATGGTGAAAAAGCGTGTCTTACGGTTATGGGAAGACTGGACGGTTTGTACTCCCACTACTCCTCTACCTGTCACATTTCCGTTATTCCATATATTTTCTCTTAATGGGCGTGTTGCACGCCGCACGTTGTAAACCGCCAGACCAATACCATAATAAACATCCCCCAGTTTTGACATGTTTGATGTCTCGAGTATTTTTTGTAGGAAACATAGAGCAGGTTTCATGAAGTATGAAACAAGTATTTTATGGTAGTTGCTAAGTGGGTTTTGCTGGCAAGACCGAATTATTTCGACCAATCACGCGTAATATTGGCGGCGAGTTGTCATAAGTGACAAGTCAAATTGAATGATACTTGCGTGAGCCGGCGCCCGAGAGAATGGCATATGGTGCTTTTAGGTTAAATAATTAAAGTATTTGTAACATCGATATTTATAAACTATCGTTTGTAGTCGATGCATGTAAATCATCGGTTTTAAGAAAGCAACTCAAAATAATCGATGCATATGAAGCATCGTGTTAGAGCATTGCTCGGTCGAACTTGCATGCGTTGCTATCTCAAGCATGTTTGTAAATGTTAGTGATCAAAACCATAAGTCTTGATTTCTAGTCTACTATTAGCTAAGTCTTGGACTAGGATAGAAATTGTAGTTGAGCTCAAGACTCCATGGAAATCATCATACAAGACGAAGAACTCCTCAAGGAACTGGTGGACCTTCATCGACTAAAAGGTATGTGGAGACTTGAACTTATCTATCACTCAAAAGTCCATCTACTCTATCTCCTATCTTGAGACAAAGTCGTTTTGCTATATAGACTATGATTATGCACATTTGCTATTTCGAGCCGAGTTTATCTCTCTTTATCTATTTCTCGAAATATGTGTTGGTCAGCTTTCGCTTTATCCAAGTTCATCTTTACCTAGTGACGAAAGTCATGTTATGTTTCAATCACTTGAAAATGACTTTGACGAAAAATAGTTTGTGAATAACAACTATATAACGTCCTCTAAGAATGTTTCAATGATTGAAATGAGATTTTAGATTATATAACCATGGAAGGATATAAACATTGTGTTGTAACACATATGTGTGTAAGTCCTTATTCCTTGAACCAAAGTATGCGTACTTTGCTGCTCAGGAAAACCGGAACCAAGTCCGCGTACCAAGTCCGCGTACTGTCGGAAGTTCTCGACCCGAGAAAATCTGCTGGAGTTTGTGAATTGAAAACAAACTTATTACGGTTACTTAAGTCCGCGTACCAAGTCCGCGTACTTAAGTTGGTTATTTTCTAAAAACGATTATTCGTGAACTTAAACTTATATAAACTAAGGAATGCAAGTTTGCAAACCGTGGCTATAAAGTTCATGAATCGATTCGAGTGAATCAAATCATTTTTGTTTCAATTGTGTCTATTATAAAGATCTAAGCAATTGAACAACTCTCTAACTAGTTCATTTGAGTCATTTGAACTAGTTATGGTAAAAAAATATGGTTGATATGAAAGTGCTCATATGGCTAACCATTTGGTTAACTACTGTTGAACCAACTAAATGTATATAAAGGAGATTGCAAACCCTGATTTGAAAGACTATATAAAGGAGAACTCTAGAAACTGGGAAACCTAATCCCCACACCTCCTGTGTGATACTAGTTGTATAAGCTAGAGTCGATTCTCCTTTAACCTTAGGTTTCTATTGAGACCACCGTAGGTTAACAACTTGAAGACTTCATTGGGATTATGATGCCAGGACCGATACTACTTTCTCATAATTGTGTGATCCGATCTTGTTGTTTCTATCGTACTAAGTACAATCATAACGATTGGCTTGAGATTGATTTCTCGGATAGGCAAGATACAAAAGTAATCACAAAACATCTTCGTGTCATCGTTTGTGATTCCACAATATCTTCTTTCGCCGCGTCAATTAAGATTATTATGAGGTGATTGATAATAGTAGGCTGTTCTTCGGGAATATAAGTCCGGGTTATCAATTGGTTCCTGTTCACCTTGATTTATCAAAAGACGGAACAAAACTCGTAGGTATTTATGTGGGAGACAGATTTATCTATTACCGTAGACTTTTCTGTGTGATAAAAATTTGTTTATTAAAGTATTCGAATTTGGGTCGTAGCAACTCTTAGTTGTGAGTGAGATCAACTAAGGGAATCAAGTGTGTAGTATCCTGCTGGGATCGAGACGTAAGGAGCGCTATTGTACCTTGGATCAATGTGAGATTGATTGGGGTTCAACTACACCCGCAGGACCGAAGTTAGTTTGTACTAGGCTAGTGTCTGTAGCGGCTTAATACAGTGTGTGTTCAAACTGGACTAGGTCCCGGGGTTTTTCTGCATTTGCGGTTTCCTCGTTAACAAAATTCTGGTGTCTGTGTTATTTCTATTCCGCATTATATTTTGTTATATAATTGAAATATCACAGGTTGTGCGTTAGATAAATTAATTAGAATATCCAACCTTTGGTTGTTGATTTATATTGATTGACACTTGGATATTGGTCTTTGGTACCATCCAAGTTATCTCTCTTGTATTTAATTAGACTCGCAGATTTCTATTTGCTTGAGTAAGAATTAAATCGAGAGATCGAGATATAATGACTCTTTGATATACTGTTAATAAGATTGAGTCTAGTTGATTCTCTTAAAAGTATATTGGAGTTAGTCCATACAGATTGCTAAGCGAAATATTGGGTGTGGTTGTTGTACCCCCGCTTTTTCAATTGGTATCTGAGCAGGCAAACACGATAAAACTAATAAGTTTGTGTTTGGTTGGTCCTTAAAAATTGCCCTATGGGAAATTTCTTTGGAAAAGTAACGCACGCCAGAACTCCTTAAAGATTGTTCAAAGATTATTATGGACTAAGACTCTGGGTTCTCATGATAATCTCTGTTCATCTAAGATCTTGGAAAACTTAGATGATGAAGAACAATCCAAAGGAAAAATTAAAAAGAAGGAAAGATTGAGATAACGTTCATTACGCTCAAAGATATGGACTCTCACTAGATTAACTCTTAATCTTTTTGAGAAATACCATCGCAATGGATCAATCGACCAAGATCTATTCAGAGCGTTTGAAAGCGTTCTTAGATTCTTAGAAAAACTTAATTCCGTTAAGTTTAAGAATCGACCCGATAAAAGTTCTGTACATATAAATAAAGATGTACGAACTGGACACACTGTCAACACAAGTATATCCAATATGGGTTCGCGTGTGTACGCAAGTTCAAGGTATCAGAATAATTTTCTTTCTAGTCATATAAAAAGGAAGATAAAAAGCTCTGACAACCCTGATTATCATCATTACTTTGATTACATCACTGGGAATGCTCACAAATATCAACCAGAAATGTTGCATGAGGATCTCTCTGCACATCATGCCTCTTGGTAACATGCTTGACACTACCCCATTTGTATATATCTTGAAATGGGGCAAGAAATGGTTTGATCTGTGTACAGTTGGGTTAAAAATTATATCCTTCTTGAAGTATCGAATAATGCTTTCTACTGCATCCGTCCCCTCTCACAAATTGTGTTGTCACGGATTGCACAACCTAGATGTATGAACATCAAAGAAAATCCCACATTCTTTTTGTGGGTCGCGGTTCATAAACAGGTCCAAGCCCAAGTGGGGCATATAAAGTAGAAGTACGCGTACCTTCTTCTTCTTCCCCAAATCTGTCCGTGTCCGTGAACACTCTAGGGTTCTTGTGTCTCCTCCATTGAAACTTCCTTGGAGAAATATTAAAAGGAAGGGTGTTCAAGATTTATTCCAAGTAAGTAATTTCCTCTTGTTCCTTCCAATTTCTAGCTCTCATGATGAATTCCAGGGTTTCAAAAGAAGTTCAAAAAGTTTGAGTGCTTCTAGCATGAATCTCCCTTTAGATCAAAATTCTCTCAGGATTAGGTTTGTCAATGATTCCTGTGCTAAAGTTTTTGAAAGCATTTCATCTAATGGTTTTATTCTGGAAAAGAAATTGGAACTATCTAGTGGATATGAAGAGGATTTAGTTTGCTTTAAAAAATTCAATCTTGGAAACATCTTTGATGGTCTTGGTCAAGGATTTGATTCTCTTACAAGAATTTGCTATGCCAACATTCATGATGTTGATCTCGAAAACATGGAATTCCAATCCATGATAAATAAAGAAATATTTCTTGTAAATAGAGAGTTGATTTCGAAGATTACCAAAATTCCGTTGGGAAATGTTCGTCTACCTAGGCCATGTGATGAACGACCATCATGTGATGACATCTCTCTTGGACTTTGCGGGAAGAAGGTTGTTTGGAATCAAGGGAAGTTTCCTACTAATGTTCTTAGTGTAGCCTTAATGGCCTTCGAAAAACTTGGTATCTCTAATCTTTGTCCCTACACTATTGAGAATTCTCGATGGAGTCGTGAGTTTGTAGAATTGGTTTATTTCCTTGAATTGGGTGTTCCAAGTCTCGATATTTGTGGTTTCATCATTTCTCAAATGACTTCGATGACTTCACCCAACAAGAAGTTAGGTTACCCTTGATTGATTAGTCAAATTTGCCGTGTGCATGGTTTTGATTCAATTAGCAATTCTCTTGGGGTTCCCAAACCGGTTCATCCCTGTACTTTCAAACGTATAAGGGAGAATGTGTGCAAAAGACAAAGAGATGATTCCCTTGATGATTGTGATCCTACCACCTTGAGTCTTCTTCAAAAAATTCACAAGTGTGTGTGTAAGGTCAATTCAAGGGTAAAGTGCGTGCAAGAACAATTGTCATTGGTTGCAACTAAGTTCCTCGAGATCAAGGAAGAATTGAACATGATTCAAGCAACTTGGAATGTTTCCGATGATGAAGATGATGAGTAAATGATGATTTTATTTGCCTAGTAAATCTTCTTATGAGAATTTTATTCTTGTTTTGTTTAGAAGAATAACTAGAGTTTGGAATAGCCATTATTGTGATTACACATAGCTATGTCCAACGTTTTCATCTTCATGTTTTTAGGTTTATTTGTTTAAATTCTAAAAAATTGTTTGGAAGATGATTTTTGCAGTATTAATCTTTATGGTTTTATATATTGCAATTTTTTATGGGATATGTGTGTTTGCGTCCGTGAACTATGATTGTCCCATATCTTGTCAAAAGTTAAGTCTTTCATATGTCGATATGCTTGTATTGATAAAAGAAAGAATGAACTTTTGACATCACAAAAGTTTGAAGCCTATTATGTCTTTATGATGGAAGATAGGATGAACTTTTTTTTATGAGGATTATGTCTATTGTATGTCATTTTGCAAATAGTGATGAAAATAGAATGAATCCTTGTTTATTCCGCAGTATTGATCTTCCCCGATCCATATTTTATGTATATACTGTGAGGCTCCGTAAGTTCTCTTATGTTGAGCATTTACGATTAGATTAATCATGGGTTTTCTTGTGGTTAATTTAGTTGAGTATTATTTGGATTCAAATTCATATTCGTATGCGATTTGTTATCTCCAAAGAAATCTTTCTTTTCTCGTGAAAGTAAGGTCGCTCTTGTTGTTCTTTCGGGAATGACATTTTATGGGGGAGAGTTCTTAATTGAACTTGTGCTTAATTGCCAAATCTTTGTGGAGGAGTGCAGATGTGGAATATTATAGGAGTTATCTTGTATCTTAATAAACTCCTTGATGAAAGCATTTAGCTTCGGCTATATGATTGCATCTAAAAAGTTGATATGTACTTGCTTTTGGTCATGAAATATCTCATTAGGATCCCGTTTTCGCACCTTTGCCAATTTTATTGACAAAAAGGGGGAGAATTAATGTGTAGTTCACACTACAAATACATATGGTTTTCGGATCATTATGTAAGGGGGAGTGGTTTCACACTACAAATACATATGGTTTTCGGATCATTATGTAAGGGGGAGTGGTTTCCATGTGAGATGGAGTATTGACTAAGGGCGGTGATATATATCACCATAGTATTGTTGTCGGGTTGTGATACAATTGGACTTTGATCTTTGTATAATAATACTATGACAACGTATAACAATGATTGAGAATTCTTGTTTTCTCATTGTTATAGCTACGGATTTTCAACAACGATGATGCTAAACTGACAACCTTTGGGATCATTGGAGTACTTGGAAGTGACGAAGATTTCGAGTAATGTTGAAGATAAGGCATGTGGAAGAGGAGCTACAACGGTTTATTTATCTATTTTTCTATTCCATATGTATTGATAGTTTTGTGACTAAAATTGACAAAGGGGGAGATTGTTAGAGCATTGCTCGGTCGAACTCACATGTGTTTCTATCTCAAGCATGTTTGTCAATGTTAGTGATCAAAACTATAAGTCTTGAATTTTAGTCTATTATTAGCTAAGTCTTGGACTAGGATAGAAAGTGTAGTTGAGCTCAAGACTCCATGGCAATCATCATACAAGACGAAGAACTACTCAAGGAACTGGTGGAACTTCATCGACTAAAAGGTATGTGGAGACTTGAACTTATCTATCACTCAAAAGTCTATCTACTCTATCTCTTATCTTGAGACAAAGTCGTTTTGCTATATAGACAATGATTATGCACATTTGCTATTTCGAGTAGGAGTTTATCTCGCTTATCTATTTCTCGAAATATGTGTTGGTAAGCTTTCGCTTTAGCCAAGTTCATCTTTACCTAGTGAGCCGAAAGTCATGTTATGTTTCAATCACTTGAAAATGACTTTGTGAAAAATGGTTTGTGAATAACAACTATATAACGTCCTCTAAGAATGTTTCAATGATTGAAATGAGAGTTTAGATTATATAACCATGAAAGGATATAAACATTGTGTGGTAAAACATATGTGTGTAAGTCCTTATTCCTTGAACCAAAGTATGCGTACTTTGTTTGCTCAGAAAACCTAACCAAGTCCGCGCGTCTTGTCTAAGTTCTCGACCCGAGAAAATCTGCTAGAGTTTGTGAATTGAAAACAAACTTATTACGGGTACTTAAGTCCGCGTACGCGGACTTAAGTTGGTTATTTTATAAAAACGATTATTCGTGAACTTAAACTTATATGAACTAAGGAATGCAAGTTTGCAAACCGTGGCTATAAGTTCATGAATCGATTCGAGTGAATCAAATCGTTTTTGTTTCAATTGTGTCTATTATAAAGATCTAAGCAATTGAACAACTCTCTAACTAGTTCATTTGAGTCATTTGAACTAGTTATGGTAAAGAAGAATATGGTTGATATGAAAGTGCTCATATGGCTAACTTTGGTTAACTACTGTTGAACCAACTAAATGTACAACGTGCATTTCATTTGTGTGTAACAATCTAAGTTTCGATCTAACGGTTGAAAGATATTAGCTTGAATCTAATCAGGTTTTCATTTAACGGTGAATATTGAATGCTTTGTTACCAAGGTAACTTAGATTGCAAACCCTGATTTGAAAGACTATATAAAGGAGAATTCTAGCAACTGGGAAACCTAATCCCCACACCTCCTGTGTGATACTAGTTGTCTAAGCTAGAGTCAATTCTCCTTTAACCTTAGGTTTCTATCGAGACCCTGTAGGTTAACGACTTGAAGACTTCACTGGGATTGTGAAGCCAGACCGAACTATTTTCTCTGTAGTTGCGTGATCTGATATTGCTGTTTCTATCATTTGAGTACAATCGTAAGATTGGCTTGAGATTAATTTCTCCGATAGGCAAGATAGAAAAGTAGTCACAAACATCTTCGTCTCATCGTTTGTGATTCCACAATATCTTGTTCGCTAGACGATTAAGATTATTATGAGGTAATTGATATTTCTAGGCCTTTCTTTGGGAATATAAGTCTGGTATATCAATTGGTTCATGTTCACTTTCATTTATCAAAAGACAGAACAAAACTCGTAGGTATTTCTGTGGGAGACAGATTTATCTATTCCTGTAGACTTTTACGTGTGATCTGATTTGTTTATTAAAGTCTTCGACTTTGGGTCGTAGCAACTCTTAGTTGTGGGTGAGATCAGCTAAAGGGAATCAAGTGTGTAGTATCCTACTTTGGGATCGAGAGACGTAAGAAGCGCAACCTGCCTTGGATCGGTGTGAGATTGATCGTGGTTCAACTGATCCAGGATCGAAGTTAGTTTGTAGTAGGCTAGTGTATGTAGAGGATTAATACAGTGTGTGTTCAATCTGGACTAGGTCTCGGGGTTTTTCTGCATTTGCGGTTTCCTCGTTAACAAAACTTTTGGTGTTTGTGTCATTTCTTTTCCGCATTATATTTTGTTGTATAATTGAAATATCACAGGTTATGCGTTGAATCGATCAATTGGTAAATCCAACTTTGGTTGTTGATTAAAATTGATTGATCCTTGAACATTGGTCTTTGGTACCGTTCAAGTTATTTCCCTTATATTCAATCAGGCTCGCAGGTTTCTATTTGTTTGAGTAAGGATTGAATCGAGAAATTGAGATATAAATCTTTGATATAATTTTTATGAAGATTGAGCCTGACTGTCTAGTTGATTCTCTTAAAAGTATATTGGAGTTAGTCCATACATATTGCTAAGCGAAATATTGGGTGAGGTTGTTGTACCCACTTTTTCAATAGGTATCAGAGCAGGCAAACACGTTTAAAGACCTTATAAGTCTGTGTTTGTAGTAATCTGACTCTATGGACAACAGTATTATCTCTGATAACGCAACATCAGTTCAGAGTTACTCTGATATGTTTCAAAATCCTGAAACATCTAAGAAATCGCCTGGTTCTGCTCCTTTGACTGAATTTGCCTTCAACTGGGATAAACGTCTTGATGAACAATTAGATGATCTTTCAGATGAGAGTGATTCAAAAGAGGGACAAAGTATTTATGAGGAAGTATCACAATATATCAAGCTCTTTGACCATGCTTTGAAAGAAAAGAAGTCAACAACCTGCTTGAGTAAATATTTGTCACATCTCTGTCAAGAAAACAGAAAGATGAGAAAACTCTTTAAAGTTTATGATTGTGGGTATAAAATCTTACAATCTACAGTTAAAGATCGAGAAAAAGATATATGTTCAAAAAGGTCCGAATGTGATAATCTTCTTCGAAACCTCTTTGTGTTGAAAGAAAGATTTGCAGAATTTGAAGGAAGATATGACTCTCAACAAAAATGTTTTAATGACAGAGAACTTAGTCTCCTGCCAGAGAAAAACATTTAGAGACTGATCTCGTTGCTGCCCTTGATAAGGTAAAATCACTGGAAGAGAATCTGAAAAGATTCAACTCTATATCTACAAAACTATCTTCTATGCTTGGAGCATGTAAAGAACATCGTGAGACACGTGGTCTGGGCTATAAAGGAATAAACGCTCCAAGTACTAGTAAGGTCAATTTTGTTCGTGCTAATGACATTACTTCATGTGAAAAACCTTTTCCGGCAACTTACGTTTGGAAACAAGGATGGTGCACCTTCAAATATACTCGCAAGAGAATCACAAGAACAATTCCTTTAACACTATTATTGTGGAAATAAAGGACACCTTGAATGGAGATGTTTTTTTCGGACGAGGAATGAAAAACTTCACAACATTCTCATATGGATGTCTAAAGAAGTAATTAAACATGTCTCTCATCTTCTTTGGAATAAAAGGCATTGCCTGCAATCAAGAGAAATCTTTGTGATGAGTCATTTATAGATTATGATTTTGAGACAAAAAAGCCTAAAATTGTAGAAGGAAAAACGTCGATGGACAACCGACTCTCTTAATCACTTTGAGAAGAGAAAAGGCATAGGAGAAAGAAAAAAGTTCAAATTCCTTTACTCTCTCTGAAGAAGGCCTTGAACCTAAAGCGTCTACTCCAGACTTCATTCATATAAATAATCGAGTCTCAGAGCTCAAGACCAACATAAACAGACTCAAACGGAGCATTAAGAAGGCAAGAAAAGCAGCTCTTTCAGGTATCCCTTGTCCTCTTTTGGTTAAATCTTTTTCGACTAATCCTAGTGATTTTTCTGAAAAGCTTCATGAAGGAAAGAGAGAAGAAGTCAATATTCTTGATGAGCAAAATGCTCATCAAAAAATAACTTGATTGCTCAATATAGCATCCTTATTGTAATTGTTGAAGGATGCTCATAATTCTCAAGAAGTTTTTTTGTCTTGAGAAAGTAGTCGTTGTTAGTTTCATTATCTTTTCCCTTTACGTAATGATGATCATAAAACCATTGAGCCTTTCTCCAGTACTTTACATGATGTAATGTTTTGATCGTCCACTCTTGAGAATAATTCCTTGTTGTTTGCCTTGAAGGACTTTCTTCCATTGACCAATCAGTTGTTGATTATCAACAATTATCTTATGTTCTTCTGAACTAAGAATGTCATCAATTTATTGAGAATATGTCCTTGAGTTTCTCAAGACATCTCCTAAATTTGGCTCCATTACTCTCTTGGTCGTGTACCAAGTTTGTGACCACAAGTGCGGTTCACTTAACCCTTTTAACATATCTACAATTTCCCTAGGGTTTCCTATGAAACACTCTTATATATATATTTGTATCTTGCTCTTCCTTGATACATATTCGTTCCGGAACGTAAAAAAAAAAGGGGGGGGTTACGTCTAAACTGTGCGTGCACAATGGATGGAAGCAATAAGGAAGACAAAGTTGGTAAAGGCAAGAATATCGAGTTTCACAAGAAACATGTTTTCATAACCTGCTATCATGTTGTTGATCATGAAAATAAACTACCAGTTCAAATGTCATCACAACTGGTAGGAAATCTTCTTCAAGATTTTGAGGTCGTACGTGAACAACTTGGAATTGCACCAAGTATTCTTGATTTTCTGAAAAACAAACTGAAGAAAGCAACTGATGAGCTCATCCATGTTCAATCTCTGGTTGCTTGCCGTGTTTAATGTTTTTCGAATCATGTTCTCTAAGAGTTGTTTATTTTGTTAAGGAAATTTCTTATGAGAATTTTATTCTTGTGTTTTTAAGAAGGATAACTAGGCTTGGAATAGCCATTATTGTGATTACACATAGCTATGTCCAACGTTTTTCATCTTGCAATGTTTTTAGATTTATTTGTTTAAATTCTAAAGTTTATTTGGAAGATGATTTTGTAGTATTAATCTTTATGATTTTATATATTGCAACTTGTTATGGGATATGTGTGTTTGCGTCCGTGAACTATGAGTGTCCCATACGTGGTCAAAAGTTAAGTCTTTCATATGTCGATATGCAAGTATTGATAAAATATTGAATAAACTTTTGACACAAACAAAAGATAAGCCTATTATGTCATTATGCAAATATTTATGGAAGATAGAATGAGCTTTTGTTTACAAAGATTAAGTCTATTATATGTCATTGTGCAAATGTCATTTGTGTATAACAAGATAAGTTCGATCTAACGGTTGAAAGATATTATCTTGAATCTAATCAGGTTTTCATCTAACGGTGAATATTGAATGCTTTGTTACCAAGGTAACTTAGATTGCAAACCCTGATTTGGAGACTATATAAAGGAGAAGTCTAGCAACTGGGAAACCTAATCCCCACACCTCCTGTGTAATACTAGTTGTGTAAGCTAGAGTCGATTCTCCTTTAACCTTATGTTTCTATCGAGACCTTGTAGGTTAACGACTTCATTGGGATTTTGAAGCCAAACCCAACTATTTTCTCCATAGTTGCGTGATCTGATCTTGCTGTTTCTATCGTTTGAGTACAATCGTAAGATTGGCTTGAGATTAATTTCTCCGATAGGCAAGATAGAAAAATAGTCACAATCATCTTTGTCTCATCGTTTGTGATTCCAAATATCTTGTTTCGCTAGTCTATTAAAATTATTGTGAGGTCATTGATATTTCTAGGATGTTCTTCGGGAATATAAGTCCGGTATATCAATTGGTTCTGTTCACCTTGATTTATCAAAATATGGAACAAAACTCGTGGGAGACAGATTTATCTATTCCTGTAGAATTTTCTGTGTGATACAGATTTGTTTATTAAAGTCTTCAACTTTGGGTCGTAGCAACTCTTAGTTGTGGGTGAGATCAGCTAGGGGAATCAAGTGCATAGTATCCTGCTAGGATCAGAGACGTAAGGAGCGCAAGTGTACCTTGGATCAGTGTGAGATTGATTGGGGTTCAACTACAGTCCAGACCGAAGTTAGTTTGTAGTAGGATAGTGTCTGTAGCGACTTAATACAATGTGTGTTCAATTTGGACTAGGTCCCGGGGTTTTCTGCATTTGCGGTTTCCTCGTTAACAAAACCTATGGTGTACTCTATTTATTTCTTTTCGCATTATATTTTGTTATATAATTGAAATATCAAAGGTTGTGCGTTGAATCGATCAATTGGTAAATCTAACCTTTGCTTGTTGATTGAAATTGATTGATCCTTGAACATTGGTCTTTGGTACCGTTCAAGTTATTTCTCTTGTATTCAATCAGGCTCGCAGATTTCTATTTGTTTGAGTAAGGATTGAATCGAGAAATTGAGATATAACTCTTTGATATACTTTTTATTAAGATTGAGTCCGATTGTCTAGTTGATTCTCTTGAAAGTATATTGGAGTTAGTCCATAAAGATTGCTAAGAGAAATATTGGGTGAGGTTGTTGTACCCCCACTTTTTCATAGGTGATCAAATTTTAACAAATAAGTTTGATTTCCTTTTTGTTTATCTTATTTTTTTATAGAGAAAAATAAAAATCCATCGCAAGATGGTTTATAGTTTTTTTTTAAGCGTGAAATTTATTGGATTAGACTGAAATTACACGGGGGTATGTAATACCCATAGAGTTTGCTATTACAATTGAATTTATAAACTACGTAATTGCATGTTCACATATCGTGGTGAGCCTCCCTACGGAGAAATCATCCGCTGCTCGATTTGCTAAACCGTCCGCCGCTTGATTTGCTTCTTTGTAGATGTGTATAACGGTGTATTGCTGGATTTGGGTAAGTCTTTGTTTGATCTCTCAACCATATTATATATATATATACCATGGGGCGTCGGTGTCCGAGGTTAGGAATCACATTAAATTTTCCGAATCCGTTTCAAATTGGACTTTGGACCATCCTCGTTCCGTCTCCATTTTAGATGCGATGTACATGGCCCAAGTTTCATTGCAAGTCTTTGTGGTGATGCCTAGCGGTTGTGTTATAGGATTGTGCTGGTTTCCTTGTTTCGGCATACAATACCTGCTCACCCTATTCCGGGGTATCCCCTTGTGTTGATGGTGGATTTTCGTTTAAGGTTAAATTTGTAAATAACCAGAAAGCTCATACGCTGACATCTTGTGAAAGATAAAGCCATTTATAAGTGACGGATACTCCTCACTTAATTCACCAAGAATGGAGCATGTAGCAACAATCCCATTACGTGAATACATGAAATTCCTCCAGGTTGGAGCATGTAGCAACAATCCCTTCTGTGAATTTCATATCGGCCTTGTATTTCTGTACTCATTATCGGTGTGGCATGACGACCGAGTGTTACTCTTACTGAGTAACACGAACCTCCAAGCACTATAATGAATCATTATCGATGTGGCATGACGACCGAAAGTGTTACTCTTACAGAGTAACACGAACCTCCAAACACTATAATGAAATCATGTACGAAATACCCGTACGTGCCGATTCTCGGTGTGTTATACTAGCCCGAGCCCTCTCGGTGTGTTATACTAGCCCGATTGAGCCCCTCTCGGTGTGTTATACTAGCCCGATTGAGCATTCGGCACCGACCATATCGGTCCGGGATATGATCCGATCGCAGCCATCCAACTCCACAAGCATGATTGGATGACCCCTGATCAATTCCATCACCCCCAAGCGGGTATGGAATACACACGGCCCGACCCCGCATGGTCGACCATTGGCCTTTGCTTGCCAAGAAACCGTCCATACCAAGCATTATGGGCGGAAAACCCTAAATTAGGGTTTGCGGCATATTACATGTGCCGCAAAATCGGTCTCAACCATCCATCTTCGCAGTATAGATGTAGGGTGTAGATGCAGACTCAAAGGGCCCTGAGCATGTCGATACAATCACCATGTGACCGCCTACATACATGACCAGGTCGGTCAAAACCAACCATGATTGGTTACAACAAATTCGTCCGCTTTGAAAGAGCATGGTCGCACGACTTTGCAAGCCAAGATTAGGGTTCAAGCCATCACGCGCGTCCATCTTCTCCGGCACGAATGGAGGGTCACGGATTAGATTGAGCAAGGGTCGGTCACACCGGATGACCACCGTGAGCTCATCTACCTCCTCATGCGGTCGGCCAAGGCATATCATGCCTGGCCAATCAAAACGCCCGCTCAAACATGCGTGGATACACTTCCCAAATTACAAATCGATCTCGACCACTCAACTTCACCGGACGAATGGGTGGCTTAGATCACGTTTCATGAGACGGTAAGACATAGGCGTGAACATCGGCCTACCGTCTACACGCCAAACCAACCGGCCAAGACCGACCAAGCTAGGTCGTCTTGGAAACGCCACGAAAGGGTATGGCGCGCGGCTTCTTGCGGTATCAAACTCTTATCGCAAAATCAATCTCGACCACTCCTCTTTGACGGTCAAATCGAGTGGCCTGGGATCGCGCTTTCATGAGGGAACGGAATACAAGCACCTACACCATCATGCCGCCAACACGCATGTATGGTCGGTCCTCTCAAAAAATCCTTCCCACGCTTGGTTTCGACCAAGCTAAAAGAGTGATGCTTGCGCACCTCTTTAAAAACCCTAATTTCATCAACGGCCGCAGATGAGTGTCTCAAACATCATCTCGTCCGTCCGACCTCACCATCTTGGTTATACAACCCCGGTCGGGAGTTATTTGGTTAGTGAGGAGTCATTACCCATCACTTTATTACCACACCGTAATGCAAGACTGCGCATAAAATACACACGGTACTTCACAAGTATCGACTTTCGAATAACGCAGTTATTCAATTCAGCATTACATGCTATCTTTCGTGGATCCACGATCCACATTCCGTTTATCAATCATGTCACAAACCGGGGATACATATCGGGGTATTGTCTGGCGGTTTACAGCGTGCAGCGTGCAACGCGCCATCACAAGAACGTGTTAGGAAGTCATGGACGGTTAGAGATGAACAGGAAAGTGGGCAAGACTGGTCGTGTGTTACCGACACACAACTCCACTACTCCATCATTCCACTACCTCCACTTCCCACGAGAAACGTGAATGAGGCTCAATGACTTGTATAAATAGGGTCTCCGCCCTATTTCCAACACACAAGGAATAACGGAGAACAACACAGTTCGGACGAGACAGAAAATCAACATCCGAGCCTCCTTACATTAACCGTAAGCTCAAGCTCACTTTTCTCGTCACAAGTCATAAGCAAGCCAACACTTTCACAATCTCAACACCTTCTTCGCCTCCCTCCCTAAGATCAACCCCATCTCCTTCACTTTGTGACCGAAACAAGTCCTGAACGGCCATTTCTTGGTTTAGGCCGGACTTGCACAGATTGATCTCTCGAATCTACAAGCACTCACCGCGCAGTGCATTTGTTGAAGGTTTAGATTCATTCCTCATCCACACCCCAAATTACCAAATTCTGCAGGAGTAATTTTCACCCATCAACACCTTGCTGCCCTGTCCGTGTTGATTTTGATCCAATCTGAGTGGGGATTGAGCCATCCCACAAAGACGGTTGAAGTTGTTATTGTTCTTTGTGCAGGGTTTGGATATGGATGCATCCTATGGAGCACCGGTGGGAGGTGATTTTGGGCCCGATGAATATTCCATTTGGAGTTTGATAGCCATATGCATTACACTTTCCGGATTTGGTTGTTGTTGGCGATACATAATGTCGTTCTTGGTTATCTATGAAGACCAAAATAGGAAGCGGAAGGTTATGGTGATCGGTGCGGCACTTTTGTTTTAAGGAGTTGGGATATAGTCGTTTGATGGGGTAGTGAAGTGGGTATGCCATGATTGGCGTTTTGGTGGTTTGTGAGGTGGGTTAGCAAGACGTTCCAATAATCTACTGACCGTTTGATAGCAAAGCATAATGTAAGTGGATGTTTCGGGATTAGAACTTTGTTGAGGGCATAGGTTGGGGTTGGTGAGTTGGATGCGGTTAAGAATGTTGAGGTTGGAAAACCCTCATGAATTTCTTTCCACAAGAAAATCTGTGCTTTTGGGGGACATGGAAGTGTCCAAAGGAAGTTGGATGGGGAAGAGGGTTTTGGTGGGTTTGCGCTTGAAGCGTTGATGAGGCAGTAGTGAATTTTCCGCTTTTGGTAAAAGGCCATATGATCCTATCTGGTTGGTTGTTCAGTGGAATGTGGATGTCAACGATTCGTTGAATTATGAGTTGGGGTAGTAGGCTGTGACCGCGGTCGTAAGCGTCAAAAATAAATTACACTTTCTTACTACTCAAAATATAAATATAGCAAGGGCAAGAAAGGATCGATCCCACAGAGAGGTCTAGGTTGTCAAATTGTTTCGGTTCCCTATAAATAACACCTAAGTTTTGTGATTTTATAAACTAAAATAAAATAAAACAAATAAATAAAAGTAAACAAGTAATCACGGATGAGAAAGTATTGGTCATGGATTTCGTTTTCATTCACAAACATGTTTTCAACACAATAACTAGAATTGATATTTTAATCTCAACTTTTATCAAAGACCCTAGAATACCTTGATCGCAAGAATATCCCGCAATCTCCTCATGTCATCAACAAACACATTAAAAGATGCGAATATGAATTCTACCTAAAGGAACAACCTAACGTGTAAAAGCACTCATCAAGTTTAATTCCCTAGATGCATTAGGTTCTATGAAATCAGGCCAATCAAAGCAATCGAACGTGGAAAGCGCACTAATCCGATTTAACAAAGGTTATGGTTCACATATAATCATAAGAATATATCACTACAAACTATAATCATATTTATGCTACTTGCAATCCGGAATTATCACTTTTGCGTATAATAACCCTAATCTAGCAATAAAGATGAAAGCAAACTCAATCGATTCGCGACTCGACTAAACACGCATTCAAATCATGTAACAATATTGATGGTGAATCATAAACGATAATATGAGAGAAAACTAATTTATTGCACAAAAACTCATGTTTGGAAATTCAACTTATTCCATAACCAATAATAAAACTCTAGCTCATATTCATGGAGTTCATAACAAGAAGAAAGAGAATTTTCATGTTTCTAACCCTAGAACAAAAGTAGAGGCAAAAAGATATTAGATATGATATGTGTTTTGAGAAAAGTCTTTTCTTTTATAGCTCCACTCCTTCCAAAATTAGGTTTTGTCTTCAAAGTCCATTAGTTAGAAGTCCACCAAGCCCACAAGTGAGAGAAACCCATGTAGAAAATTTGTCCCAAAAACGCTCGCCGGAAAACTGGGATTACGGCCGGAAATCGGCCGGAAATATATCTCAGGTGGCCGGCAAAGTCCACCCGGCCACCGGTCAACGGGTCAGGACCGAGTCATCTCGGGTCAACACCGAGTCATGGAGAGTCGGTGGTCAACTCGGTCGGACCATGACTCAAATGTGAGTCAGTGTGCATGAGCTAATCTGGGCTCTCGCTGATCCCGAGTTATTTGGTTTGCCCGGGCCAAGGCAATTTTTGCAAAAGCCAAATTACTGTGTTGCACTAAGATGGTGCATCACTACTTCAATCCAGCCATAATGGCTTGCACACTTCCCTTGTAACTGCGTATCGGTTCAATTCCATCACTCAACTTCAACGACCAACGACTCCGGTCTTCCTTGCATTTCGACTTACATTCCATTCCCTGCAACCAAACCAAGTGCACTAAACACCTTTGCTCTTGTCTTAGCTCAATTCCAACTCTGCCTCTCAGCTCTAGCAATCCAAAGACCAGCTCCACTGCTATATCTCCTTGAGATTAACCACAAACCCTCCATCAACATCATCTCTCGTAATGCAACACCAACAACTCAAGTATACCCATTCCGAGGTTCATCACTTTAATCCACACCTGCAGAACCACCATCACCGCGCATTCATTGCTTCCATGTCGGCTTCATCACAAAATCCACCTGTACTACTTAATCTCACATCCTCCGTTGCACACTTGACTCAACTTCACCGCAACCACTACACCTGCATGATATTACTTCACAAAGACCAACCAATTGACTTCACATAACAATGACTACTCGGCACCTATTGACGACCTCAACTCCATTACTTGCAATTCCACACGACACAATTATTTCCATCGGCTACAGCTCATGCCTCGATTCAACTCCATTGTCACACTCGCACCTTTTTGTTCATCATGATCTTGATTCCTGCTACTCTGTAGCTTCAGCTAGCACTAACGATGCTGCTTCTCCACCATGAACCGCACCGCATACTCCGACTTCACTCCGCCGCATTCTGGACTGCCTTCCTCCCTTTGTTGTTCTCTATAGCATCATCTCAACACATACACTGTTTCCCTTATCCTTTAAGATCAACTCAAAACCTTTGCCAGCAATCCACCAGCTCAGGCCAAATTCACAGCATTGCATCCAACTCTCTCACTTAGCACCAGACTCGATTCAATTCAACCATTCCTGCACCTTCTTACAAGCCACCAACACAAAACACCAATTACTCCCGATTGCCTCCAAGTTCATCTCAATCCCACCGAATTCACTTCCGGTGACAAATCAATTCCATTCTAATTATTCTTCTAATTCGAATCATCACCCTTCACACACAACGGCGGCTCCATTTCCCCTTCAATCGATTCACGATTTCGATTCTTAAAGAGATCAACACAAACCCTTAATCTCACAATTTCGCCATCTAAACGGATTAATAACAAACCCTAATCGAAATCTTTAATCATCACCATGTAAGCTTGTACCAAAGATGAATCAAACTTAAAACCCCACCAATTCCTTCATCGATTCTCTGATTTACGCCTCTTCTCTCTTCTCGATTTCATTAAATCTCTCCCCGAGTTCTTCACGATATACTCACAAGTGGTGCAACCATTTTCTGTTCTCTCTCTCTCTCAATTCACGGGTTCGATCCGGATTCGGTAGTTTCTTCCATCAATTTGTAACAGCGACGAGAGACGAGAGATAGCGGGAGAAAGAATTGGGAAGAAATGGCTTCTTCTCGACTGGATTAGGGTTAAAACTATGGGACTGCTATTGACACCCCATGCAATAGGATAAGGGCTAACCATTTGGCCTCCCCTTAACCTTGACTTGACTGTATTTAGCACTCCTCCAAATAGAGTTGCCCCTTAACCTTGACTGGGCTCCAGATAGTGTTCGCCCGTGAAATGACAATTCTGCCCTTTTCGCTCTAAATGAGTAGTTTCTCCTTCTTTTCCTCCGTGCGTCTCCAAAGCACCTAATAACTCAAATTCACACATAAGATACATAATTTACACGAAAAATAGCAAAGAAAGCATAAATACTAGATAATAAATACGGTGTATTCTACACCTATCAGGCTGAAAATTTCATGATCCCAATTTCTGGTTGAAGGGTCGATGATGTCTTTGAACGATTGTATTGGATGGCAAGTTGTCAAGTTAATGGTGTTGTTGAATTGTAGGATCCAGTTTGCTTGTATGGGGGTGTTTAATCTGTCTCCAATTTGGTGGAAGAGATGTTGTTTAAAATTTGGTATGAGCGAGGCTAATTTGTCTCCATTGTGGGCTAGGGGATGATGGGATAGGTGGGATGTTTTCGAAAATGGGGTTCTGTTTGAGGTATTTTGTGTTGTAAATAATACAGAGGTAAGTTTTTCGTGGATGTTCGAAATTCGTTTCATGAGTTGTGCTTTGTTGTGTTCCTTGCTACTTCGGATGCCGAGACCTCCTTGGATTTGGGTTTGTGGAGCTTATCCTTTCCTAGCGGGTGGAGTTTCTTGATGGAAGAATCGTGACCCCAGAAGAAGTTCGTCGTGATACAATCCATTTTTTGGTGGATATGATTATGAAGAATTTGAATTTGCATGAGATGGTTGGCGGTAGGGGTTAGGGATGATTTTATGAGTGCGAATCTTCCCGATTGCTTGAGGCATTTAGCCATCCATCCTTTCGCCTTGCTTGCTAGCCGTTGAAGTAATGGGGCAAAAATATGGCGCGATGATCTTCTTTGTTTATATTGTACTCCTAAATAGATAGGGGTTTGATGTTGTTTGCATGTTGATGGCTTGTTTTAAAGCATCTAATTGGTGATTCTCAAGCTTCGTGTGATGGATTAATGTGGATTTCAAAGCATTGATGTGTTGACTGCTGGGCGCCATAAGCTTGTAGCAGCAGACTTGAGGTGGTTAGTGCCTTACAGGTTGCTTTATATGTTATCAAAAGATCATCCGCATACATAAGATCACGACTGGTGGGGCCTATTGGGAGATGCGGAGCCCCTCTATCCTTTCCATTGATTCAAGTATTCCCAAATTTGTGGAAAAAATTTCCGCTCAAATAATAAATATATAAGATGAGAGAGGGTCTCCTTGCCTTATTCCCCAGGTTGGGGTGATGTACCCATGAGGTGTGCAATTGATATTGATTGAATAGGTTACCGCTGATATGCACAACATAATATAATCCACGAAGGTTGAAGGGAAGCCCAAGCTGGTGAAAGCTTGTTTGATGAAGCCCCAGTCCAAGGAGTCATAGGCTTTTTGAATGTCCAGCTTAAGCGCTATTTTGGGATCTTTCATACGATGTGATGTTTTGATGTGGTGAAAAAGTTCGGCCGCGATAACAATATTATCATGAATGGATCTTTGTGGCACAAAGTCACTTTGATATGAGCTTATCAAAAATGGAAGGAGAGGTTGTATGCGATTGACTAAAATATTTGATATGATTTTTAAGGTGACATTACATAGCCCTATCGGCCTAAATTGGGAGGGTTTTGAGGAGTGGTCAATCTTTGGGATTAAATTGAGGTTAGTATGGTTCATGATAGACTGGATATTGAGGGAATCAAAGAAACTTCGGACCATATCAACCTTTTGTGGTTGGGTTGTTTCCCAGAAAACTTTAAAGAACTTACTGGTGAATCCATCCTGGGTCTGGAGCGTGGTCCGAGCCTATGGACAAAAGCTCATGTTTGATCTCGTCGGTGGTGACATCTCACTGTTAATCTCTCACATTGTTGGGGGGTTAACCTTGGCGTTATTTCCTCGAACATTTTTTCATCAATAATTTTATTTGGATATGTATACTTGATTCGTGAAGTGCTCAAGCATGATCTGATAATTTCATCCTTGTCGTTAATCCAGTTGTTTTGATGATCCTGGAGTTGTTGTCTATTATTACAGATTATATAAATTGTAGCCTTGGTATGAAAGAATGTTGTGTTACGGTATCCCAATTGAAGCCATTGTATCCTGGATCTCTGCTGCCAATATGTTGCGTGACAATCAAGTAAATTCATGTGTTCAATTCGAAGTTGTTTTTCCTGCTGAATCCAATTTTCCAGTTCAACACAAGATTGCATAACACACTGATGTTGGGATGCTTTTATTTTTCATGTGTCGACTTTTTGAGCAACGTGGGTAAGTAGCCGAAGTTTATCATGTTCTATTATGTTAGAGTTTCACTGGTTCAAAGGTGGGTCCGAGTCTTGTAGTTTATCCCATGCCGAGTATTGTAGTTTATCCCATGCCAAGTTAAACACTTGATGAAGCTGGGGTGAGATAGACATAGGTGCTCAGATTTGTAATTCTTACACCCTTGCTAGTCCAAGGCTTTCATCTAAAGTGGGATAGGAGCATGGTCTGAGGCTATTCACGGAAGGTGCGTGATTCCAGCGTGGCGGTTGGCTGTTCTCCAATGTTGATTTGCTAATGCTCTATCTAGTATTTGTTGGATGTTGTCATGGCCTTGTTGGTTGTTTTTCCATATGAACGGGTCTCATCTGAAACCAAATTCAATGTAGCCCATCTGATCCATTAAATTGAGAAACAGTTGCGTTTGTGCATATGTAACTGGTCTGCCACCTTATTTCTCAGATTGGTCCAATACTTCGTTGAAGTCTCCCAGAAGAATCCAAGGTGTTAAAGTGTTGGGAAAGATTGTTGGAAAGTCTTCCCACAGGTTTTTCCATGGAGTCCGGGTGTGGTGGGCCATAAATACTTGTGCAAACCAAGGTTGGGGCCGGAGCGGAAGGTGTGGCAGAGCGTGAATGCAATTTTGGGACTTCAAGATGACTTGGATATTAACCTCATTTTCCCACCATAGACATAATCCTCCACTTCTTCCTATTTTAGCAACAGTGTAATGATTTAGAATTGCAGAATCTGCGCGATGCGCAGCATTTGAAAATTATTGGCCAATGTTTCAGATAGGAATTGTTAGAGCACTACTCGGTCGAACTCGCAAGCGTTGCTATCTCAAGCTTGTTGTCAATTTTAGTTTCCAAACTATAAGTCTTTATTTCTAGTCTACTTATAGCTAAGTCTCGGATTAGGATAGAAAGTGTAGTTGAGCATTAGACTTCACGGCGTTCATCGATTGAAGACGAAGAACTACTAAGGGGAGCTTTTGGAACTTCATAAACAAAAGGTATGTGGAGACTTGAACTCATCTATCACTCAAAAGTCTATCTACTTTATCTCCTATTTGAGATAAAAGTCATATAACCATATAGACTTCGATTATACACATTTGATATTTGAAATGAGTGTAACTTCCGCTTATATATTTCTCGAAATATGTGTTGGTAAGCTTTCGGTTTAACCAAGTTCATCTTATATTCTTGACGAAAGTCAAAGATGATCATGTGAAAATCGCTGTAACATCTTACATGATTTGTGCGAGACAGGTCATTTGATGTAGACTCGGAATGTTTCGTATTGATCATTAGATCACTTGAAAATTGCTTTGAAGCTAATAGTTTGTGTGAGATAGCTATTCCCGTCTTTTAAGAATGTTTCAGTGATTGAAATGGGAGTTTAGTACTATTAACCATGATTGGATATAGCACAATATGTGTACTTGTATGCTAACTGTTGCAAGTTATTCCAAGTCCGAGAACCATATTATGCATACCCGTATACGTACTGGTTGGTTTAGTGAAAGTTCGGGAACTTAGTATGCATACCCGTACGCGTACTAGCGTAAGCTCAAAGTTTCGGAAATTCAACTGAGTTTGGAAGGTATGCGTACACCTTCACATACCGGCGAACCCGAACTTAGTCCGACCACTTAGGTATGCGTACACGTTGCATACTTGAGTAGGTTATGTTCTAAAATCGGTATGTTCATGAACTAATACATTTATATATTAAGGAATGCAATCTTTTGCAAACCATGGTTATAATGTTCATGAATTGATTCGAGTGAATCAAAATCGATTTTGCTTCAATTGTATCTTGTATACTTCTATGAGAATATAAACAATTGAACAACTCTAGAACTAGTTTCATTTGAGTCATTTGAACTAGTTATGGTTAAGATGAATAAGATTGGTATGAAAGTGTTCATATGGATAACTTCGGTTAACTATTGTTGAGCCAACAAGGTGTACACGTTTAGGTACGGTTACCCATATCTAAATGAAGTCATTTTTCACTTGTGTGTAACAAGCTAAGTTCGATCTAACGGTTAAAAGATATTAGCTTGAGTCTAATCAAGTTTTCATCTAACGGTGAATATTGAATTCTTTGCTACCAAGGTAAAATTGATTGCAAACCCTGATTTGAAGACTATATAAGGGAGAACACTAGCAACCGGGAAACCTAATCCCCACACCTCATGTGTGATACTAGTTGCGACTAGAGTCGATTCTCCTTTAACCTTAGGTTTTTCCAAAACCCTGTAGGTTGACGACTTGAAGACTTCATTAGGATTGAGAAGCCAGACCCAACTATTTTCTCTATAGTTGCGTGTTCCGATCTTGTTGTTTTTTTTCGTATTGAGTACTATCTTCTCTAGGATTTGCTCGAGATTTAATCTCCGATAGGAAAGATAAAAAGTAGTCACAAACATCTTCGTCTCATCGTTTGTGATTCCACAATATCTTGTTTCGCTACCATACGATTAAGATTATTGTGAGGTGATTGATATTACTAGGCTGTTCTTTGGTAATATAAATCCGGTGTATCAATTGGTTCATGTTCACCTTGATTTATCAAAAGACGGAACAAAAATCTTAGGTATTTTTGTGGGAGACAGATTTATCTATTTAATAGACTTTTCTGCGTGAGACAGATTGGTTTATTAAGTCTTCAACTTTGGGTCGTAGAAACTCTTAGTTGTGGGTGAGATCGTGATAAGGAAATCAAGTGCGCAGAGTCCTGCTGGGATTCAGAGGCGTAAGGAACGCGACTGTACCTTTATCAGTGTGAGATTGGTTATGGCTCAACTATATTCCAGTCCAAAGTTAACTTGGATTAGGATAGTGTCTATAGCGGCTTAATACAGTGTGGTGTTCAAATTTGGACCGAGTCCAGGGGTTTTTCCGTATTTGCGGTTTCCTCGTTAACAAAATTTACATTATGTCAGTATTTATTTATTTTCCGCATTATATTTGTTTATATAATTGAAATATCACGAGGTTGTGCGTAGTTCAATCAATTAGATAATCTAACCTTTGGTTGTTGATATAAATTGATTGACACTTGAACATTGGTCTTTGTACCGTTCAAGTTGTTTCACATAATAATCGGGCTCACGGATTTCTATCTATTTGATTTGCTGATTACATTGTGAAACATAGATACAACTCTTGGATATATTTCTGTTGATTGAGTCTGACTGTCTAGTTGATTCTCTTAGAATTTTATTGGAGTTTGTCCATACAGATTGCCTAAACGAAATATTAGGTGAGGTTTTTAGACCCCCTCTTTTTCAGGAATAAAATGGTTGATTTGTAAATTTATAAAAGTCCACGAAGGTGTTGATTCGAATTGGTTGGCTTAAACCTTGACAGTTCCATGCGAGACTAGACATGTCTTGCGGATTGATGAAGCAAGTTGTTGTTAGTTGCGGATAAAACGCGAATTCCATAAGTAGAAGAGTCAACAGTATGTATCTCCAAGAATGAAGAAACAGTTGACTCCCACCTTAGCAATTTGAAGTAACCAAAAAATGAAAATCGACGAAAAAATAACCTAGAAGGTGTGCTTTATATAGCAACACTTACATGAAGTATCTTTTGAAGTACAATGATAACTTAGAAGGATGCTCTTAATAATTATAACCTAAAAGGTGTGATTTATAATATAACACTTACAAAATTGAAGTACAACTATAACTTAGAAGGTGTGCTTTATAATACACTACTTATAAGAATTATTACAAGAGACAAAAGGTTGAGTAACGCTAATTAAGTCCTACAAAACTATTGCCTAAATACTTTAATACTAAACCTATATTGCTGGTTCGAGACAAATATCAAGCACTTCCTATAGACCCATCCTCGAAAATTATACCAGAATATTACGGATTACATAGAACTATTACGAACTTGAAGAAACTATTATGAACATATAGCAATTAAAAACTTTAAACTTAAATAGCAAGGGAGTTAGTCGAGATACAAAAAAAATATATCAGGATAAAGAAGGGGATATAAAAATAATAGTTTAAGCGGAGTTACCTGGGGGCTTAGATCGATCAGAGGAGCTTAGGGTTGGGAACATAGGTTGAAATCTTCATTTGGACACACATATTCGGCATATAGTAAAGACAACTCAAAAATGAAAAGTAGATGTTTATAATAGGTTCTGAGTTTTAAGTCTAAACTGTAACTAAAAGTCACACCAAACAACCAAAAGAGAGGAAAATGAAAAAAGGAACAACATAAACCCAAACCATCTTCAGAACAGTCAACGAGCGCACAACTTTACAAGCTAAAAATTTAAAACTATCTCTAATAAATATACTTTCATGGAAAGAAAGGTGACAAGAGGGAAGGGAAGGTAAAGAACTCAATACTATTAAGTAGAGACCTATATAAAGGAACAAGGATCAAAATAAAACATAGTGCATGCGAGGATTATTAGTAAACAAGGCTACAGTCACATATGAAGCAACTACTCAACTAGAAAATTCCTTCTACTCACATATGAAAATGTAATCACCAAAACTGGTGTTATCGCAATTTAATTATCTTTATGATAATTAATCACGTGCATGGTTGAAAAAACTACGACCAATTAAGTTTGGGATTTTGGTCCGTTGGATGAAGATCATGTAATTATCTTTATCCGGTTTCTATTTCTTTACAAGAAACCATCCGTTGAACCACAAAATAGATTCTCCATATGGGGTAACTAAAACAATAAACTTTTTCTTATGGTTGATACGATTTTGGTATCGTTTAAACCAATCAGTATTGATATTGTCTTTTTTTTTTTGCAATATAAAATAAAATTGGCATCCCCATAATTAATTTTCTTTAGCCAATATTTTTCGTCGATTCTAAAAAGAATGACGCGGATCATAGGTTTTTTAAGAATTTTTTATCGATAAATATGGTTTTATTTAACAATAAACCACTAGTTTCTATAGGTTCTAAAAAACTGTCATCAACCATTAAGAGGATAATTCTATACAAGATGATTTCTTTATTTTTCTTAAAAAAGCAGATAAACCAACTAGATTTGGTTTCCCCGTTGATCATAAAGGGATATAACATCTTATTATGGTATTTTTAATTGCAAACATTTTCCTTGCTCGTTGTAATTATTCTCCAAAATTTGAAATTGTTCCACTTGTAGTTGGAATCGGACACTAGAGATCAAAGGGTGTGCACCCGGTAGCTAATTTATTACTCTTTGTGGCGACTATATTGATCTTGAAATTAATTTCTTTTAATAAAGAAGTGTCCATGGTTTCATTCGGAAGCATTATCTCGTTGGCTCTGGTCACAATTTTTATTTGTTTATCTTTTTAGAGTTTTATTTGCACATTTTATATGCTTTTGGGTGTAAAGATTCTGATCCATGGTTGATGTTAAATTCGTATGTCAAGTGGACTACGATTTTTAAGGAATTTTTTTATGGCTTTTGAAGCCATTATCTACAATCCAAGCTGGTATTCTAAAATTCCGAATATATTATGAGTATATGTCCTTGATTTAATTGGATAATACTACACGAAACTAGTTTTAAACAAAAGAGATGATAATATTTCCGTCATAATCGGGGGAGATTATACATTATCGACGTTTCTCTCCCATCTTGATCAAATTGAAAAAGGATGTCATTTTCTAGGCGTGAAAATATCTCATCTAGCTTTTTCTATAAGCTCATGTCGTTTGAAAATCCAAACTCAATCACATCTAGCAAGCATGTAGCATTTTTATAGGCTACATATAGCTCCAATGAGTCTATCATAATACGGTTCACATTTTCAAAATTCATGTCTCCTATTTTAAATAGTAGGAGATTATCACGCCCGTGGGCACTTGATGCCAGTAAATTTTGAATTTTTCAAAATATGCATACACCTTGAAATTGTGTGAGATCGTGATATGCTAATATGATTGTTGAATATTCATTTATGGTAGGCTTCTTGAAATAATAAATGATGGTGGTTGTTAACCTCTCTGCAGAGAATATCAACATATGTGATTGGTTAGCATGTAATCCAAATTAGATTGGATTATTCTAATTTCTTGATTAACGCAATATAATGATCCTAGCTAGACTTGACATCATAAAAGCGTCAAGCACAACATTACGAGGTTGGTGTTAGTCATATTTCGTATTAAGAGAAATAAGTCGTTTAAGAACGATTGAGGGTTATACTTTCAAACCCAGGATTGGTTCAATAATACGCTGTTCTCCCTATATGATGCATTTTTCGTGGTAGTCTTGAAGTACTCGTATTGCATTCGCACAAAATATGTGCTCGGAGAACATATTCAAATTTGTAATCTTTGGAGGATTCAAATTGTATTTAGGCAGCCACTTAACTCGATTATTTCTGGTTTAACAATCTTTTATATGTTTTTAGAAATTTGGTACCAAACCGAAAATCCAGATTAATTACTTGATGATATCAACTTTATGTCTCGTGAGGAGTTCTTAAAAACACTAAAATCCACGCTTTTGCAGCATAAGTTATATTTTCTTTTCTTTCTTAAATCTGCAGTTAGAATTATGCTAGCATAAACTCGTTTTTGAGATAGACTAGAGTTATTATTTTGATGCTTGTTTTACCTTAAAACTCATATAGTTGGGTTAGCATCCATAAGTCATCAAAAGTTGCACTCATTTTCCTTCGTTTGAGTTTTTGTCCCATGTGGTTTTTCATGACAAGGTTTTAACGAGGCAACATCTATGGCGTTTAAATTTCTTCTAGTGTTTATATTTATGCTATTTTTCCTTCGTTCATATTTTTTTCCATTGGGTTTTTTCTTTGGCAAGGTTTTAATGAGACAATTTTATTCAACATGGTGGTCATCAAGGGGTAGTTGTATCGGTTATTTGGTGGATTCCCACTATTAACTAGGCCATTTTTGGACAAATCAACATAACCATCTCCCTAGAAATTTAGAATCTTTATGAACCTCATATGGTATGATCACAAATACGAGTTTTGGTCACTTATGCCAATGTATCTATATCTTGGCTCTTTATTGAGGAAACTACATCAACTACTTAGAAAATTATCTCCCAGAAGTTAGCAATCCGTGAGACAAATCCCCAATGTGTTTAAAGAAGTATGAAGACTCAACAACATTATAGAAGGCTTCATCAACTAGCAAATTTCTTCACGAAAGCACAACAATCATCTGAATTAAAGAATCGTTCATCGAAATTTGGAAATCTCAACTCAAAGATTTGCAAGCCAAGATTTAACTGAAGTACTTGACTATCACGTTGTACTCTTTTTCCTTCGTCAAGGTTGAGTCCCACTGGGATTTCCTTGTCAAGGTTTTAACGAGGCAACATATGCATGTCCATCTGCTATAAGTTTTCTCATAATTGTACTCTTTTCCCTTGATCGGGTTTTGTCCCTTGATTTTCTGATAAGGTTTTAATGAGGCAATTAGCTTAGATACGATGGTCATCTAGGGGAGTGTTATAAACGACAGTTTATCATGTAGATGCCCACTTTAGTAAGACCCTATTACTTGGGCACCAAGTATGTAAATCTATAAATAAAGTCCCAAACCTCTGTATTATATGCACAGATTAATATAAACCTCTCTCTCCTTCCCTCTACTTTGTGCCTCCTTCTCTCTTTCACAAGAGTGTGATATATGTCGGGAAATTTAAAGCTAATTGTTAGAGCATTGCTCGGTCGAGCTCGCATGCGTTGATATCTCAAGCACGTTTGTCAATGTTAGTGATCAAAATTATAAGTCTTGATTTCTAGCCTATGTAGCTAAAGGTCTCGGACTAGGATAGAAAGTGTAGTTGATCTCAAGAACTCCATGGAAATCATCATACAAGACGAAGGACTACTCGAGGAACCGGTGAAACTTCATCGACTAAAAGGTATGTGGAGACTTGAACTTATCTGTCACTCAAAAGTCTATTTACTCTATCTCCTACTCTTGAGACAAAAGTCGTTTAGACGTATAAACTTTCATTATACACATTTGTTATTTTGAGCCGAGTTTAACTCGCCTATCTATTTCTCGAAATATGTGTTAGTAAGCTTTCGCTTTAACCGAATTAATCTTTACCTAGTGACGAAAGTCATGATAAGTTTGAATCACTTTGGAAATTGCTCTGACGAAAAATGGTCTGTGAATAACGGCTATATAACGTTCTCTGAGAATGTTTCAATGATTGAAATGAGAGTTTAGATTACATAACCATTGGTAGGATATAAGCATTGTTGTGGAAACACATATATGTATAAGTCCTTATTCCTTGAACCAAAGTTTGCGAACTTTATTGATCAAGAGAAATGGAAGTGGCGCAAGCCAAGTCCATGGGCGAAAGTTCTCACCCAGAGAATTTACTGTTGGAGTTTGTGTACTCCTTCCATGAGTTTAAGTCCGCAAACCCAGTCATGAACTTGAGTAGGTTATATCTAAAACTGTTGTTCTTGAACTAATATTTATATAAACTAAGGAATGCTTTTGCAAACCGTGGCTATAAATTTCATGAACCGATTCGAGTGAATCAAACCGTTTTTGCTTCGATTGTGTCTTGTGTAGTTACATAAGATCCAAGCAATTGAACAACTCTCTAACTAGTTCATTTGAGTCATTTGAACTAGTTATGGTGAAGAATAATATGGTTGATATGAGAGTGATCATATGGCTAACCATTTGTTTGACTCTTGTTGAACCAACAAATGTTAATGTTTGGAGTACGGTTCATAAACCCAAAATTGAACATTTCGTTTGTGTGTAACAAGCTAAGTTTTCGATCCAACGGTTGAGAAATATTAGCTTGAATCTAATCAGGTTTTCATCTAACGGTGAATGTTACTAAGCTAACATTGATTGCAAACCCTGATTTGAAAGACTATATAAGGGAGAACTCTAGCAACTGGGAAACCTAATCCCCACACTTTATGTGTGACACTAGTTTGCTAAGCTAGAGTTGATTCTCCTTTAACCTTTGGTTTTCTTCTTCTAAAACCAGGTTAACGACTTAAAGACTTCATTGGGATTGTGAAGCCGGGACCGATACTACTTTTCTTGTAGTTGTGTGATTTGATCTTCTTTGTTTCTATCGATGCGAGTACAATTAAAATAATTGTCTTGAGATTTATATCTCCGATAGGAAAGATAAAAAAGAAATCACAAACACTTCGTCTCATCGTTTGTGATTCCACAATATCTTTTTTCGCTGCGTCGATTAAGATTATTGTGAGGTGATCAATAATACTAGGTTGTTCTTCGGGAATATAAGTCAAGGTTATTGATTGGTTCTGTTCACCTTGATTTATCAAAGAAGGAACAAAACTCATAGGTTTATTCGTGGGAGACGGATTTATCTATTACTATAGACTTTTAAGTGTGATCTGATTTATTTATTAAAGTCTTGACTTTGGGTCGTAGCAACTCTTAGTTGTGGGTGAGATCAACTAAGGGAATCAAGTATGTAGCATCCTGGCGATCGGGCGTAGGAGCATAATCGTACCTTGGATCGGTGTGAGATTGATTGAGGGTTCAACTACGGTCCGGACCGAAGTTAGTTTGGAGTAGGCTAGTGTCGTAGCGGCTTAATACGGTGTGTGTTCAATTTGGACTAGGTCCGGGGTTTTTACGCATTTGCGGTTTCCTCGTTAACAAAATTACGGTGTCTGTGTTATTTCTATTCCGCATTATATTTGTTTATATAATTGAAATATCACAGGTAGTGCGTTGTTCAATAAATTAGAAATCAGAACGTTTGGTTGTTGATTTAAATTGATTGACACTTGGATATTGGTCTTTGGTACCATCCAAGTTATCTTTCTTTGATAAAGACTTCATGATTTCTATTTGCTTGAGTAAAGATCAAATCGAGAGATTGATATATAAACTCTTTGATATACTTTTATCTAGATTGTGTCTGGATGTCTAGTTGATTCTCTAGAAAGTATATTGGAGTTTGTCCATCTGATTATGTCGAATTGTAGGGTGTAGTTGTTAGACCCAGCTTTTTCACTAATGCCAAGTAACAAAAACCAAATAAAACAACATAACATATATGCTCGACAGAAGTTTCAAATAATGATGATAACTTTCCTAATCTTGAATCATTTAGTTGGAATAAACCAAATTTAACAACGGGTACCTAGCTCAATTGGTCCTACCCGTTCCCCTAAAGTTTCATCGTTCGGGGAGGTCCAGGTTCGATCCCCAATGGCGTAATATGGCGAGAAATTAACATGGAAGGTAGACTTAGTTTTACCCCCTTGTGACACAATCTCACCCCCCCATCAAAACGGCTCCCTTGGCTAGGTTACCCATGAGACTTCCATTGGTAGGCTAGCTCAATGACCCGTTCAATTAATGTAGTAGTACGTTGTTGGAGCTTAGCTTGTTAGGCTTCCAACTAGTTAATGTAATACTCTTTATCTAATAATAAAAGTTTCACTCTTAAAATAAAAAAAAATCTAAAATTATTGTATTGTACGTTCTTTTTCTTTGAAAATAAGTTGTTGTATTGTAATTTATTGGACGGTCCAACTAAATATTGCTAGACGAATACTACATTGGGATTTGGATTGCGGTCACATTGCAAGGCTCATGCGTTGCATTTTTCCTATTAAAAAAAAATCATAACTCTAGAGCAATATGGCATATCCCCCTAATACAAACTCCTCCTCCCTATAACACAAAAATCTCAACAATACAGCATATGAGTTAAAATCAAGGCGGTAAAGAACTTTTCATTTTTTTAGAAACGCGTTCATCGGACAAATTACAACGGCTAAACTTAATTACAAGTTACAAATAGATCTATTCTTACAAAGTTTGTAAAAACTTGGGAACAAAGTTTCTATATCTATATATAAGTAGTGATCTCAAGTGGTTCAGCACTACTACTACTACTTCTAATTAATCTTACTTTGTTCACTATGAAGGATTTTTATTTCTTACTTGATTCGTAAAAAGAAAAAAATGGGTCTTTTGAATCAAAATAAGGTCGAATCATCATCTTCTTGCAAGAAAAATTGTAAGAAAAAGAAGATTTTCAAGGGCGAGAATGAAGGGCGTTGAGAAGAAATGGCATGAATTGAAAACTGCGTGCGGTGTTAGGGTTTTGTTGTATGTTGATTCGAGTTCAATAAAGATAAGGATGGGAATGGATCAGTTAGGACACTACCGACAGAAAACCCTAATGAATGTCAAGAGATTATCAAGGATTTCATTAATTATGATCCAAAAGCAATGGAGGGAAAAGAAAAAGGGATACCGATGAAAAAGTTGTTGATTCCAGAATGTCACGAAGATGAGGAAATTATGTAATGGCGATGTTAAAGAAGTTAAATTTATTGATCAGAAGTTGTGTAATTTATCAATTGAAGAGATTCAAAGTTGAAAGGAATTTGAATCCCATGTTTGGTATGATTTCAGAGAGAATAGATGAGTTGATGATGGAGAAGAACAAATCTACTAGTGATCCATCTGCAAAGGGTTGTAATGAAGATGATATGGAATCCCCCTCTCTTCAACTTGATCCTAAATTTATGGAGAATAACAAATCTACTCAACCATTGGGAGAGGGTGGCAATATGATTATGATGAATGAATCCCCCTCTCTTCAGCTTGATTATCAATCTTCCTCACCTACGGATTTTTATAATTATAGTTCTGCTTTGGAGAAGGAGTTTAATTATCAGAATCATTGGAGTACTTGGAAGTGACGAAGATTCGAGTAATGCTGAAGAACCAAGGAGATCAAGCATTTGGATGAGAAGATACAAAGTTTATTTATTTTGTAATCCATATGTATTGATAGTTTTGTCATTAAAATTGACAAAGGGGAGATTGTTAGAAACCTTTGCGGTCGAACTTCATAGCGTTGCTATCTCAAGCTTGTTGTCAAGTTTAATTGCTAAAACTATAAGTCTTGATTTCTAGTCTACTTATAGCTAAGTCTCAGATTAGGATAGAAAGTGTAGTTGAGCATTAAACTTCACGACATTCATCGATTAAATATGAAGACTACTAAGGGAGCTTGTGGAACTTCATCAACAAAAGGTATGTGGAGACTTGAACTCATCTATCACTCAAAAGTATATCTACTCTATCTCCTATTTGAGACAAAAGTCATATAGCTATATAGACTTCGATTATAAACAATTGATATTTGGAAATGAGTTTAACTTCCACATATTTCTCGAAATATGTGTTGGTAAGATTTCGCTCCAAGTTCATCTTATACTCTTGACGAAAGTCAAAAGATGATCATGTAAAAATCACACAGTAACATCTTACATGATTTGTGTGAGACAGGTCATTTGATGTAGACTCGGAATATTTCGTATTGATCATTCGATCACTTGAAAATTGCTTTGAATCTAATAGTTTGTGTGAGACAGCTATTGTCGTCTTCTAAGAATGTTTCAATGATTGAAATGGGAGTTTAGAACACTTAACCATAATTGGATTTAAGCACAGTATGCGTACTTGCATATGTGTTGATCCAAGACCGGAATGTAGTATGCATATACATATGCGCACTCGCGAGGTCAGGTAAAGTCCGAGAGCTAGAGTATGCGTACTTGTGCAGCGTCTTGTGAAAGTCATTGGAAGTATGAATACTACATTATGCGTACTGTAGGTGTCTTGGATTCAAGCGAAACTTGGGAGTGTACGAGTATGCGTACACGTTTGCATCTTGTGAACACGAGTCAAGTCCGTCTACTTAGGTATGCGTACGTTTGCATACTTGAGTGGGTTATGTTCTAAAATCGGTTTGTTCATGAACTAATACATTTATATAATAAGGAATGCAATCTTTTGCAAACCGTGGCTATAATGTTCATGAATTGATTCGAGTGAATCAAAATCGATTTTGCTTTAATTGTATCTTGTATACTTCTATGAGAATATAAACAATTGAACAACTCTAGAACTAGTTTCATTTGAGTCATTTGAACTAGTTATGGTTAAGATGAACAAGGTTGATATGAAAGTTTTCATATGGCTAACTTTGGTTACCTATTGTTGAGCCAACAAAGGTGTACACGTTTAGGTACGATTACTCATATTTAAATGAAGTCACTTTTCATTTGTGTGTAACAAGCTAAGTTCGATCTAACGGTTGAAATATATTAGCGTGAGTCTAATCAGGTTTTCATCTAACGGTGAATATCGAATTCTTTGTTACCAAGGTAACATTGATTGCAAACCCTGATTTGAAGACTATATAAGGGAGAACTCTAGCAACTGCGAAACCTAATCCCCACACCTCATGTGTGATACTAGTTGCGAATATAGTCGATTCTCCTTTAACCTTAGGTTTTTCTAAAACCATGTAAATTAACGACTTGAATACTTCATTGTGATTGTGAAGCCAGACCCAACTATTTTCTCTGTAGTCGCATGTTTTGATCTTGTTGTTTTCTATCGTAATTGAGTACTATCTTTTCTAAGAATTGCTCGAGATTTAATCACCGATAGAAAAGATAAAAAGTAGTCACAAACATCTTCGTCTCATCGTCTATGATTCCACAATATCTTGTTTCGCTACCATACAATTAATATTATTGTGAGATGAACGATATTTCTAGGCTGTTCTTCGGGAATAAGTTCGGTATATCAATTGGTTCATGTTCACCTTGATTTATCAAAAGACGTAACATAACTCATAGGTATATCTGTGGGAGACAGATTTATCTATTCAATAGACTTTCCTGTGTGAGACAGATTGGTTTATCAAGTCTTCGAATTTGGGTCGTAGCAACTCTTAGTTGTTGGTGAGCTCAGTAAGGGAATCAAGTGCGTAGAATCGGTGTGGTTAGAGGCGTAAGGAACGCGACCGTACCTTGATCGGTGTGAGATTGGTTATGGCTCAACTACATTCCGGTCAAGTTAACTTGGAGTAGGTTAGTGTCTATAACATCTTAATACGGTGTGGTGTTCAAATGTCTGGACTAGGTCCGGTTTTTTTTTTTGCATTTGCGGTTTCCTCGTTAACAAAACTTCTGGTGTCTGTGTTATTTCTTTTCCGCATTATATTTTCTACTCCCTCCATCCCACTATTAGATGACCTACTTAGTTTAAAATTCTGTCCCACTATTAGTTGACCTATTTCATTAAACAAGAGGATATTTCTAAAACTATCCTTTTGATTGATTATTGTTAGTATAAGAAATATGTATAATTTGGTATCCATGTTTATATTCGTTACGTAGGTGTTTTAAAATGCTTTTCAATGATACAAAGTTTACGAAAATCCATGGTGTCGTTTGTGAGATAAATCATTTCTAAATTTGACAAGTTATTATCCATAAGGGTATAAGTGTAAAAAATACCTAAAAATACTCATTTCCATTTGTTGCATTAAGAATTGTGCAAACTTGAACTAGGTCATCTAATAGTGGTACAGAGGGAGTATATAATTGAAATATCATAGGTTGTGTGTAAGTTGAATCAATTGTGAATCCAACCTTTGGTCGTTGATTAAATTGATTGACACTTGGATATTGGTTTTTGATACCGTCCAAGTTATTTCTTATATTCAATCGGGTTCGCAAATTACTATTTGTTTGATTGCAGATTGAATTGACAAATAGAGATATAACTCTTTGATATACTTTTCTTAAGATTGAGTCTGATTGTCTAGTTGATTCTCTTGAAAGTATATTAGAGTTAGTCCATACAGATTGCTAAGCAAAATATTGGGTGTGGTTGTTAGACCCCTGCTTTTTCAAGACTTAAAATTGGACCGTGAAACAAAAGATGAGGTAGAAGACTCAGTACATGCCATCTCTGGTAATGTTTCTCATCCTACCATTAAAATTCTTGGTTCAGTTAAGAAACAAAGGTTGATTATACTTATAGATAGTGTTAGTACACATAAATTTTGGATCATAAGGTTGCTAAATTGTGTGGTGTCGTAATACTACCTACTACTTTATTACAAGTTTTCGTGGATGATGGAAACAAGTTGGTTAGTGATGCTAAATGCCCTGGATTCCGGTGGAAGATGCGGGGATCATACCTTTCAGTTTGATATGAGACTGTTGAAATTAGGTGGTTGTACGTGACATGGTTCTGGGTGTTGACTGGATGAAAGAGAACAACCATGCTATTTTTGATTTAAAAAAGCTCACTGTTTCCTTCACCACCAAATATACTAACATTCTTCTACAAGGTCAACCTGACTCAACAAGATTATCTTTTTTTTATCTCTGCTGAACCCCCTCCAACTCCAACACCTGCACCCATTCAAAAATTACTTGGTTCTTATTCTTCTATTTTTCAAGAACACACATCACTTCCTCCTACCAGATGACCATATTCCTCTTAAGCCATCTTTATTACCTCCAAATCAAAGACCATACAAAATTCCTTATGTAGAAAACGAAGTAGTGGAAAGACTAGTGCAGGATATGTTATCATCTGGCGTTATTCAACCTAGTTATTCTCCTTTTTCTTTTACCAATATTACTTGTCAAGAAAAAAGATGGAAGTTGGAGATTTTGTGCAGATTATAGGAAGCTCAATGATATTACAATCAAATATAAATATCTAATTCCTATTATAGAGGAGCTTTTGGATGAGTTAGAGGGAGCTCTTTGTGTTTTCAAGATAGACTTAAGGTATGGCTATCACCAAATTACAGTTTACCCTCACAAAACTTCTTTTAGGACTCACCGGGGTCACTATGAGTTTTTCGTTATGCCCTTTGGGACAACTAATGCTCCGGCATCCTTTCAACCCCTCATGAATGTGTTTTGCACCACACTTAAGGAAATTTATCTTGGTCTTCTTTGATGACATCCTAATCTACAGTCCTGACATGACTTCCCATCTACAACACTTGGAGATTTCTCTTGCACTTCTACAACAACATTCCTTATTTGCCAAAATTAGCAAGTGTATTTTTGGTCAGCCTCAAATTGAGTACTTAGCACACACAATTCCCAATAGCTCATTCTCATAAGCTGATGTAGCTGAAAATCTTGGCCCCAAGCCTTTACTAAAGTAAGCTATTGGCTTTTTCTCTTGCATGAGCACTGCACCTACTCCCACATCACAAGCATCAGTCAATGTCAAAGGTCTTGGAGAAATCTGGTAAACTTAAGACCGTGGTAGAAGTAGCGGCTACTTTGAGCTGATCAAAAGCAGACTGAGCAGCTGAATTCCATCCAAAACGGTTCTTCTTCAATATGTCAGTAAGTGGCTTGAAAATGGTATCATAGTTCTGAACAAACTTTCTATGATACCCAGTGAGACCCAAGAAGCCCCTTAACTTCTTCAATGAAGTTGGAGGTAATAATACCACTACTGATGATGGTATAGCGTTTGAGCCTTTTCCTGACTTGATCGACTTCGAGTTCCAGGGGTTGAACAGTTATGCAGGTAGCTTTACTGGTATGATCAACTGCTGCTGACTAGCTACTGCTACTGGCTGCTGAGTACTAATATTATTTGATTTTTGTTATCTATGTAATGATTCGATTTATAATGCAGTTGGTCTCCTGCATTCATAATTTCAGATGTGCAGTTTATTTCGTTTTTGATCTTGAATATCATGATTCATCTCAATGATTTATCCTTTTTAGTCTGATTGCTCCTTTGATATCTATCAATTCCTTTTTAGTCTGCATTCATAGCTGCAGTAACTAGAAATATCAAAATTTACGGCCTTCTTAGCCCCATTGAATCAACTGAAGATTGAGATTTTCAGCTTCAGCAAGGAGGAGATTAAGCAGTTCAAACAAATTAGACCAAACAATTTTGCAAACTGACAGAGCTTGATAGAACTATTTTCCGAAATCGATACACTGAAAAGATCTTGAAATAGGATAAACAAATGCTACACTATTAAGCAGAAACAATAGCACAATTGGAAAACATCAAACGCTCGTCAACACAGATAATAATGCACTACAAGAATCTTAATGTAAACAAGTTGAATAGAACAGGCAGGTGAGCTGAGATTACAGGAAAATCCAATAACAGGGATTATACCTGATGAATATAGGAAATAAATACTATTACAAAGCAAATTACAGATGCAAATATAAACAAATGATAGAGATAGATGTTACAAAGAGACGCGATTACTGGATGAAATAAAAGGCTACAATTACAAACTACAATTCAGAAAGATATAAAAAGCAGAAATAACACCAAAAGAAAGAGCTCAATAGCTCAGATAATTTCATAAGCAGAAATAACACCAAGGATTAACCAGCTGCTGCTGAGAAGATGATGCTCCATTCCAAGGGTTAGGAGCTTTGGCGGAGCATGCATCACCAGTTGATGGTCTTGTTGGTTTGGCAAGAAACGTGGGGCTAGGTAGTTTAACAGATGAGAGATGTGTTGCATGACTGGGCCATCTGACTAGATGCACCATCATTTAAATGTTGCTGAAGATCAGAGTATGTTACCTCAGAGGCTTGAGCGTCTGATGAAGAGCTAGAGAAACTATATTCAACGAATTCCATATCAGGCTGCACCATAACATGTGGGTTTTGATCTTGAGCCTTAGCATCATCAGCATTTGCTTGTTGTATTGCAGCTAAGAAAGCATCTGCCTCTGCTTGTTGAATCTCAGCTTGCTGTTGCGCATGTGCAAAACAAATGCACTCATCTAGCTTATGACCAATCAAGTCACAGAAATCACAGAATATGTATGGAAAAGTATGAATTAAAAGTTCAACCCATTAACCAGACCCATTTCATTCTCTGCATTAACACTAAATCTAATGGGTTTGTCTGAATCTGATACTTGCCTTGACAGTGATAGAAAATTTTCCTTCCGGGTGACCAATAGGATATTTAAAAGACAAGATTTTACCATTACAAACAAGGTATCTCACGCAGTTCTCACTTGTAATTAGTTTGCCTAATTAATTCAGCGATTTCCTCCACTTTTGTGAGATGATCCTACTTCATAAGGCTAGCAAAGAGTTTTGTGTGTCTGCTGTGTTACGATTTAGAGCCATGGCCTGTTAAACACCCACGGATTAACAATGAAAATCTTGACTGTGCACTCGACTTGGAATAAATAATTCAAAATTTCAAATGTACACTAACCTTGTCTTTTTCAAGGACCCCCCAAAGCTGTCTGCAACAATTCTCTTGCCTTTCTATCGGGAGTGCATCCAGCAGATTGCATTTCCTCATAAATTCCCAAAACCTAAACAGCAACAAAAAAAGACCATTCAAGACAGAAGGGTATGCCATAAGGCTGACATAAAGGCTAAAAGCAAAGGAAGAATTTAAAAGGATCAATTGTTGATTGGCTAACATTGAAAGAACATGTTAAAGTCTGAATTAACTGGATTTTGGTTATAAGAAAAAATCGGCTAGGTTTATAAGATGTATCAAATGAAAGACTACAACTGACCTGGTCATACTTTTTTGCCCTAATAAAAGCTTTCATTAGTGTGCTGTAGGTAACCACATCAGGACTGATGCCCTTCAGAAACGATAACCATATCATCATTAGTATTGGTGAAATTAGCATGATTATGAGCTTGGAAACTAGTACGCTCTGTAACAACTACGGAAGGATGCTTACAATTTCTTTTATGTGATGAAAAATTGATAGTGCCTCCAAATGTCTTCCAGCAATACCAAATGCGTTTATCAGCAGGTTCAGCATTATGAGGTTTGGTTCAATTCCTTCAGTTTCCATGAGCTGAAGAACCTTCACAGTTTGTTCGCATAATCCCTACAAAATGATTGGAGGGTTAAGTTATACTGCTGTCAAGTTGGATTGCGGAAAATAATTATCACAAAAAAACGACCAAGAAAGTGAGATCTACAACAATATATACAGTGTGTCGTCATTGTGCAGTTACTCAAAAGCGAACAAGCACAAAAGAGATAAAAAAATGAAAAATAAGACAAGTGTAAACAAACCTGTTGAGCATAACCATTTGCTAATGCACAAAACATGTTTGCTGAAAGCTGTACTCCTTCAGACTTCAAAGCCAGCACACACTCTTCAGCATTCTGAAATCTACCGTATTGCCCATAGATATCAACCAGAACAGCATAAATTGCTCCACTTCTCCAAAGTCCTCTATGCTTCATATTCTCAAAGTTCTTCTTAATCAAATCCCACTTCCCTTCCTCCCTAAGCGGCTAATAATTGCAACGAAAATCTTAGGATCAGGATATAATCCTTCTTCTTGCATCTGAGTGAAAAATTCTAGAGCCATATCGACATTCCCACTTTTACAATGCCATCGAATTAAGGAATTATATGTCACGACGTCGGGTTTAATGCCTTCCCTTTGCATGTTCCTAAACATTGTTACTGCTTCATTCAACTCACCATATTTCCCAAATGTATCAATAATACTATTGTAAACCCGTCTATCAAGTGGAATTTTTGTCTCTGTCATTTCTCTCATGAGTTCTAATGCTTTCCTCCACAAACCATTATCCCTATATAGACCAATAACTTTGCTATATATATGGGAGTTCAAACTGAACCCCTCTGCCTTCATTTCAGCGATTACGAACCAAGTGTCTTCCAGCCTTCTAGCACCAACATAATATTCAAGAATAAGTTCAAAAGTTTCCTGATTCCTAGCTATCTTTTTTTGATACATTTCGTCGAGCACATTATATGCAAGCCCTAGAAGCCCTTTCCGAAGAAATCCTCTAAGAAGGACATTGTACGCCCTAACTTTAGGCTCAAATCCAGATCTTTTCATCTCTTGGAAAATTGAATCAGCTTCGAGAGTGCGACCGACATTTCCTAGAGACTCAATCAAAATATTATACGACGTAGCATTTGGATGAAACCCTAGAGATTCCATTTGAGCAAGTAACTCCATGCACTTATCAACATTTCCTTCTTTGGAATGCTTACGAATCAAAATATTGTAATTTTCACGAGAAATTTCCTCAGTCACACTTGAGTGCTTCAGAATCGTCAAATTCAAAGTTTTTGCAGCTTTTGAAATCTTCTATGCTTGCCTCTGGATTCAGATATTTCGCATTTCGTAAAGGTTAGACGAGAGGAGGGAGACAACACGCCATGCATGGTTGGGAAGACAAGATGTGTCTCCATGCCTTAATTGAAGCTCGTCCACAGCTCTGAAGACCTGTGAAGCTTCAAATGTAAATCACAGGATTGCATTTGTAGACAAATGCTCATGCTAGTAAATAGAAGATATTCTGGAGATTATCCCTCAAAAATTACGTTGAATAAAAACTATGGGGTAATTTGCGTTACCTCCCCGTAAAGATTGGTAATTTGCATTACCTCCCCTACAGAAATAAAATTAGTAATCATAATTTTGTTCATTCTAAGTTAGCTGATTCGGCACTAAAATACACGTGTTTTTTTTTTTTTTTTTGGTAATCATAATTTTCATAGACTTTCTGAAGCGCTTTTGGTAATTTGTTTTTGCCTCCCCTGTAAGGCCTCTTCCTATGGGTATGGCAAAAAAATGTTGTTTGGCATGCCATGTGGCATGGCAAATGAGTTTCCCAACTATGGTAGATATGCCAAACTTGATTAAAATTATATATTTAATTGTGTTGGGTGGGACCCTAATGAATAAAAAATATATTTGTGTTTGTGTGGTGAGGTATTTATAAAAGTTTTAGTGTTATAATATATTTAGTGGGACCCTTTAAATATAAAAATATATTAGAATAATGAAAAAGTAGGAGAGAAGGAGAATTTATATATATATAAAATTACTCGGAGATAAAGTGAATATCGCCAGCGCTAAAGTCTTTATCGCTCAGCGAAGCGATAGAATCTCTATCACTCGATGGAAACTCTGTCTCCTATGCCTATATGCCAGGAATAACATATTGACATATGAGTTTGGCAGTTTGGCATACCCATAGTGGGTGCATATATGCCAAATACCAGTGTTTGGCATACCCATAGGAAGAGGCCTAAAGATTGGTAATTTGCATTACCTCCACTGTAAAGATTGGTAACTTGTATTACCTCTCCTACAAAAAACCACATGTAAGTTTGTGATGAGTCTGCTGACTTGGAATAGACGGAATTATTGACGAGAGGAGGCTTTGCTAATTTTATTTTTGTAGGGGAGGTAATGCAAATTACCAATATTTACAGGGGAAGTAACGCAAATTACCCCCAAAACTATGCATCATTAACGTTTACAGCACCACAAACTCTTTCTTATACACCTACTTCATAAATAAAAGCGTTGTGCATGAGGCCTACAAAACATTACAAAAACCATGGGGTATATGATTTATGTAATCTATGGACAAAAGTCGGTCACACCCAAAATTATGACTCACACCTTCACGGGATCATATCGTAGCTTGACACACGAAAATCTTAAAATTTACGCTTGATTAATCTAGCACAGGTAATGAGACATGAGAAATAGAATAACTTTGACAAAAACATGCTAAAATAAATTCTTGTACTTGATGGTCGTAAACCTGAAACAACTCTTTACCCATGCAAGACTATAATTTGCATTCTCAATAAAATTCCAATTTTTTTTTTGATGAAAACAAGAAATATAGTACAGCATGTTTAAAATCTCATTTTTATCAAAAATATTGGAAATAACACTATATTTTAAAACCATGTGCTGAATGTGAGAGAACCTGTGCCGAAGATGCTTTACTCTAGCTTCTTTTGCTATGTGGTCTGCTGTAGAGTTATATTTCCTGTTTATATACTTTACCTGGGCTTGCGGAAGTTTCTTCAGAATTGAGATCACTTCTTGTATGGTGTTATCCGCAGTCCCACGAGAGTCTTTGCAAGACTTGTTGATCGTCTCCGCCAAAGTTTTGCAGTCCGTTACTATTGAGACAAGTGGATAATATATTTTTACTTAACCATGAAGATGCCTTTAGTAAAGCTTTTGATTCTTCATGAAAGGTGAGATACCCACTAAAGAACAAGCTTCAAGTATACATAAATGTTTCGTTGTCCACAGAGTAAAGTAAAAAAGCATATCTCATGGTTGAATCTTCTTTTTTGAAAGCCACATCAATAAATATTATCCAATCCGAATATAAGTCAGACTATTTCTCTTTGGGGTTATTTCTTCTTTCTATCTTCATTAAGTTTTGGAGCCTTGCCTCGAGTATTACGGTTTAGAAATTTCTTGATTTGCTCAGCCAAGGTGAATGGGGTTCGATTTATTTTCTCAAAAACGACCAAACATCTCGTGCTTCCAAATGAACCCAGGATATAGTAGCTATTTTATCCGATAGTTGATTGAAATCTTGGTCCGTGATCCACTATTTTATCCAATTTTTTATGGAATCCGAAGTAATTCTAGCGGTCACCGCTTCTAGAGAGAGATCAAACCAAATTGCTATTGCAAAGGGGTAAAAGCGAAAAAGATGTTGTTCTGATTCTTGCTCTTGGGAATTACACATAGGACACTCTGTGTTTATGTCTGAATTATGCGCCCCAAGTTTTGAGTTAGTTGGAAGTGCTTTTGAGCTAATTTCCAGGGCAGATAATTTTATTACGGGATTACTTGGATTTTCCATATTTTTTGCCAGAGAAAGGAGGTTAATGAATTACTCTCCTGATCTTGGTTTATGAGAAAGTTATAAACATTTTTTGCCGAAAAGGTTCCTGAAGGATGATGTTGCCATCTGACTTTGTCTTGTTCATGTCTTTTTGGAATAATAGCTAGGATTTTCGCTTTTATTTCTGGATCAAAATAAGTATCAAGTTTTTCTTGATCCCATGTATCCTTGGGAGTGATCAACTCATATACCCTTTGTGGAACCGGCTCTTGAACATTAATGGGCTTCTGAATGATATCTATGCTAGGAACCCATTTGTCTTCTCAAATTTTTGTGGAAGCTCCATTTTTTACTTGCCAGATAAAATTTCCTTTAATGGTATCCAAACCTTTTTTTATACTAGTCCAAATCCAAGATAATTTGGAAGATCTAGAGAATTCCAGAGGATGAGAGTTTGGTAAATATTTAGCTTTGAGAAGTTGAGCCCAAAGTTGATTTTGCTTTGAGATGAGACGACTAGCTAGTTTAGTAAGGAGAGATATGTTAAAATGGTGTGGATTCTTAATTCCAAGACCTCCTTGGGAAATAGGCTTGTAGATGCTGGCCCAAGCCCTAATATATCCTCCTTTGCTTTTGGGCTTGTCTTTTTTCCACCAGAAATCTCTTTGGATTTTGTCCATCTAATCTAGCGTTTCTTTAGGAAGAGCTAGCACTTGCATTTGGTAAATTGGATAACCTTGAAGAATGGATTTTATGAGAACTGTTCTGCCAGCTTGAGAGAGCAATTTAGATTTCCAGCCTTGAAGAGTGGCATAATATTTTTGTAACAAAGGTTCAAAATTTTCTTTTCTATTTTTATCGAAGAAAAGAGGAGTTCTCAGGTATCTATCATTTTTTGTCATTAAAGGAACTTTTAAAATTCTCGCAATGATTTTTCCATGTTTCGGATGAATTCTAGGACTGAAGCAGATACCAAATTTCTGTAGGTTGACCATCTGTCTCGTTATCTCCTCAAATATTGATAAGATGTATAATAAGTTTTTTGCCTCACCTAGATTAGCTTTTGTGAATAAAAAGCAGTCATCTGCGGAAAAAAAAAAGATGAGAGATGTTCGGGGCATCTATATTTATTTGAAGGCCCGAAATTTTCTTTTCAGAAATTGCTTTCCTAGGAGTCTAGAAAGAATCTCCATGCAAATTAAAAATAAGTATGGTGAAAGTGGGTCACCCTGTCTTAGACCTATGGAAGTGGTGAATTTCGGAACCATTTAGGAGGATAGAAAAAGAGGTGGTTGAAAAGCATTGCATTATTAGCTTTACCCACGTGTCACCAAAACCTAGTGCTGATAGAGCTGGCTTGATGAAGTTCCACTCCACTATGTCGAAAGCTTTAGAGAGATCTAACTTTAATGCGAAATAACCTTTTGTGGCTTTTGAGTTTTTCATTGAATGAATAAGCTCATGAGCGATGATAATGTTGTCTGTGATTTGTCTCCCTGGCAAAAAAGCTGATTGATTTGGGGAAATTATCTTGTTTAGGATTGGCTTTAACCGGTTTGCTATAATCTTAGATATGATCTTGTATATTGTATTACTCAGGCTGATGGGTCTAAAACCTAATAGGGTTTGTGGAGTGGATATTTTAGGTATTAGAGTTAAGAAGGAATGGTTCAATTCCGGATTTAGGTTTCCGGTTTTAAAAAAATCTTGAACTGCCTGAATTATGTCTGGACCTATTATATCCCAATTAGCTCTGAAGAAGCCTGGTTGAAACCTGTCTGGACTTGGCGCTCCCCACTGGTTCATGTTGGAAATTGTCTTCTTTTGATGGGATAATGAATTTTCCTCATGAGAGATGCAAGGTTCAATAAAGCTTGATAAATCTTCTACCAAGTTGTTGTTATTCGATGTGCCTATTTGAGTGAAGTGGTTGATCAAGAGGGTATTGATTTGGTCTCTATCTGAAATCCACAGGCCCGATGTTTCTCGAATAGAGTTTATGGCATTGATTCTTTTTCTATTGGAAGTCGTGGCATGGAAGTACTCCGTGTTCTGGTCGTATTCTTTAAAAAATTTATCTCTTGATATTTGGTGGTAGTAATCATTTTTGATTTTGTACCATTTTCCTAACTCAGCTTGGAGATTTTTTATTTTCTCTAGATTTTCGAAATATTTCCCGGTTCTATGTAGACTTTCAATCCTATTATTCATGGATTTTATGTTTTTGTGAATGTTTCCAAACACATCTGAGTTCCATTGAGATAAATCCGAGGATAATAGTTGGAGCTTCGAATAGATGTTTGTATCCAGAGTAATATTGGAGTGAAAATTCTAAGAGTTGGCAACCATTGTTGAAAATGTTGGATGAGTCAACCATGATCTAATGCATCTAAACGGTTTTTGGGTTTTTTGTTTTTCCGGATTTGAATCAAAAGGGAGAGGTGTATGATCAGAACCAACTCTAGAAAGATGACTCACCTTTATGTCGGGAAATTTCTGCGACCATTGAAATGATGTCAATGCTCTGTCAATTCTTTCACATTTGTTGGCATCACCCTCTCTATTATTGGACCATGTGAATGGTCCTCCTTCATAACCTGCATCTTGAAGTCCCAACGAGTCAATTGTTCGGACTATGAAAGATTTGTTGCTTGAGCTAGTTTTATTTCCACCTTGTTTCTTATCTGGATCTAGGATCACATTTAGATCTCCTATTAGGAGCCAAGGTTTGTTGACTTGTTGAGCAATGCTAGAAATATATGAACATTTTTCAAATTTATCTTCCGGATCAACTGCACCATAAACACAAGTGATTAGCACCTCAACTAGTCCGATTTTTTTTTTCCGATGTGGCACACATTGAGGTTTGAAAATAGGAGATTCATTTCTATGTTGTTGTGCCACGCAATCGCTAACCCTTTTGCAATTCCCATCGAAGGTACAATAAACAAGTCAGCAAATTGGGATTTTTAAAAAAAAAATTCCATTCGAGACAACGGAGCTTTTGTCTCGGCAATAAAGCAAGCTTGGTAAAGGGGTGGCAAGAAATGGTAGAGGGGCGGCAACCTAATAAGACAAAAAAGGTCATTACACGGAAATTCAAGTGCCCCTTATCAATAAAAATTTGGAAATGACTAATTAGCCCTTATTGTTAATAATCAAGATTAGTAATGATAATCAAGATTAGTGTTGATAATTAATTTTTACTTATTATAACTCTAAAATCAGATTTTTAGAGTTATAAAAAAAAAATATTTAGAGGAGAAGAAAAAGAAAACTTATGTGATATTTGTGAAACCCTAGATTTTGATTCACTCAACCAAAATGAGTGATTCCAGTGACCCGATATACTTCTACATTAGTTCCAATTAGCTTTTTGTCGCTCAAAATTATCTAAATTACATGACAAAATCAAAACTTTTGAATTTTTCGTAAGAACTTACGGTTGCAATTTTGCTCGTGACCAATCGTAACTCTTAGTTACGGTTAAATGAGATATCGAATACCAACCGTAGCTGGTTAAATTTGGAGAAGATCCAATCGTAAAACCAGTTACGGTTGGTAATTAAATTTGGACAACAACCGTAACTAAATTACGGTTGGTAACTAATGAATCGAGACCAACCGTAACTACCCTAAGGTTGGTGTGTCAACTTAACTTTTGAACCGTAAATCATTATTTGATAAATTCTTAAGACACGGGATTATTTACGGTTGATATGGTTGTTTGAGTAACAAACCGTAACTCAATTACGGTTGATAAATATGATGCAAATAAAAACCGTAACTGAACATATTCTCAAAACTAAGAACTTACGGTTGGTATTTGAGTTTAAACCCACCGTAACATCAACCCAATTTACAGTTACAATTCGTATTTGAGTTATTACCAACCGTAACTAGCATAAACCCAAAAATTTCAATTTCAATTTTCATACAAAACCCTAATTTTTGATACAAAATTAACTTAAATCCAACACGATAAACTAAACCCTAACTGGGTTTTTCCAAACATTTTTCAAATCGTCGATTAATCGAAGACGATGAAATCTTCGGTTTTAATGGAGGTTAGGGTTGATGGGGGAGAAGAAGATGAAGAAGAAAAAAAAAATCTGATTTGATTTTTTCGATTCATTAGGTTTAAAAAAATTGATTTGATTTTGGTTAATTTAAAGTGAAAAGGGTAATCTAGTCAATCTACACCCCCTATAGGACACCCCCTAACCAATAAGAGGGACATTGCTATCACACTTGCCGCCCCTCTACCATTTCTTTCCGCCCCTTTACCAAGCTTGCAAGAAAGACTATGTCTGACTTGTAAAAAAGATTTAGGTGATTAAAGTGGTCCTGGATAATTGGAGTACCAATACCTTGGACATTCCAAGAGAGGAGTTTCATAATGTCACTTGAAAATAAATGGAAAAGAGTAAACAAATCAATTAGGGAAAATGATGTGGATAAGCAAACAAGGGGATTTCTCTGTAGTCTACTTAATAACAAAAGATACAACCCTTAAAAACATCAACAAAATTTGAAGTCAGTCGGAGGGAGATCGAGCCAGGTAGAAAACTGGAAAGATAAAACAACCTCTATTATTGAAGATATATGAAAGGTTAAGAACACTGGATAACCAACACTGATAAAAAGAAACTGAATATTTGAACAATATAAGAACGATAAAAAGAAAGGGGAATTATATATAAAAAAAATACCTAGCTCACCGACCCTGTAACAACTATAGGCGAACCATTAAATCAGTATAGTATTTGATAAGAGAAAAGGTGCAGGATATATCGTTAGTTGCAGACCAAAAGGAGCAACACCAAACAAAAGCTTAATCAGGGAGAGCAAACACCAATGCTAAGAGCAAGCTGGTAAGATTCTTTTAAATGGGGACTACCATGAAAATTATGAGGGGAAACCTTCTTCTACATTAAAAGAGAAAAAATTCTAAAGATGTTGCCTGTAAGACATGGCCAACACGGAGACACTGGCATATACTAATGCTACCGAAGGAGCTTAACATTTCAACGGAATAAACCAAAGAGGGGGTTAACAAATAAGAGAAAACTAAAATGAAAGGAAGAGGAAACTTCCTAGGATTGATGCAAAAGATAAACTGAAGACTAACGATAATTGTTATGAGTTGCTAGCCATAATTTAAAAAACCACCTGAAGAAAACTATTCCATGAAAACGGAAAACAACATCGGAATGCCCGACAAACAACTCCAAAATAGTTACTTAACAGTGGAAAATTCTACGGAAATGACAACACAAGAATAATAAACTACCGGGTACTACCTATTTTACAAGAAGAAAAATGAAACCAGACCTTAATTAATCCGACAGAACCCCAAAATAGATAAACCACAATGGAGAGGCTTAAGCAAGATTAGAGAAAAAAGGGAATTTTAAAGGCCAGCAACACAAAATCCAGTTATTTGAAACAATGAAACAAACAAATTAAGAACATGACATGAATAGAAGACGGAAGAGCACGATTATGATTAAGATGAAAATGCATGATAATGATTAAGAAGAAACAACACGATTAAGACTAATAAGAAAAAATAGGAATACATTAATCGATGGATTGAGCAAAGAAATTTTGTATAGATAATAAAATATCAAAACACAAACCATGTGGCCAAAAAACTGGATTGCAGCAAGGAAAGGCTAGGAGGTCAATTGAAACCCCTGAACTAATAAAATTGAGGCTTATCAATAGAAATCAAACATTTGTAAAAGAAAGGAATCCCTGATTTTAATCAATTAGAGAAGGTAAACAACCCTAAAACATATGATGTGAATCTTTGAATTAAATATGAATATGCCCTGGCTTGGTGAAACTGCAACTATATGACCACCATCAAGATGAGGAAAGAGAGATCTCTCCATAAAGAATATAAATACTACATTATATTCAATGGTTGCTAATTGGGCTACATGGTTGGTAAGCCAAAGAAAATTAGTCGGACATGGAGGATTTAACTTATTCCTCAAAATCAAGATAGAAATATTCTGAAAAACCAAGTAAGCGATAAAATTGAGAGATTAAAATCAAAACGAGAGTTTTAGAAGAGAAACACTTAACAAATCCCGGACATGCAATGATCATGAGATCATATTTTGTTGAAATCGCCTGAAGATGAATTGACTCGGGTGGTCTCCCGATTTGCATAGATTTTCCTCAACCATCCACTCGGGTGACTCCACCAATAAACTTCCAATTAACCCATTCAAAAACACCACTATACATCTATAATAGCACCTGGTTTTCAAGTAAGCCATAATCGGCTAAATCAAGATCTGCCACGTCGGTCTAATTAATCCGAGGATCAACCTTGGCCACTCTAATTTCGTTTACATCATTTCTGGGTTCTCAAAATTATCTACACTTAGAGCAACTTTAGTGTTGAGTTACTATATTCTCAAATTCTCAAGCCATATATGGCTTTTTTGGATTAACAATTTGGTATGCGACGTAGTGGGAGACCAATCAACATACTTAATATCACTGTTTTAGGAGAAACTAAATCAAAGAATCCGTCCAACTCAAATGCATTTTACAATAGCGTGTGGTTTCAACGAAATTTATAATTTCGTCATCACACCACGGGGTTTAAAAAACTGTTTGTCCATTAAACGTTTTCTATAATTACTTTTAACCAAACGACATCTTAAAAAGCGTCTTAGTCTGGATGGTTTTCATAAACACATTCGGTTATAAACGTGGTTTATAACTACGTTTTTATTAGATGGTTTTTATAATAACGTAATTTGTAGTAACGTCCAACTGATAGAAGTATTAAAAAATTCAATGTTTAGTGCAAACATATTTTACAAACAAGTTGAGTGAAACGTGAATTTTAATTACGTGGCATTTAGACGCAATTATAGCTTGCGTTTGGGGTTACACGCAATTAATATAAACGTCTGAATAAACGATTTCTTTAAGGACGTTTAACACATACAGATTCTTAAATAACGTTATGTTAATGAACGTAATTTAAAACAATGTTTATTGGTCCACGCTATTTAAAATTTCATTTGTAGTCGCACACGCTTTATAAATGCGTGAAGCTATATATGAGAATTTCCATAAACAGTTCTCATATATAGAAACTCCGTTTGAGAATATAGAAATATGAGACTTATAGCAGCTAAGAGTGCGTCTGCTTTCGTTGCCATATATGGCTTATAGCAACAACACTAAAGTTGCTCTTAGAAATTAACCCTTTCAAAACCAAGTTGTAAAAAACTAATTTAGTCTTCTTGAATTCAGCCTTAAGTGTTTCATCCAACATTTGTCAGTAAACACCAATTCAAAAAAAATCATTTGACAATCTAGTGGTAATTCAAAAATTTGTCCCACTTAATAAAAGAATGATTTAATCAGTATAACAAAAATTAACATAAATGTTTAATTGCTCCATAATGCAAGACCTAACAAATGAAAATCCATAAAGTCCATGTACTACAACATTAATACACTACAAAACAATAAAAACATAAGTTCTTTCGGATCATAAGGCTAAACACCATAAGAGCCTTAACATTATCAATTTCAACTACTAAAGATTCATGTATTATTCATTCCATCGTTAATTATGTGCACACAAGGAATAACATGGAAATTGTGGAGACAACACATTTCGTGAGATATCAATGAGGTGTCATGATCAAATATCGTCATGATCTTGTTAGGGATGTTGTTGCTGACTTGTGTTACAGGGATGGTATTGACGCTAAGAAAGAGGTGTCCTTAGGCTTTCTTGCGGAGGGCCACGCCTTGAAACCCGCTGATATTCTTGTTTATGGCTGAGAGAATGGTCAAGATGTGTGTGTGGATGCTACTGGTGTTTCACCTTTTACTACTTCTACATGGAATGTTTTCAAGCCGGGTCAAGCCATTGCTAATGTTGTTTCGCGCAAACGAACAAAATACCCGGATAAGTGTGTATCTCATGGTTACGGCTTGGGGGTTTTGGCATTCACTACCTTGGGTGAGCTTGGTGAGGATTTTGTTGTGTTTTTAAAGAGACTTAAGAATTGCCTAGCCAATCTTGATGCTTGTAGTGGTCATGGTAGCATTCTTTTTTATAGATTAGGTTTGGTTATTCAGAAAGGTATATTGGTGCCCACTTGTTGCTAGGTTACCAACTGCACCTTTGTAATACTTTTCCTTAGTATTTTTCAATATTATAAAATTTAATATGCAAATAATAATGATAATAAAATAAAACATTTATTTTCCATAAATCGCCCTCCATCAAAAGGTACCTCCTAGCAGCTTATGAATCCAAGAAGATGCAACTGAAAACGCGGGGTTACCAAGTACACCACCAACTTTTGCATCCGACAACCTGTATGTGCAAAACTTAATAAATTGCAACTAGACCAACTTAATGATCCTTGATAATATATATAGTTTATATTTCTATCTCTTCTCAATCAGTATGTATATATATAGACAAGGAATCCGTGAACCTGGTTGTTAAAAGGAGTACTTGGACAATCACAAAAACGAGTATCCAAGATTAATCTAGTCGTATCCAAATAATCCAATTGGAGTTCTGCAAAGCAATAAAACTTTGTATCTACCTTTCAAGATAGAAATTCTACAAGAAATGAGTATCGTAATCGATTACAATTATATGGACGTATCTACTTAGATTGAATATGTACAACTTGTGTAAATCCAATTATAAATATAAATAATATAATGCGAAAAAGAAAAACACAAGACACCAGAAGTTTTGTTAACGAGGAAACCGCAACTGCAAAAAATCTCCGGACCTCGTCCATATTTTAACACCGAACTGTATTAAGCCGCTACAGACACTAGCCTATTATCAGACTTAGGAGTGGAATGTAGTTGAGACCGAATCCACCCTCCAAGTGATTCGATTCTGATCGCGCTCCTTACGTCTCGAACCTCACAAGGCTCTACGCAATTGATTCCCTTAGCCGATGTCCTTTACATCCTAAAAGTTGCTTTACCTAAGTGAAAACTTTTGATATCAATCTGCCTCTAAGAGATAAGCCTATTTGATTTCTCTTTAGGTCAAAGATCAAGGTTTGGAAATCTGTTTGCAATAGACAAAGTTAACAAACCTCATAATCCGAAATACTCACATTCACTTAGACGTGAAGCATGGATCTTTTACCACCTCTCAAGAACAATCTTTAAAAAATCACTTAACATCAATTTTCGGCTATCTATCTTGAGGAATCACAAAGTCTGAGACGAAGATAACTTTGTGATTTCTATCTATCTTTCGTAAAAGAGATTACGAGAACCTCGATAACAGAAAAGCAAGATCATGATACACTATCAAGGTAAAAATAGTCAGACCTGGCTTCATGAATCCCTAAAGCGAAGTCTTTTAGTCGTAGACCTAATTATGTTTCTCATAGGAAACCTAGGTCAATAGAAGACGACCCTAGATATCAACAAGGATACAAAGTATCAGCAATTGAATTTTCGAGTTGAAAGAGCATCTCTATTTATAGTTTTTCAAGACTGAGGGTTGCTCAAAATTCAAGCTAAATAACTTGAAGATCAAGCAAACACTTTTGGTCTTGAAAATACAATAAAAGAATATACACTGTGGTCCGGTTAAATAACCTTGTATAATGAGTGTTCGGTTTGGTAAATATGCCATGCCAACAATAAGCAAATTGATGTTCATTAAAACACTAGAAGATTTAATCATGCACACACAAGTATTTAAGTGATCAATGAAGTCTTTGAAGTGTTTAAGAGAGTCATAGTAAATGACCTTATATAATGAGTGTTCGATTTGGTAAATATGCCATGCCAACACTAAGAAAATTGATGTTCATTAAAACACTAGAGGATTTAATCATGCACACACAAGTGTTTAAGTGATCTTAGAAGTGTTTAAGAGAGTCATAGAAAGCGTACACTGCTAACATGCGGTTGGTGATAGTCGGTGACTAATAAAGAATAAATGAATATACTACTTTGATGACTCTTTAGTTACCAAAAATGATTTCCTGATCATATTTCTCTTTTATGCTTGCAATCTTAATTACTTATTTGCTTTATCATTTATTTTGCTATAAAATCTAAAACAAACCCCCTTTTTGTGACACTCTTGATAACTAAAACTCCTCTCTCTTCGTGAGAACGAATCATATTTACTGCTATATCATTCATCAGTAAAATAGAAGACAATGTGAATTAATTTTTGTACCTATGGTACACATCGGTTCCTATTTCAAAGAGGGTTGTAGTTCGTTTATTAAGTCGTCCATGTAGTGCCTCCGCAGTTGAACTACTTTTAACTAACACCAGATATGTTGGAATATCTTGTATATATGAGCGTGAATTCGATAATACCGAGAAAGTGCTTTGCTAATTTTGAATTACAAGATGAAGCCAATCAATCTTGAAAACCTCACTTAAATAAATAATGAAGTTTTTTTTCACAAAATTGGTTAAAAAGACCAAAATCAAAATTTCTGGGTGAAAAGGACAATCGGGTTTAGATATCATTTTAAATGGACAAAAATTTAAAAATGGCGGAGGATGTAACCGTTTCATCCCCATCCATTTTCAAATATTTTTCTTATTTTTATTTTACATGGATGCATCCAGGTTTAATCCTTGCTATTTTTTAAGTTTAAGCGGGATGAATCCGGTTTTCATCCTTGCTATTTTTTTATGTCCATTTCACCCATAAAATTTTTTACTCGTCCATTTTAACTAGTGTTTTAAATTTTTTTGGACAAATGACCCATTTTCCGTTTTTTTTTTTGCTAGGCAAATAATGAAGTTGTTTGATGAATTATTCTTTGACGAGGCTACAAATGAAACTTTTGTATCCACCAATGATCAAACTGAGTGGCACCCGATGAATTGATAGATGATTGGGCTATACATTTCTTCTAAAACAAATCATGATATTAATTGAGATTTGAGAACAGATAACTAGGGGGCTACATATATACATACAAATTTTTGGTGGAGTGATAGATTACTCCCTTGACTACTTGCTCAGGTCTTTACATCGAATTAAGATATGTAAATAAAACGTTAGTAAACACAAATTTACGTGTTTTCAAATATTTTAATTCTGGATAATCGACACAGGTGACCGGATTTACATTTTACCAAGCCAGTTAAAACACACATTTTTACCTCTCACTGAAGATTTTTGTTATAGGGAGAGAAAAAAGTGATTTGAGGAGAGAAAAAACCACAGTCAACTCGTTAACTGGCCTATTCCAACACCGAGTCAAGTTTTGTATTTTCAGGGACTATAATACCCATATATGTTATCGGTAGATTTCACGTTTTAAGGATCATCTCAAACTTTGTTCATGAGTATTAATTTACTTTTAAATTAGGTTGTTTGAGAACTAATCTGAAAGGATTAGCAGTGATTGTAGTGGAATAGTTAGAGGGAAATCACGTATCGCGAGATGTGAGTAATGAAATATAAATCTCAGATTAAAGTTCTGAAACGGAAGGGTGATGATCACCGATTCTGGATTAGATAGTGAATAAGAATCTTTTAGTATACCTTCTGGAACATGTTAAGAAATTTGCTAGGTTTATCATACAATTGTTTGAATTTTTTTTATCAATCATGATCTGACTGAATATTGTTCTATCTCTGCCAAAATTTTAAATAGTATCAATGATGAATAAAATTAAATGTATCAAGTTTAGATCAAATACATCCAAGACCAGGATATATAACATATACAAATCCTTCGGAGGTTCTCATTAATATTATCCCGTCTCATTTTTTTTGCTTCTTCAAATCTTTATACGTGTAGAAAAAGTTTAGATCACAACATCACCAAATCAAAGATGTATTATCATTCTATATAAGAATCAATCATTTCTTAATTTTAATTTTATTTGCATTGTTATAGATCTTGCTTCGTGCTTTATACAAGGTAGAACTAGTCTAGATTTGTTTTAGAACATTACCCAGCTTTTAGATTTTGAGGGCACTACACCAATAAGTGTGATTGGGTTCCACTAGAGAATAATAGGTGACTTTGCGTATCTTCCCATGCCATAACAATCTATGTTTGCTACTCATTGGAACTCCCACACCCCAATCTGCTTAATTTTGTGAAACCTCGTGCTTAATAAAGCTCATAATACTGACACATGTAAATGCGAGACCATATGTTGCTTAATTCCTCACTCGCTATGTCTGACCCATCTATACCACTGTCTGGCACCAATATACTTACCTCTACCGCTGTTACATAAGTCTCTCTAATTTGTGAATTTTTTTTGTCTGGAAATTTGTTCAACTTTTGAGAAAAGCATGTTACGGTGGTTTTTTTAACTGCAAAATGCTTTTGTTGACTGCAGGAAACATTTGAGCTCCTAAACATGTTACGAGTTCACGACATTCCTAAAATTATAGGGGTGCTCACGTTTGTTGATGGCATTGGAAATAATCATAAAATAGCCAAACACCTCAGGGATCAATTCTTTGCTGAAATATATGAAGCAGAAAACTTTTCTGCTTATCTGGTCTCGATCAGGGGATGTGACCCATGCGATATGCGCGTATGCCATGCACCAAGTTCCTCTTCTACTCGGATTTATTTTTTGGCGAGTTTTTCTTTAGGAAATTAATTCCTAAAATATTTTTAGAGTTTTATTTATGGGTAAATTCCTTTTAGGTGTTTTACTAGTTTTTAAAGAAAACCAAAACCTAACTTGATTTGCAAGTATTTTCTCCTTTAAATACAACTCGAAATTCTGTTTTCTAAACACCGAAAAATTCTTCTTTTATTCTAGGGTTTTCTCCGGACGTTTTTACCTCCATCCCGTTGCTAAGTTCGAAGAGAGGTAACTTGCGTTGTGCTAACTCAAGTTATATCGGGCGGTCTTATCCTGGACACATCTTCGCTGTGAGGGGTTTAGCATTACTCAACTCGAGTATACCCGCGAACTAATGTGTTAAGGACAACTTGTTGAACCCGTGATTCTCGCCCTCGTCAAGTTATTTCGGTAGAGTTGTTTCGCATTAGTTCTTTACATATTATTTTCGATACATCTAACGTGTTGTTCATTGTTGCAAGATTCCAACAATCTTAACACATTAATATTCCTTGTAACAATGGGAATCAACGATGTAGAAAGACCACAAAAGTTTAACGGAAAGGATTTCAAGAGATGGCAATCCAAGATGTTTGGTTTTATCTGAGCCATCATGAACTGGACTATGTACTGGTTCCAGGTGATGACTTGTACAATGCTGAAATTTTGTCTGAGGAGGAGGTCAATATGAACACGAATTTCGTCTGGAGACCCATGCGATATGCGCGTATGCCATGCACCAAGTTCCTCTTCTACTCGGATTTATTTTTTGGGCGAGTTTTTCTTTAGGAAATTAATTCCTAAAATATTTTTAGAGTTTTATTTATGGGTAAATTCCTTTTAGGTGTTTTACTAGTTTTTAAAGAAAACCAAAACCTAACTTGATTTGCAAGTATTTTCTCCTTTAAATACAACTCGAAATTCTGTTTTCTAAACACTGAAAAATTCTTCTTTTATTCTAGGGTTTTCTCCAGACGTTTTTACCTCCATCCCTGTTGCTAAGTTCGAAGAGAGGGTAACTTGCGTTGTGCTAACTCAAGTTATATCGGCAGATCTTATCCTGGACACATCTTCGCCGTGAGGGGTTTAGCATTACTCAACTCGAGTATACCCGCGAACTAATGTGTTAAGGACAACTTGTTGAACCCGTGATTCTGCCCTCGTCAAGTTATTTCGGTAGAGTTGTTTCGCATTAGTTCTTTACATATTATTTTCGATACATCTAACGTGCTGTTCATTGTTGCAAGATTCCAACAATCTTAACACATTAATATTCCTTGTAACAATGGGAATCAACGATGTAGAAAGACCACAAAAGTTTAACGGAAAGGATTTCAAGAGATGGCAATCCAAGATGCTGTTTTATCTGAGCCATCATGAACTGGACTATGTACTGGTTCCAGGTGATGACTTGTACAATGCTGAAATTTTGTCTGAGGAGGAGGTCAATATGAACACGAATTTCGTCTGGAGACCCATGCGATATGCGCGTATGCCATGCACCAAGTTCCTCTTCTACTCGGATTTATTTTTTGGGCGAGTTTTTCTTTAGGAAATTAATTCCTAAAATATTTTTAGAGTTTTATTTATGGGTAAATTCCTTTTAGGTGTTTTACTAGTTTTTAAAGAAAACCAAAACCTAACTTGATTTGCAAGTATTTTCTCCTTTAAATACAACTCGAAATTCTGTTTTCTAAACACTGAAAAATTCTTCTTTTATTCTAGGGTTTTCTCCAGACGTTTTACCTCCATCCCCGTTGCTAAGTTCGAAGAGAGGGTAACTTGCGTTGTGCTAACTCAAGTTATATCGGGCGTCTTATCCTGGACACATCTTCGCTTGTGAGGGGTTTAGCATTACTCAACTCGAGTATACCCGCGAACTAATGTGTTAAGGACAACTTGTTGAACCTGTGATTCTGCCCTCGTCAAGTTATTTCGGTAGAGTTGTTTCGCATTAGTTCTTTACATATTATTTTCGATACATCTAACGTCTTGTTCATTGTTGCAAGATTCCAACAATCTTAACACATTAATATTCCTTGTAACAATGGGAATCAACGATGTAGAAAGACCACAAAAGTTTAACGGAAAGGATTTCAAGAGATGGCAATCCAAGATGTTTGTTTTATCCGAGCCATCATGAACTGGACTATGTCTTGGTTCCGGTGATGACTTGTACAATGCTGAAATTTTGTCCGAGGAGGAGGTCAATATGAACACGAATTTCGTCCGGAGACCCATGCGATATGCGCGTATGCCATGCACCAAGTTCCTCTTCTACTCGGATTTATTTTTTGGGCGAGTTTTTCTTTAGGAAATTAATTCCTAAAATATTTTTAGAGTTTTATTTATGGGTAAATTCCTTTTAGGTGTTTTACTAGTTTTTAAAGAAAACCAAAACCTAACTTGATTTGCAAGTATTTTCTCCTTTAAATACAACTCAAAATTCTGTTTTCAAAACACTGAAAAATTCTTCTTTTATTCTAGGGTTTTCTCCAGACGTTTTTACCTCCATCCCCGTTGCTAAGTTCGAAGAGAGGGTAACTTGCGTTGTGCTAACTCAAGTTATATCGGGCGATCTTATCCTGGACACATCTTCGCTGTGAGGGGTTTAGCATTACTCAACTCGAGTATACCCGCGAACTAATGTGTTAAGGACAACTTGTTGAACCCGTGATTCTGCCTCGTCAAGTTATTTCGGTAGAGTTGTTTCGCATTAGTTCTTTACATATTATTTTCGATACATCTAACGTCTTTGTTCATTGTTGCAAGATTCCAACAATCTTAACACATTAATATTCCTTGTAACAATGGGAATCAACGATGTAGAAAGACCACAAAAGTTTAACGGAAAGGATTTCAAGAGATGGCAATCCAAGATGTTTAAAGTTTTATCTGAGCCATCATGAACTGGACTATGTACTGGTTCCAGGTGATGACTTGTACAATGCTGAAATTTTGTCTGAGGAGGAGGTCAATATGAACACGAATTTCGTCTGGAGACCCATGCGATATGCGCGTATGCCATGCACCAAGTTCCTCTTCTACTCGGATTTATTTTTTGGGCGAGTTTTTCTTTAGGAAATTAATTCCTAAAATATTTTTAGAGTTTTATTTATGGGTAAATTCCTTTTAGGTGTTTTACTAGTTTTTAAAGAAAACCAAAACCTAACTTGATTTGCAAGTATTTTCTCCTTTAAATACAACTCGAAATTCTGTTTTCTAAACACCGAAAAATTCTTCTTTTATTCTAGGGTTTTCTCCGACGTTTTTACCTCCATCCCTGTTGCTAAGTTCGAAGAGAGGGTAACTTGCGTTGTGCTAACTCAAGTTATATCGGGCAGTCTTATCCTGGACACATCTTCGCTGTGAGGGGTTTAGCATTACTCAACTCGAGTATACCCGCGAACTAATGTGTTAAGGACAACTTGTTGAACCCGTGATTCTGCCTCGTCAAGTTATTTCGGTAGAGTTGTTTCGCATTAGTTCTTTACATATTATTTTCGATACATCTAACGTCTTTGTTCATTGTTGCAAGATTCCAACAATCTTAACACATTAATATTCCTTGTAACAATGGGAATCAACGATGTAGAAAGACCACAAAAGTTTAACGGAAAGGATTTCAAGAGATGGCAATCCAAGATGTTTGTTTTATCCGAGCCATCATGAACTGGACTATGTACCGGGTTCCGGGTGATGACTTGTACAATGCTGAAATTTTGTCTGAGGAGGAGGTCAATATGAACACGAATTTCGTCTGGAGACCCATGCGATATGCGCGTATGCCATGCACCAAGTTCCTCTTCTACTCGGATTTATTTTTTGGCGAGTTTTTCTTTAGGAAATTAATTCCTAAAATATTTTTAGAGTTTTATTTATGGGTAAATTCCTTTTAGGTGTTTTACTAGTTTTTAAAGAAAACCAAAACCTAACTTGATTTGCAAGTATTTTCTCCTTTAAATACAACTCGAAATTCTGTTTTCTAAACACTGAAAAATTCTTCTTTTATTCTAGGGTTTTCTCCAGACGTTTTTACCTCCATCCCTGTTGCTAAGTTCGAAGAGAGGGTAACTTGCGTTGTGCTAACTCAAGTTATATCGGGCGATCTTATCCTGGACACATCTTCGCTTGTGAGGGGTTTAGCATTACTCAACTCGAGTATACCCGCGAACTAATGTGTTAAGGACAACTTGTTGAACCTGTGATTCTGCCCTCGTCAAGTTATTTCGGTAGAGTTGTTTCGCATTAGTTCTTTACATATTATTTTCGATACATCTAACGTGCTGTTCATTGTTGCAAGATTCCAACAATCTTAACACATTAATATTCCTTGTAACAATGGGAATCAACGATGTAGAAAGACCACAAAAGTTTAACGGAAAGGATTTCAAGAGATGGCAATCCAAGATGCTGTTTTATCTGAGCCATCATGAACTGGACTATGTAACTGGTTCCAGGTGATGACTTGTACAATGCTGAAATTTTGTCTGAGGAGGAGGTCAATATGAACACGAATTTCGTCTGGAGACCCATGCGATATGCGCGTATGCCGTGCACCAAGTTCCTCTTCTACTCGGATTTATTTTTTGGGCGAGTTTTTCTTTAGGAAATTAATTCCTAAAATATTTTTAGAGTTTTATTTATGGGTAAATTCCTTTTAGGTGTTTTACTAGTTTTTAAAGAAAACCAAAACCTAACTTGATTTGCAAGTATTTTCTCCTTTAAATACAACTCGAAATTCTGTTTTCTAAACACTGAAAAATTCTTCTTTTATTCTAGGGTTTTCTCCGGACGTTTTTACCTCCATCCTTGTTGCTAAGTTCGAAGAGAGGGTAACTTGCGTTGTGCTAACTCAAGTTATATCGGGCAGTCTTATCCTGGACACATCTTCGCTGTGAGGGGTTTAGCATTACTCAACTCGAGTATACCCGCGAACTAATGTGTTAAGGACAACTTGTTGAACCTGTGATTCTGCCTCGTCAAGTTATTTCGGTAGAGTTGTTTCGCATTAGTTCTTTACATATTATTTTCGATACATCTAACGTGCTGTTCATTGTTGCAAGATTCCAACAATCTTAACACATTAATATTCCTTGTAACAATGGGAATCAACGATGTAGAAAGACCACAAAAGTTTAACGGAAAGGATTTCAAGAGATGGCAATCCAAGATGCTGTTTTATCTGAGCCATCATGAACTGGACTATGTACTGGTTCCAGGTGATGACTTGTACAATGCTGAAATTTTGTCTGAGGAGGAGGTCAATATGAACACGAATTTCGTCTGGAGACCCATGCGATATGCGCGTATGCCATGCACCAAGTTCCTCTTCTACTCGGATTTATTTTTTGGGCGAGTTTTTCTTTAGGAAATTAATTCCTAAAATATTTTTAGAGTTTTATTTATGGGTAAATTCCTTTTAGGTGTTTTACTAGTTTTTAAAGAAAACCAAAACCTAACTTGATTTGCAAGTATTTTCTCCTTTAAATACAACTCGAAATTCTGTTTTCTAAACACTGAAAAATTCTTCTTTTATTCTAGGGTTTTCTCCAGACGTTTTTACCTCCATCCCTGTTGCTAAGTTCGAAGAGAGGGTAACTTGCGTTGTGCTAACTCAAGTTATATCGGGCAGTCTTATCCTGGACACATCTTCGCTGTGAGGGGTTTAGCATTACTCAACTCGAGTATACCCGCGAACTAATGTGTTAAGGACAACTTGTTGAACCTGTGATTCTGCCCTCGTCAAGTTATTTCGGTAGAGTTGTTTCGCATTAGTTCTTTACATATTATTTTCGATACATCTAACGTGTTGTTCATTGTTGCAAGATTCCAACAATCTTAACACATTAATATTCCTTGTAACAATGGGAATCAACGATGTAGAAAGACCACAAAAGTTTAACGGAAAGGATTTCAAGAGATGGCAATCCAAGATGCTGTTTTATCTGAGCCATCATGAACTGGACTATGTACTGGTTCCGGTGATGACTTGTACAATGCTGAAATTTTGTCTGAGGAGGAGGTCAATATGAACACGAATTTCGTCTGGAGACCCATGCGATATGCGCGTATGCCATGCACCAAGTTCCTCTTCTACTCGGATTTATTTTTTTGGGCGAGTTTTTCTTTAGGAAATTAATTCCTAAAATATTTTTAGAGTTTTATTTATGGGTAAATTCCTTTTAGGTGTTTTACTAGTTTTTAAAGAAAACCAAAACCTAACTTGATTTGCAAGTATTTTCTCCTTTAAATACAACTCGAAATTCTGTTTTCTAAACACTGAAAAATTCTTCTTTTATTCTAGGGTTTTCTCCAGACGTTTTTACCTCCATCCCTGTTGCTAAGTTCGAAGAGAGGGTAACTTGCGTTGTGCTAACTCAAGTTATATCGGGCAGTCTTATCCTGGACACATCTTCGCTGTGAGGGGTTTAGCATTACTCAACTCGAGTATACCCGCGAACTAATGTGTTAAGGACAACTTGTTGAACCTGTGATTCTGCCCTCGTCAAGTTATTTCGGTAGAGTTGTTTCGCATTAGTTCTTTACATATTATTTTCGATACATCTAACGTGCTGTTCATTGTTGCAAGATTCCAACAATCTTAACACATTAATATTCCTTGTAACAATGGGAATCAACGATGTAGAAAGACCACAAAAGTTTAACGGAAAGGATTTCAAGAGATGGCAATCCAAGATGCTGTTTTATCTGAGCCATCATGAACTGGACTATGTACTGGTTCCAGGTGATGACTTGTACAATGCTGAAATTTTGTCTGAGGAGGAGGTCAATATGAACACGAATTTCGTCTGGAGACCCATGCGATATGCGCGTATGCCATGCACCAAGTTCCTCTTCTACTCGGATTTATTTTTTGGGCGAGTTTTTCTTTAGGAAATTAATTCCTAAAATATTTTTAGAGTTTTATTTATGGGTAAATTCCTTTTAGGTGTTTTACTAGTTTTTAAAGAAAACCAAAACCTAACTTGATTTGCAAGTATTTTCTCCTTTAAATACAACTCGAAATTCTGTTTTCTAAACACTGAAAAATTCTTCTTTTATTCTAGGGTTTTCTCCAGACGTTTTTACCTCCATCCCTGTTGCTAAGTTCGAAGAGAGGGTAACTTGCGTTGTGCTAACTCAAGTTATATCGGGCAGTCTTATCCTGGACACATCTTCGCTGTGAGGGGTTTAGCATTACTCAACTCGAGTATACCCGCGAACTAATGTGTTAAGGACAACTTGTTGAACCTGTGATTCTCCCCTCGTCAAGTTATTTCGGTAGAGTTGTTTCGCATTAGTTCTTTACATATTATTTTCGATACATCTAACGTCTTTGTTCATTGTTGCAAGATTCCAACAATCTTAACACATTAATATTCCTTGTAACAATGGGAATCAACGATGTAGAAAGACCACAAAAGTTTAACGGAAAGGATTTCAAGAGATGGCAATCCAAGATGCTGTTTTATCTGAGCCATCATGAACTGGACTATGTCTTTGGTTCCAGTGTGATGACTTGTACAATGCTGAAATTTTGTCTGAGGAGGAGGTCAATATGAACACGAATTTCGTCTGGAGACCCATGCGATATGCGCGTATGCCATGCACCAAGTTCCTCTTCTACTCGGATTTATTTTTTGGGCGAGTTTTTCTTTAGGAAATTAATTCCTAAAATATTTTTAGAGTTTTATTTATGGGTAAATTCCTTTTAGGTGTTTTACTAGTTTTTAAAGAAAACCAAAACCTAACTTGATTTGCAAGTATTTTCTCCTTTAAATAAAACTCTAAATCTGTTTTCTAAACACTGAAAAATTCTTCTTTTATTCTAGGGTTTTCTCCAGACGTTTTTACCTCCATCCCTGTTGCTAAGTTCGAAGAGAGGGTAACTTGCGTTGTGCTAACTCAAGTTATATCGGGCAGTCTTATCCTGGACACATCTTCGCTGTGAGGGGTTTAGCATTACTCAACTCGAGTATACCCGCGAACTAATGTGTTAAGGACAACTTGTTGAACCTGTGATTCTGCCCTCGTCAAGTTATTTCGGTAGAGTTGTTTCGCATTAGTTCTTTACATATTATTTTCGATACATCTAACGTGCTGTTCATTGTTGCAAGATTCCAACAATCTTAACACATTAATATTCCTTGTAACAATGGGAATCAACGATGTAGAAAGACCACAAAAGTTTAACGGAAAGGATTTCAAGAGATGGCAATCCAAGATGCTGTTTTATCTGAGCCATCATGAACTGGACTATGTACTGGTTCCAGGTGATGACTTGTACAATGCTGAAATTTTGTCTGAGGAGGAGGTCAATATGAACACGAATTTCGTCTGGAGACCCATGCGATATGCGCGTATGCCATGCACCAAGTTCCTCTTCTACTCGGATTTATTTTTTGGGCGAGTTTTTCTTTAGGAAATTAATTCCTAAAATATTTTTAGAGTTTTATTTATGGGTAAATTCCTTTTAGGTGTTTTACTAGTTTTTAAAGAAAACCAAAACCTAACTTGATTTGCAAGTATTTTCTCCTTTAAATACAACTCGAAATTCTGTTTTCTAAACACTGAAAAATTCTTCTTTTATTCTAGGGTTTTCTCCAGGACGTTTTTACCTCCATCCCCGTTGCTAAGTTCGAAGAGAGGGTAACTTGCGTTGTGCTAACTCAAGTTATATCGGGCGATCTTATCCTGGACACATCTTCGCTGTGAGGGGTTTAGCATTACTCAACTCGAGTATACCCGCGAACTAATGTGTTAAGGACAACTTGTTGAACCCGTGATTCTGCCTCGTCAAGTTATTTCGGTAGAGTTGTTTCGCATTAGTTCTTTACATATTATTTTCGATACATCTAACGTCTTTGTTCATTGTTGCAAGATTCCAACAATCTTAACACATTAATATTCCTTGTAACAATGGGAATCAACGATGTAGAAAGACCACAAAGTTTAACGGAAAGGATTTCAAGAGATGGCAATCCAAGATGCTGTTTTATCTGAGCCATCATGAACTGGACTATGTACTGGTTCCAGGTGATGACTTGTACAATGCTGAAATTTTGTCTGAGGAGGAGGTCAATATGAACACGAATTTCGTCTGGAGACCCATGCGATATGCGCGTATGCCATGCACCAAGTTCCTCTTCTACTCGGATTTATTTTTTGGGCGAGTTTTTCTTTAGGAAATTAATTCCTAAAATATTTTTAGAGTTTTATTTATGGGTAAATTCCTTTTTAGGTGTTTTACTAGTTTTTAAAGAAAACCAAAACCTAACTTGATTTGCAAGTATTTTCTCCTTTAAATACAACTCAAATTCTTGTTTTCTAAACACCGAAAAATTCTTCTTTTATTCTAGGGTTTTCTCCGGACGTTTTACCTCCATCCCCTGTTGCTAAGTTCGAAGAGAGGGTAACTTGCGTTGTGCTAACTCAAGTTATATCGGGCAGGTCTTATCCTGGACACATCTTCGCTGTGAGGGGTTTAGCATTACTCAACTCGAGTATACCCGCGAACTAATGTGTTAAGGACAACTTGTTGAACCTGTGATTCTGCCCTCGTCAAGTTATTTCGGTAGAGTTGTTTCGCATTAGTTCTTTACATATTATTTTCGATACATCTAACGTGCTGTTCATTGTTGCAAGATTCCAACAATCTTAACACATTAATATTCCTTGTAACAATGGGAATCAACGATGTAGAAAGACCACAAAGTTTAACGGAAAGGATTTCAAGAGATGGCAATCCAAGATGCTGTTTTATCTGAGCCATCATGAACTGGACTATGTACTGGTTCCAGGTGATGACTTGTACAATGCTGAAATTTTGTCTGAGGAGGAGGTCAATATGAACACGAATTTCGTCTGGAGACCCATGCGATATGCGCGTATGCCATGCACCAAGTTCCTCTTCTACTCGGATTTATTTTTTGGGCGAGTTTTTCTTTAGGAAATTAATTCCTAAAATATTTTTAGAGTTTTATTTATGGGTAAATTCCTTTTAGGTGTTTTACTAGTTTTTAAAGAAAACCAAAACCTAACTTGATTTGCAAGTATTTTCTCCTTTAAATACAACTCGAAATTCCGTTTTCTAAACACCGAAAATTCTTCTTTTATTCTAGGGTTTTCTCCAGGACGTTTTTACCTCCATCCTGTTGCTAAGTTCGAAGAGAGGGTAACTTGCGTTGTGCTAACTCAAGTTATATCGGGCAGTCTTATCCTGGACACATCTTCGCTGTGAGGGGTTTAGCATTACTCAACTCGAGTATACCCGCGAACTAATGTGTTAAGGACAACTTGTTGAACCTGTGATTCTGCCCTCGTCAAGTTATTTCGGTAGAGTTGTTTCGCATTAGTTCTTTACATATTATTTTCGATACATCTAACGTCGTTGTTGCAAGATTCCAACAATCTTAACACATTAATATTCCTTGTAACAATGGGAATCAACGATGTAGAAAGACCACAAAGTTTAACGGAAAGGATTTCAAGAGATGGCAATCCAAGATGTCTTTGTTTTATCGAGCCATCATGAACTGGACTATGTCTTGGTTCCGTGATGACTTGTACAATGCTGAAATTTTGTCTCGAGGAGGAGGTCAATATGAACACGAATTTCGTCCGGAGACCCATGCGATATGCGCGTATGCCATGCACCAAGTTCCTCTTCTACTCGGATTTATTTTTTGGGCGAGTTTTTCTTTAGGAAATTAATTCCTAAAATATTTTTAGAGTTTTATTTATGGGTAAATTCCTTTTAGGTGTTTTACTAGTTTTTAAAGAAAACCAAAACCTAACTTGATTTGCAAGTATTTTCTCCTTTAAATACAACTCGAAATTCTGTTTTCTAAACACCGAAAAATTCTTCTTTTATTCTAGGGTTTTCTCAGGACGTTTTTACCTCCATCCCTGTTGCTAAGTTCGAAGAGAGGGTAACTTGCGTTGTGCTAACTCAAGTTATATCGGGCGGTCTTATCCTGGACACATCTTCGCTTGTGAGGGGTTTAGCATTACTCAACTCGAGTATACCCGCGAACTAATGTGTTAAGGACAACTTGTTGAACCCGTGATTCTGCGCCTCGTCAAGTTATTTCGGTAGAGTTGTTTCGCATTAGTTCTTTACATATTATTTTCGATACATCTAACGTGTTTGTTCATTGTTGCAAGATTCCAACAATCTTAACACAACATATTCCTTGTAACAATGGGAATCAACGATGTAAAGACCACAAAGTTTAACGGAAAGGATTTCAGAGATGGCAATCCAAGATCTTGTTTTTATCTCGAGCCATCATGAACTGGACTATGTACTCGGTTCCGGTGATGACTTGTACAATGCTTTGAAATTTTGTCCGAGGAGGAGGTCAATGAACACGAATTTGTCGGAGACCCATGCGATATGCGCGTATGCCATGCACCAAGTTCCTCTTCTACTCGGATTTATTTTTTGGGCGAGTTTTCTTTAGGAAATTAATTCCTAAAATATTTTTAGAGTTTTATTTATGGGTAAATTCCTTTTAGGTGTTTTACTAGTTTTTAAAGAAAACCAAAACCTAACTTGATTTGCAAGTATTTTCTCCTTTAAATACAACTCGAAATTCTGTTTTCTAAACATTGAAAAATTCTTCTTTTATTCTAGGGTTTTCTCAGGACGTTTTACCTCCATCCACTGTTGCTAAGTTCGAAGAGGGTAACTTGCGTTGTGCTAACTCAAGTTATATCGGGCGATCTGGACACATCTTCGTTGTGAGGGTTTAGCATTACTCAACTCGAGTATACCCGCGAACTAATGTGTTAAGGACAACTTGTTGAACTGTGATTACGCCCTCGTCAAGTTATTTCGGTAGAGTTGTTTCGCATTAGTTCTTTACATATTATTTTCGATACATCTAACGTCTTGTTCATTGTTGCAAGATTCCAACAATCTTAACACATTAATATTCCTTGTAACAATGGGAATCAACGATGTAGAAAGACCACAAAGTTTAACGGAAAGGATTTCAAGAGATGGCAATCCAAGATCTTTGTTTTATCGAGCCATCATGAACTGGACTATGTCTTGGTTCCGGTGATGACTTGTACAATGCTGAAATTTTGTCGAGGAGGAGGTCAATATGAACACGAATTTCGTCTGGAGACCCATGCGATATGCGCGTATGCCATGCACCAAGTTCCTCTTCTACTCGGATTTATTTTTTGGGCGAGTTTTCTTTAGGAAATTAATTCCTAAAATATTTTTAGAGTTTTATTTATGGGTAAATTCCTTTTAGGTGTTTTACTAGTTTTTAAAGAAAACCAAAACCTAACTTGATTTGCAAGTATTTTCTCCTTTAAATACAACTCGAAATTCTGTTTTCTAAACACTTTGAAAAATTCTTCTTTTATTCTAGGGTTTTCTCCCGTACGTTTTTACCTCCATCCCTGTTGCTAAGTTCGAAGAGAGGGTAACTTGCGTTGTGCTAACTCAAGTTATATCGGGCAGTCTTATCCTGGACACATCTTCGCTGTGAGGGGTTTAGCATTACTCAACTCGAGTATACCCGCGAACTAATGTGTTAAGGACAACTTGTTGAACCTGTGATTCTGCCCTCGTCAAGTTATTTCGGTAGAGTTGTTTCGCATTAGTTCTTTACATATTATTTTCGATACATCTAACGTGCTGTTCATTGTTGCAAGATTCCAACAATCTTAACACATTAATATTCTTGTAACAATGGGAATCAACGATGTAGAAAGAAAGGATTTCATATTCCTTGTAGAATGGGAATCAATAACAAGACAATGGGAATCAACGATGTAGAAAGACCACAAAGTTTAACGGAAAGGATTTCAAGAGATGGCAATCCAAGATCAGGACGAGCCATCATGTGGACTATGTACTTCCGGATGACTTGTACAATGCTGAAATTTTGTCTCGAGGAGGAGGTCAATATGAACACGAATTTCGTCTGGAGACCCATGCGATATGCGCGTATGCCATGCACCAAGTTCCTCTTCTACTCGGATTTATTTTTTGGGCGAGTTTTCTTTAGGAAATTAATTCCTAAAATATTTTTAGAGTTTTATTTATGGGTAAATTCCTTTTAGGTGTTTTACTAGTTTTTAAAGAAAACCAAAACCTAACTTGATTTGCAAGTATTTTCTCCTTTAAATACAACTCAAATTCTTGTTTTCTAAACACCTAAAAATTCTTCTTTTATTCTAGGGTTTTCTGTTTTACTAGTTTTTAAAGAAAACCAAAACCTAACTTGATTTGCAAGTATTTTCTCCATACAACTCTGTTCTTCTTTTATTCTAGTTTTCTCCAAGTTTTTACCTCCATCCCTGTTGCTAAGTTCGAAGAGGGGTAACTTGCGTTGTGCTAACTCAAGTTATATCGGGCGTCTTATCCTCGGACACATCTTCGCCGTGAGGGTTTAGCATTACTCAACTCGAGTATACCCGCGAACTAATGTGTTAAGGACAACTTGTTGAACCCGTGATTCTCGCCCTCGTCAAGTTATTTCGGTAGAGTTGTTTCGCATTAGTTCTTTACATATTATTTTCGATACATCTAACGTCTTTGTTCATTGTTGCAAGATTCCAACAATCTTAACACATTAATATTCCTTGTAACAATGGGAATCAACGATGTAGAAAGACCACAAAAGTTTAACGGAAAGGATTTCAAGAGATTTCAAGATGATCTTGGCAATCATGAACTTGTACTTTCGGTTCCAGGTGATGACTTGTACAATGCTGAAATTTTGTCCGAGTAGGAGGTCAATATGAACACGAATTTCGTTTTGATATGCGTATGCCATGCACCAAGTTCCTCTTCTACTCGGATTTATTTTTTGGCAGTTTTTCTTTAGGAAATTAATTCCTAAAATATTTTTAGAGTTTTATTTATGGGTAAATTCTTTTAGGTGTTTTACTAGTTTTTAAAGAAAAACCAAAACCTAACTTGATTTGCAAGTATTTTCTCCTTTAAATACAACTCGAAATTCGTTTTCTAAACACTTAAGTTCGATATTAACTTGCGTTGTGCTATCTTCTTATCCTGGACACATCTTCGCTGTGAGGGGTTTAGCATTACTCAACTCGAGTATACCCGCGAACTAATGTGTTAAGGACAACTTGTTGAACTCCGTGATTCTCGCCCTCGTCAAGTTATTTCGGTAGAGAGTTTTTCGCATTAGTTCTTTACATATTATTTTCGATACATCTAACGTGTGGGTTGCAAGATTCCAAACAATCTTAACACATTAATATTCCTTGTAACAATGGGAATCAACGATGTAGAAAGACCACAAAGTTTAACTAAAGGATTTCAAGAGATGGCAATCCAAGATGTCAGTTTTATCCGAGCCATCATGAACTGGACTTTGTTCGGTTCAAGGAGGAGGTGATCTTGTAAATTTTTGTTCGAGGAGGAGGTCAATATGAACACGAATTTCGTCACTGAGACCCATGCGATATGCGCGTATGCCATGCACCAAGTTCCTCTTCTACTCGGATTTATTTTTTGGCGTAGTTTTTCTTTAGGAAATTAATTCCTAAAATATTTTAGAGTTTTATTTATGGGTAAATTCCTTTTAGGTGTTTTACTAGTTTTTAAAGAAAACCAAAACCTAACTTGATTTGCAAGTATTTTCTCCTTTAAATACAACTCGAAATTCTCGTTTTCTAAACACCGAAAATTCTTCTTTTATTCTAGGGTTTTCTCCAGGGCGTTTTTACCTCCATCCCCGTTGCTAAGTTCGAAGAGAGGGTAACTTGCGTGTGCTAACTCAAGTTATATCGGGCAGTCTTATCCCGGACACATCTTCGCTGTGAGGGGTTTAGCATTACTCAACTCGAGTATACCCGCGAACTAATGTGTTAAGGACAACTTGTTGAACCCGTGATTCTCGCCTCGTCAAGTTATTTCGGTAGAGTTGTTTCGCATTAGTTCTTTACATATTATTTTCGATACATCTAACGTGTGTTCATTGTTGCAAGATTCCAACAATCTTAACACATTAATATTCCTTGTAACAATGGGAATCAACGATGTAGAAAGACCACAAAAGTTTAACGGAAAGGATTTCAAGAGATGGCAATCCAAGATGTTTGTTTTATCTCGAGCCATCATGAACGGACTATGTACTGCTTGTACAATGATGAAATGAACTTAGGATTTTGTATGCTATGTACCATTTCCGGTGATCCTGGAGGTTTTGCTTGTACAATATTAAATTTTGTCCGAGGAGGAGGTCAATATGAACACGAATTTCGTCCGGAGACCCATGCGATATGCGCGTATGCCATGCACCAAGTTCCTCTTCTACTCGGATTTATTTTTTGGCGAGTTTTTCTTTAGGAAATTAATTCCTAAAATATTTTTAGAGTTTTATTTATGGGTAAATTCCTTTTAGGTGTTTTACTAGTTTTTAAAGAAAACCAAAACCTAACTTGATTTGCAAAATTTTCTCCTTTAAATACAACTCGAAATTCTGTTTTCTAAACACTCGAAAAATTCTTCTTTATTCTAGGGTTTTCTCCGTCGTTTTTACCTCCATCCCCGTTGCTAAGTTCGAAGAGAGGGTAACTTGCGTTGTGCTAACTCAAGTTATATCTGGCGATCTTATCTGGGACACATCTTCGCTTGTGAGGGGTTTAGCATTACTCAACTCGAGTATACCCGCGAACTAATGTGTTAAGGACAACTTGTTGAACCTGTGATTCTGCCCTCGTCAAGTTATTTCGGTAGAGTTGTTTCGCATTAGTTCTTTACATATTATTTTCGATACATCTAACGTGCTGTTCATTGTTGCAAGATTCCAACAATCTTAACACATTAGTATTCCTTGTAACAATGGGAATCAACGATGTAGAAGACCACAAAAGTTTAACGGAAAGGATTTCAAGAGATGGCAATCCAACTTTTCTTGATGCAATCCAAGGTTTATGAGCATTATAGTACCATTTCCGACTTTGTAAATTTTGTTAATCTCTATTAATATTATTGATTCAATATTGAAAAATACAAATTTTGACCCATGCGATATTATGCCATGCACCAAGTTCCTCTTCTACTCGGATTTATTTTTTGGGCGAGTTTTTCTTTAGGAAATTAATTCCTAAAATATTTTTAGAGTTTTATTTATGGGTAAATTCCTTTTTAGGTGTTTTACTAGTTTTTAAAGAAAACTCAAAACCAAAATCTTAACACATTAATATTCCTTGTAACATCTCTTGTAGAAAGACCACAAAAGTTTAACGGAAAGGATTTCAAGAGATGGCAATCAAGATCTTTGTTTTATCGAGCCGTCATGAAGCCTATGTATGCCATGCACCAAGTTCCTCTTCTACTCGGATTTATTTTTTGGGCGAGTTTTTCTTTAGGAAATTAATTCCTAAAATATTTTTAGAGTTTTATTTATGGGTAAATTCCTTTTAGGTGTTTTACTAGTTTTTAAAGAAAACCAAAACCACCTAACTTGATTTGCAAGTATTTTCTCCTTTAAATACAACTCGAAATTGTTTTCTAAACACCGAAAAATTCTTCTTTTATTCTAGGTTTTCTCCGCACGTTTTTACCTCCATCCCCGTTGCTAAGTTCGAAGAGAGGGTAACTTGCGTTGTGCTAACTCAAGTTATATCGGGGTCCCTTATCCCTGACACATCTTCGCTGTGAGGGGTTTAGCATTACTCAACTCGAGTATACCCGCGAACTAATGTGTTAAGGACAACTTGTTGAACCTGTGATTCTGCCTCGTCAAGTTATTTCGGTAGAGTTGTTTCGCATTAGTTCTTTACATATTATTTTCGATACATCTAACGTGCTGTTCATTGTTGCAAGATTCCAACAATCTTAACACATTAATATTCCTTGTAACAATGGGAATCAACGATGTAGAAAGACCAGCTGTCTTAGTTTGACACGAATATACAAACACGTTTAACGGAAAGAGTTTCCTAAGATGGCAATTTGCAAGATCTCCTTGTTTAAATGGGAATAAAAGGGAAGAATTGGAATCAACTTTTTAAAGACCACAAGTTTAATACGCGGGATTTCAAGAGATGGCAATCCAAGAGATGCTAGGGTTTATGGAGCATCATGAAGTACCACTTGTCTTTTCTCTTGACGACTTGTACAATGCTGAACTCTATTAATAGGAGGTGATTCACCATTGAAAAATACAAATTTTGACCCATGCGATATGCGCGTATGCCATGCACCAAGTTCCTCTTCTACTCGGATTTATTTTTTTGGGCGAGTTTTTCTTTAGGAAATTAATTCCTAAAATATTTTTAGAGTTTTATTTATGGGTAAATTCCTTTTAGGTGTTTTACTAGTTTTTAAAGAAAACCAAAACCTAACTTGATTTGCAAGTATTTTCTCCTTTAAAACCAAAATCTTAACACATTAATATTCCTTGTAACAATGGGAATCAAACTTGCGTTGTGCAGAAAGACCACAAAGTTTATTTTAGCATTTCAAAAGTTTTTCAAGAGATGTTGAACAATCCAAAATATTTTTAGAGTTTTATTTTATTTTGAGCCATCATGGTTGCAAGATTCCAACAATCTTAACACATAATATTCCTTGTAAAATGGGAATCAACCAAAAAGACCAAAAAGTTTAACTTGTTTGAAGAGATGGCAATCTTCTGAAATTTTGTACCCAGGTGATGACTCAATATGAACCCATGAACGAATTTCGTCGGATGCGATATGCGCGTATGCACCAAGTTCCTCTTCTACTCGGATTTATTTTTTTAAGCGAGTTTTTCTTTAGGAAATTAATTCCTAAAATATTTTTAGAGTTTTATTTATGGGTAAATTCCTTTTAGGTGTTTTACTAGTTTTTAAAGAAAACCAAAACCTAACTTGATTTGCAAGTATTTTCTCCTTTAAATACAACTCGAAATTCTGTTTTCTAAACACTGAAAAATTCTTCTTTTATTCTAGGGTTTTCTCCAGACGTTTTTACCTCCATCCCCGTTGCTAAGTTCGAAGAGAGGGTAACTTGCGTTGTGCTAACTCAAGTTATATCGGGCGATCTTATCCTGGACACATCTTCGTTGTGAGGGGTTTAGCATTACTCAACTCGAGTATACCCGCGAACTAATGTGTTAAGGACAACTTGTTGAACTGTGATTCTCGCCCTCGTCAAGTTATTTCGGTAGAGTTGTTTCGCATTAGTTCTTTACATATTATTTTCGATACATCTAACGTGATGTTCATTGTTGCAAGATTCCAACAATCTTAACACATTAATATTCCTTGTAACAATGGGAATCATGTAGAAACGATGTAGAAAGACCATATGGTAGTTTTAATTAGGATTTCAAGAGATGGCAACTAGATGTCTTGATACGACCACAAAGTTTAACGGAAAGGATTTCAAGAGATGGCAATCCAAGATCTTTGTTTTATCGAATAAAAGAGCCATCATGGATATCAACTTTTCTTGACTATGTCTTGGTTCCGTCATGATGACTTAGGATAAGAATGCTAATTTTGGAATTTTAAGTACCAGGAGGAGGAGGTCAATATGAACACGATTTATTGTTCAATATAGAGACCCATGCGATATGCGCGTATGCCATGCACCAAGTTCCTCTTCTACTCGGATTTATTTTTTGGGCGAGTTTTTCTTTAGGAAATTAATTCCTAAAATATTTTTAGAGTTTTATTTATGGGTAAATTCCTTTTAGGTGTTTTACTAGTTTTTAAAGAAAAAACCAAAACCTAACTTGATTTGCAAGTATTTTCTCCTTTAAATACAACTCAAATTCTGTTTTCTAAACACCGAAAAATTCTTCTTTTATTCTAGGGTTTTCCACACGTTTTTACCTCCATCCCCGTTGTTGCTAAGTTCGAAGAGAGGGTAACTTGCGTTGTGCTAACTCAAGTTATATCGGGCAGTCTTATGCTGGACACATCTTTGCTGTGAGGGGTTTAGCATTACTCAACTCGAGTATACCCGCGAACTAATGTGTTAAGGACAATTTGTTGAATCTGTGATTATGTCCTCGTCAAGTTATTTCGGTGAGAGTTGTTTCGCATTAGTTCTTTACATATTATTTTCGATACATCTAACGTGTTGTTCATTGTTGCAAGATTCCAACAATCTTAACACATTAGCATTAATATTCTTGTCATGTACAAACGCGTTTGGAGACATTCCTTGTAACAATGGGAATCAACGATGTAGAAAGACCACAAAAGTTTAACTTGAAAGGATTTCAAGAGATGGCAATCCAAGATGTTTGTTTTATCCGAGCCATCATGAACTGGACTATGTACCGGTTCCATTGATGACTTGTACAATGCTGAAATTTTGTCCGAGGAGGAGGTCAATATGAACACGAATTTCAAATTTTGACCCATGCGATATGCGCGTATGCCATGCACCAAGTTCCTCTTCTACTCGGATTTATTTTTTGGGCGAGTTTTCTTTAGGAAATTAATTCCTAAAATATTTTTAGAGTTTTATTTATGGGTAAATTCCTTTTAGGTGTTTTACTAGTTTTTAAAGAAAACCAAAACCTAACTTGATTTGCAAGTATTTTCTCCTTTAAATACAACTCGAAATTCTGTTTTCTAAACACTGAAAAATTCTTCTTTTATTCTAGGGTTTTCTCCACGTTTTTACCTCCATCCCCGTTGCTAAGTTCGAAGAGAGGGTAACTTGCGTTGTGCTAACTCAAGTTATATCGGGCGTCTTATCATGGACACATCTTCGCTGTGAGGGGTTTAGCATTACTCAACTCGAGTATACCCGCGAACTAATGTGTTAAGGACAACTTGTTGAACCCGTGATTCGCCCCTCGTCAAGTTATTTCGGTAGAGTTGTTTCGCATTAGTTCTTTACATATTATTTTCGATACATCTAACGTGTTGTTCATTGTTGCAAGATTCCAACAATCTTAACACATTTCCTTGTAACAATTTAATCAACGATGTAGAAAGACCACAAAAGTTTAACAAAGGATTTCAAGAGATGGCAATCAAGATCTTCCACGAGAACATCATGAACTTATGTCTTAGTTTGATACGACGTTATGAAACTTAAATGTCTGATTCCTTGTAACAATGGGAATCAACGGGAAGAGACCACAAAAGTTTAACGGAAAGGATTTCAAGAGATGGCAATCCAAGATCTTTTTTATCTCGAGACCATCATGAACCGGACTATGTCTTGGTTCCGGTGTGATGACTTGTACAATGCTTGAAATTTTGTCTCGAGGAGGAGGTCAATATGAACACGAATACAAATTTTGAGACCCATGCGATATGCGCGTATGCCATGCACCAAGTTCCTCTTCTACTCGGATTTATTTTTTGGGCGAGTTTTTCTTTAGGAAATTAATTCCTAAAATATTTTTAGAGTTTTATTTATGGGTAAATTCCTTTTAGGTGTTTTACTAGTTTTTAAAGAAAACCAAAACCTAACTTGATTTGCAAGTATTTTCTCCTTTAAATACAACTCAAATTCTGTTTTCTAAACACCGAAAAATTCTTCTTTTATTCTAGGTTTTCTCCAGACGTTTTTACCTCCATCCCCGTTGCTAAGTTCGAAGAGAGGGTAACTTGCGTTGTGCTAACTCAAGTTATATCGGGCGTCTTATCCCGGACACATCTTCGCTGTGAGGGGTTTAGCATTACTCAACTCGAGTATACCCGCGAACTAATGTGTTAAGGACAACTTGTTGAACCCGTGATTCTCGCCCTCGTCAAGTTATTTCGGTAGAGTTGTTTCGCATTAGTTCTTTACATATTATTTTCGATACATCTAACGTGATTGTTCATTGTTGCAAGATTCCAACAATCTTAACACATTAATATTCCTTGTAACAATGGGAATCAACGATGTAGAAAGACCACAAAAGTTTAACGGAAGGATTTCAAGATGATCGGCAATTTTTATCAAGATCGTGCGCTGGACTAGATGTCTTTTATCCGAGACAACAAAAAGTTACTCATGAAAGGACTTAAATGTCGCGTGATTTGGCAATCTCTCCTTGTTTAAATAGGGGTCCTTGGAAGACATTATGGGAATCAACTTTTCTTGTTAGGTTTTAGATACCACAAAGTTTGGTAAGGATTTCAAGAGATGGCAATCCAAGATGGAGGTCATCATCTCTTGAACACGATTATTGTCTAATTAATATTATTGTCCAATAGGTCAAAAATACAAATTTTGACCCATGCGATATGCGCGTATGCCATGCACCAAGTTCCTCTTCTACTCGGATTTATTTTTTTTGGCGAGTTTTTCTTTAGGAAATTAATTCCTAAAATATTTTTAGAGTTTTATTTATGGGTAAATTCCTTTTAGGTGTTTTACTAGTTTTTAAAGAAAACCAAAACCTAACTTGATTTGCAAGTATTTTCTCCTTTAAATACAACTCGAAATTCTGTTTTCTAAACACCGAAAAATTCTTCTTTTATTCTAGGGTTTTCTCCATACGTTTTTACCTCCATCCCCGTTGCTAAGTTCGAAGAGAGGGTAACTTGCGTTGTGCTAACTCAAGTTATATCGGGCGTCTTATCCTGGACACATCTTCACCGTGAGGGGTTTAGCATTACTCAACTCGAGTATACCCGCGAACTAATGTGTTAAGGACAACTTGTTGAACCTGTGATTCTGCCCTCGTCAAGTTATTTCGGTAGAGTTGTTTCGCATTAGTTCTTTACATATTATTTTCGATACATCTAACGTGTTGTTCATTGTTGCAAGATTCCAACAATCTTAACAACATTAATATTCCAATGGAATCATGTACAAAAGTTTAACGGAAAGAGTTTCTTAACATGGCATTAATATTCCTTGTTTACAATGGGAATCAACAAAGAAGACATTATAGGACCACAAAGTTTAACGGAAAGGATTTCAAGAGATGGCAATCCAAGATGTTTTATCCGAGCCATCATGAATAAGACTATGTACTAAGGTTCCAGTGATGATTTACAATTTCGTTTAATTTTGTCCAGGAGAGGAGGTCAATATGAACACGATATTGAAAAATACGGAGACCCATGCGATATGCGCGTATGCCATGCACCAAGTTCCTCTTCTACTCGGATTTATTTTTTAATAGTTTTTCTTTAGGAAATTAATTCCTAAAATATTTTTAGAGTTTTATTTATGGGTAAATTCCTTTTAGGTGTTTTACTAGTTTTTAAAGAAAACCAAAACCTAACTTGATTTGCAAGTATTTTCTCCTTTAAATACAACTCGAAATTCTCGTTTTCTAAACACCTTTGAAAATTCTTCTTTTATTCTAGGGTTTCTCTCAGGACGTTTTTACCTCCATCCCATTGCTAAGTTCGAAGAGAGGGTAACTTGCGTTGTGCTAACTCAAGTTATATCGGGCGGTCTTATCCCGGACACATCTTCGCTGTGAGGGGTTTAGCATTACTCAACTCGAGTATACCCGCGAACTAATGTGTTAAGGACAACTTGTTGAACTCCGTGATTACGCCCTCGTCAAGTTATTTCTGTAGAGTTGTTTCGAATTAGTTCTTTACATATTATTTTCCATACATCTAACGTGATGTTCATTGTTGCAAGATTCCAACAATCTTAACACTTAATTTCCTTGTAACAATGGGAATCAACATGTTAAAGACCACAAAAGTTTCCTTGTAATCGTCGAATTCAAGAGAATGGCAACCAAGATGTTTAACGAAACGGGACGACCACGTTTCAAAAGAGTTTCCTAAATAGTGATTTGCATATTCCTTGTAAAAGAATCAACGATGTAGAAAGGGATCCAAAGTTTAGGATCAATCCAAGATTTGTAAGTTTGGTAAGAGTCTTAGGAACTGGACTATGTCTTGGGTTCCGGTGATGACTTGTACAATGCTGAAATTTTGTTTTGAGGAGGAGGTCAATATGAACACGAATTTGAAAAATACTTTTGACCCATGCGATATGCGCGTATGCCATGCACCAAGTTCCTCTTCTACTCGGATTTATTTTTTGGCGTAGTTTTCTTTAGGAAATTAATTCCTAAAATATTTTTAGAGTTTTATTTATGGGTAAATTCCTTTTAGGTGTTTTACTAGTTTTTAAAGAAAACCAAAACCTAACTTGATTTGCAAGTATTTTCTCCTTTAAATACAACTCGAAATTCGTTTTCTAAACACCGAAAAATTCTTCTTTTATTCTAGGTTTTTCCATACGTTTTTACCTCCATCCCCGTTGCTAAGTTCGAAGAGAGGGTAACTTGCGTTGTGCTAACTCAAGTTATATCGGCAATAGCTCTTATCCTGGACACATCTTCGCTGGTGAGGGGGTTTAGCATTACTCAACTCGAGTATACCCGCGAACTAATGTGTTAAGGACAACTTGTTGAACCCGTGATTCTCGCCTCGTCGAGTTATTTCGGTAGAGTTGTTTCGCATTAGTTCTTTACATATTATTTTTGATACATCTAACGTGTTTTTCATTGTTGCAAGATTCCAACAATCTTAACACATTAATTTCCTTGTAACAATGGGAATCATGATCATGTACAAACGCGTAGAAAGGAGACTCATATGGCATGTCACAATTACGAGAACACCCGTGCGCCGACTAGATGTCTTAGTTTGATAGACCACAAAACACGTTTAACGAGTTTCCTAAAGTCGATTTCATATTCCTTGTAACAATGGGAATCAATCCAAAAGTTTATCAAAGGATTTCTTGAGATTTTAATCCAAGAGGTTTTGTAAGTTTGGTAAGAGCCATCATGGCTAAGACTATGCTAAGGTTCCGTGGAGCATGATGACCATTTCGTTTAATGCTTGAAATTTTGTGCGAGGAGGAGGTCAATATGAACACGAATTTGAAAATACAAAGACCCATGCGATATGCGCGTATGCCATGCACCAAGTTCCTCTTCTACTCGGATTTATTTTTTGGGCGAGTTTTTCTTTAGGAAATTAATTCCTAAAATATTTTTAGAGTTTTATTTATGGGTAAATTCCTTTTAGGTGTTTTACTAGTTTTTAAAGAAAAACCAAAACCTAACTTGATTTGCAAGTATCTTCTCCTTTAAATACAACTCGAAATTCTGTTTTCTAAACACCGAAAAATTCTTCTTTTATTCTAGGGTTTTCTCCAGACGTTTTTACCTCCATCCCCGTTGCTAAGTTCGAAGAAAGGGTAACTTGCGTTGTGCTAACTCAAGTTATATCGGGCGCTCTTATCCTGGACACATCTTCGCTGTGAGGGGTTTAGCATTACTCAACTCGAGTATACCCGCGAACTAATGTGTTAAGGACAACTTGTTGAACCCGTGATTCTGCCCTCGTCAAGTTATTTCGGTAGAGTTGTTTCGCATTAGTTCTTTACATATTATTTTCGATACATCTAACGTGGATGTTCATTGTTGCAAGATTCCAACAATTTGCTAACATTTTAGCTATACACAATACTATGATCATGTACAAACGCGTGTGGAGACTCATAATGGGAACTGTAACGACTAGATGTCTTAGTTTGATAAGGACGTATACAAACACGTTTCAACCTAAATGTCGCGTGATTTGCATATCTCTCCTTGTTTAAATAGGCAATAAAAGGGAAGACATTATAGGATATCAACTTTTCTTGTTAGGTTTTAGATACGAGGGTTTTGTAAGTTTGGTAATCTTAGGATAAGAGTATGCTAGGGTTTATGGAGCATTATAAGTTCCATTTCGTTTATCTCTGTAAATGCTTTTTGCTTGATTATCTCTAATAATATTATTGATTCAATATTGAAAAATACAAATTTTGAACCATGCGATATGCGCGTATGCCATGCACCAAGTTCCTCTTCTACTCGGATTTATTTTTTGGGCGAGTTTTTCTTTAGGAAATTAATTCCTAAAATATTTTTAGAGTTTTATTTATGGGTAAATTCCTTTTAGGTGTTTTACTAGTTTTTATAGAAATCCAAAACCTAAACCTAACTTGATTTGCAAGTATTTTCTCCTTTAAATACAACTCGAAATTCATGTTCAAACACCGCAAAATTCCAACTTTTTGTTCTAGGTTTTCTCCATTTTTTACCTCCATCCCTACTTTCATGATCATGTACAAACGCGTTGTGCTAACTGGAGACTTATATGGCATCGTCTTATCCCGAACATCACCGTGCGCATTACTCGACTCGGATGTTTGTTTAAGGACAACTTGTTGAACGTTTTTCACGTTTCAGGCTATTAGAGTTGTTTCCTAAATGTTCTTTACATGATTTTTATCATCTCCTTGTTTAAATTTAAAGATTCCAAGAATCTAACATATCAATTTTCTTGTAACAATGTTTTCAACGATACGACCAGGGTTTTGTAAGTTTTAAGAGTCTTAGGCAAAAGTATGCTAGGGTTTATCCGAGCATTATAAGTACCATTTCGTTTATCTCTTGTGATGACTTGTATTTTGCTTGAAATTTTTAATATTATTGATTCAATATTGAAAACAAATTTTGACCCATGCGATATGCGCGTATGCCATGCACCAAGTTCCTCTTCTACTCGGATTTATTTTTTGGGCGAGTTTTTCTTTAGGAAATTAATTCCTAAAATATTTTTAGAGTTTTATTTATGGGTAAATTCCTTTTAGGTGTTTTACTAGTTTTTAAAGAAAACCAAAACCAAAACCTAACTTGATTTGCAAGTATTTTCTCCTTTAAATACAACTCAAATTCTGTTTTCTAAACACCGAAAAATTCTTGTTTTATTCTAGGGTTTCTCCATACGTTTTTACCTCCATCCCTGTTCTTGCTAAGTTCGAAGAAAGGGTAACTTGCGTTGTGCTAACTCAAGTTATATCGGGCGTCTTATCCTGGACACATCTTCGCTGTGAGGGGTTTAGCATTACTCAACTCGAGTATACCCGCGAACTAATGTGTTAAGGACAACTTGTTGAACCCGTGATTCTGCCTCGTCAAGTTATTTCGGTAGAGTTGTTTCGCATTAGTTCTTTACATATTATTTTTGATACATCTAACGTGTTGTTCATTGTTGCAAGATTCCAACAGTGTTTGTGTCTTGATTTGCTAACATTTTAGCTGGTTGTACAATCTTAACACATTCATGATCATGTACAAACGCTTGTAACTCATAATGGGAATCAACGACTAGATGTCTTAGTTTGATAAGACCACAAACACGTTTAACGGCTAATAGAGTTTCCTAAATGTGGCAATTTGATATCTCTCCTTGTTTAAATAGGGGTCATCATAAAAGGGAAGACATTATAGGATATCAACTTTTCTTGTTAGGTTTTAGATACGCGAGGGTTTTGTAAGTTTGGTAAGAGTCTTAGGCTAAGAGTATGCTAGGGTTTATGGAGCATTATAAGTACCATTTCGTTTATCTCTTGTAAACAGGTTTTGCTTGATTATCTCTATTAATATTATTGATTCAATATTGAAAAATACAAATTTTGACCCATGCGATATGCGCGTATGCCATGCACCAAGTTCCTCTTCTACTCGGATTTATTTTTTAAGTAGTTTTTCTTTAGGAAATTAATTCCTAAAATATTTTTAGAGTTTTATTTATGGGTAAATTCCTTTTAGGTGTTTTACTAGTTTTTAAAGAAAACCAAAACCAAAACCTAACTTGATTTGCAAGTATCTTCTCCTTTAAATACAACTCAAATTCTGTTTTCTTACCACCGAAAAATTCTTCTTTTATTCTAGGGTTTCTCCATACGTTTTTACCTCCATCCCCGTTGCTGAGTTCGAAGAGAGGGTAACTTGCGTTGTGCTAACTCAAGTTATATCGGGCAGTCTTATCCTGGACACATCTTCGCTGTGAGGGGTTTAGCATTACTCAACTCGAGTATACCCGCGAACTAATGTGTTAAGGACAACTTGTTGAACCCGTGATTCTGCCTCGTCAAGTTATTTCGGTAGAGTTGTTTCGCATTAGTTCTTTACATATTATTTTTGATACATCTAACGTGTTGTTCATTGTTGCAAGATTCCAACAATGTGTCTTGATTTGCTAACATTTTAGTCAGATTCCTCATGATCATGTACAAACGCGTGGGAGACTCATATGGCATCGTCGCTTAATTACGAACACCGACCACAACTAGATGTCTTAGTTTGATACGGATTTATACAAACACGTTTCGATGGCTAATAGAGTTTCCTAAATGTCGCGTGATTTGCATATCTCTCCTTGTTTAAATAGGGGTCGAATAAAAGGGAAGACATTATAGGATATCAACTTTTCTTGTTAGGTTTTAGATACGCAGGGTTTTGTAAGTTTGGTAAGAGTCTTAGGCTAAGAGTATGCTAGGGTTTATGGAGCATTATAAGTACCATTTCGTTTATCTCTTGTAAACAGTTTTTGCTTGATTATCTCTATTAATATTATTGATTCAATATTGAAAAATACAAATTTTGACCCATGCGATATGCGCGTATGCCATGCACCAAGTTCCTCTTCTACTCGGATTTATTTTTTGGGCGAGTTTTTCTTTAGGAAATTAATTCCTAAAATATTTTTAGAGTTTTATTTATGGGTAAATTCCTTTTAGGTGTTTTACTAGTTTTTAAAGAAAACCAAAACCAAAACCTAACTTGATTTGCAAGTATCTTCTCCTTTAAATACAACTCGAAATTCTGTTTTCTACACACCGAAAAATTCTTGTTTTATTCTAGGGTTTCTCCATACGTTTTTACCTCCATCCCCGTTGCTGAGTTCGAAGAAAGGGTAACTTGCGTTGTGCTAACTCAAGTTATATCGGGCAGTCTTATCCTGGACACATCTTCGCTGTGAGGGGTTTAGCATTACTCAACTCGAGTATACCCGCGAACTAATGTGTTAAGGACAACTTGTTGAACCTGTGATTCTGCCCTCGTCAAGTTATTTCGGTAGAGTTGTTTCGCATTAGTTCTTTACATATTATTTTTGATACATCTAACGTGTTGTTCATTGTTGCAAGATTCCAACAATGTTTGTGTCTTGATTTGCTAACATTTTAGCCGTTATATTACTCATGATCATGTACAAACGCTGGGAAGACTCATATGGCATCGTCGCTTAATTACGAAACACCGTGCAACTAGATGTCTTAGTTTGATACGGATTTACAAACACGTTTCGATGGCTAATAGAGTTTCCTAAATGTCGCGTGATTTGCATATCTCTCCTTGTTTAAATAGGGGTCGAATAAAAGGGAAGACATTATAGGATATCAACTTTTCTTGTTAGGTTTTAGATACGTTCCGTTTTGTAAGTTTGGTAAGAGTCTTAGGCTAAGAGTATGCTAGGGTTTATGGAGCATTATAAGTACCATTTAGTTTATCTCTTGTAAACAGGGTTTTGCTTGATTATCTCTATTAATATTATTGATTCAATATTGAAAAATACAAATTTTGACCCATGCGATATGCGCGTATGCCATGCACCAAGTTCCTCTTCTACTCGGATTTATTTTTTGTAGTTTTTCTTTAGGAAATTAATTCCTAAAATATTTTTAGAGTTTTATTTATGGGTAAATTCCTTTTAGGTGTTTTACTAGTTTTTAAAGAAAACCAAAACCAAAACCTAACTTGATTTGCAAGTATCTTCTCCTTTAAATACAACTCGAAATTCTGTTTTCTACACACCGAAAAATTCTTGTTTTATTCTAGGGTTTCTCCATACGTTTTTACCTCCATCCCCGTTGCTTTGAGAAGTTCGAAGAAAGGGTAACTTGCGTTGTGCTAACTCAAGTTATATCGGGCAGTCTTATCCTGGACACATCTTCGCTGTGAGGGGTTTAGCATTACTCAACTCGAGTATACCCGCGAACTAATGTGTTAAGGACAACTTGTTGAACCCGTGATTCTGCCCTCGTCAAGTTATTTCGGTAGAGTTGTTTCGCATTAGTTCTTTACATATTATTTTTGATACATCTAACGTGTTGTTCATTGTTGCAAGATTCCAACAATTTGTGTCTTGATTTGCTAACATTTTAGCATTAATACTCATGATCATGTACAAACGCGTATGGAGACTCATATGGCATCGAATTACGAGAACACCGTGCGCCCGACTAGATGTCTTAGTTTGATACGGGACGTATACAAACACGTTTAACTGGCTAATAGAGTTTCCTAAATGTCGCGTGATTTGCATATCTCTCCTTGTTTAAATAGGGGTCGAATAAAAGGGAAGACATTATAGGATATCAACTTTTCTTGTTAGGTTTTAGATACGCAGGTTTTGTAAGTTTGGTAAGAGTCTTAGGCTAAGAGTATGCTAGGGTTTATGGAGCATTATAAGTACCATTTCGTTTATCTCTTGTAAACAGGTTTTGCTTGATTATCTCTATTAATATTATTGATTCAATATTGAAAAATACAAATTTTGACCCATGCGATATGCGCGTATGCCATGCACCAAGTTCCTCTTCTACTCGGATTTATTTTTTGGCGAGTTTTTCTTTAGGAAATTAATTCCTAAAATATTTTTAGAGTTTTATTTATGGGTAAATTCCTTTTAGGTGTTTTACTAGTTTTTAAAGAAAACCAAAACCAAAACCTAACTTGATTTGCAAGTATCTTCTCCTTTAAATACAACTCAAATTCTGTTTCTACACACCGAAAAAATTCTTGTTTTATTCTAGGGTTTCTCCATACGTTTTTACCTCCATCCCCGTTGCTTTGAGTTCGAAGAAAGGGTAACTTGCGTTGTGCTAACTCAAGTTATATCGGGCGATCTTATCCTGGACACATCTTCGCTGTGAGGGGTTTAGCATTACTCAACTCGAGTATACCCGCGAACTAATGTGTTAAGGACAACTTGTTGAACCCGTGATTCTGCCTCGTCAAGTTATTTCGGTAGAGTTGTTTCGCATTAGTTCTTTACATATTATTTTTGATACATCTAACGTGTTGTTCATTGTTGCAAGATTCCAACAATGTTTGTGTCTTGATTTGCTAACATTTTAGCCGTACACTCGAATACTCATGATCATGTACAAACGCGTGCCGGTATGGAGACTCATATGGCATCGGCTTAATTACGAGAACACCGTGCGCCCGACTAGATGTCTTAGTTTGATACGGACGATACAAACACGTTTAACGGCTAATAGAGTTTCCTAAATGTCGATGATTTGCATATCTCTCCTTGTTTAAATAGGGGTCGAATAAAAGGGAAGACATTATAGGATATCAACTTTTCTTGTTAGGTTTTAGATACGCAGGTTTTGTAAGTTTGGTAAGAGTCTTAGGCTAAGAGTATGCTAGGGTTTATGGAGCATTATAAGTACCATTTCGTTTATCTCTTGTAAACAGGTTTTGCTTGATTATCTCTATTAATATTATTGATTCAATATTGAAAAATACAAATTTTGACCCATGCGATATGCGCGTATGCCATGCACCAAGTTCCTCTTCTACTCGGATTTATTTTTTGGGCGAGTTTTTCTTTAGGAAATTAATTCCTAAAATATTTTTAGAGTTTTATTTATGGGTAAATTCCTTTTAGGTGTTTTACTAGTTTTTAAAGAAAACCAAAACCAAAACCTAACTTGATTTGCAAGTATCTTCTCCTTTAAATACAACTCGAAATTCTGTTTTCTACACACCGAAAAATTCTTGTTTTATTCTAGGGTTTCTCCATACGTTTTTACCTCCATCCCCGTTGCTTTGAGTTCGAAGAAAGGGTAACTTGCGTTGTGCTAACTCAAGTTATATCGGGCAGGTCTTATCCTGGACACATCTTCGCTGTGAGGGGTTTAGCATTACTCAACTCGAGTATACCCGCGAACTAATGTGTTAAGGACAACTTGTTGAACCTGTGATTCTGCCCTCGTCAAGTTATTTCTGTAGAGTTGTTTCGCATTAGTTCTTTACATATTATTTTTGATACATCTAACGTGTTGTTCATTGTTGCAAGATTCCAACAATGTTTGTGTCTTGATTTGCTAACATTTTAGTCCTTGCTCATCGAATACTCATGATCATGTACAAACGCGTGCGTCGTATGGAGACTCATATGGCATCGTCGCTTAATTACGAGAACACCGTGCGCCGACTAGATGTCTTAGTTTGATACGGACGTATACAAACACGTTTCTGTGGCTAATAGAGTTTCCTAAATGTCGCGTGATTTGCATATCTCTCCTTGTTTAAATAGGGGTCGAATAAAAGGGAAGACATTATAGGATATCAACTTTTCTTGTTAGGTTTTAGATACGCAGGGTTTTGTAAGTTTGGTAAGAGTCTTAGGCTAAGAGTATGCTAGGGTTTATGGAGCATTATAAGTACCATTTCGTTTATCTCTTGTAAACAGGTTTTGCTTGATTATCTCTATTAATATTATTGATTCAATATTGAAAAATACAAATTTTGACCCATGCGATATGCGCGTATGCCATGCACCAAGTTCCTCTTCTACTCGGATTTATTTTTTGGGCGAGTTTTTCTTTAGGAAATTAATTCCTAAAATATTTTTAGAGTTTTATTTATGGGTAAATTCCTTTTAGGTGTTTTACTAGTTTTTAAAGAAAACCAAAACCAAAACCTAACTTGATTTGCAAGTATCTTCTCCTTTAAATACAACTCGAAATTCTGTTTTCTACACACCGAAAAATTCTTGTTTTATTCTAGGGTTTCTCCATACGTTTTTACCTCCATCCCTGTTGCTAAGTTCGAAGAAAGGGTAACTTGCGTTGTGCTAACTCAAGTTATATCGGGCAGTCTTATCCTGGACACATCTTCGCTGTGAGGGGTTTAGCATTACTCAACTCGAGTATACCCGCGAACTAATGTGTTAAGGACAACTTGTTGAACCCGTGATTCTCTGCCCTCGTCAAGTTATTTCGGTAGAGTTGTTTCGCATTAGTTCTTTACATATTATTTTTGATACATCTAACGTGTTGTTCATTGTTGCAAGATTCCAACAATGTTTGTGTCTTGATTTGCTAACATTTTAGCTGTACTTCCTACTCATGATCATGTACAAACGCGTGGGGAGACTCATATGGCATCGTCGCTTAATTACGAGAACACCGTGTTTGACTAGATGTCTTAGTTTGATACGGACGTATACAAACACGTTTCAGATGGCTAATAGAGTTTCCTAAATGTCGCGTGATTTGCATATCTCTCCTTGTTTAAATAGGGGTCGAATAAAAGGGAAGACATTATAGGATATCAACTTTTCTTGTTAGGTTTTAGATACGCAGGGTTTTGTAAGTTTGGTAAGAGTCTTAGGCTAAGAGTATGCTAGGGTTTATGGAGCATTATAAGTACCATTTCGTTTATCTCTTGTAAAATTTTTTGCTTGATTATCTCTATTAATATTATTGATTCAATATTGAAAAATACAAATTTTGACCCATGCGATATGCGCGTATGCCATGCACCAAGTTCCTCTTCTACTCGATTTATTTATTTTTTGGGCGAGTTTTTCTTTAGGAAATTAATTCCTAAAATATTTTTAGAGTTTTATTTATGGGTAAATTCCTTTTAGGTGTTTTACTAGTTTTTAAAGAAAACCAAAACCAAAACCTAACTTGATTTGCAAGTATCTTCTCCTTTAAATACAACTCGAAATTCTGTTTTCTACACACCGAAAAATTCTTGTTTTATTCTAGGGTTTCTCCATACGTTTTTACCTCCATCCCCGTTGCTAAGTTCGAAGAAAGGGTAACTTGCGTTGTGCTAACTCAAGTTATATCGGGCGTCTTATCCTGGACACATCTTCGCCGTGAGGGGTTTAGCATTACTCAACTCGAGTATACCCGCGAACTAATGTGTTAAGGACAACTTGTTGAACCTGTGATTCTGCCCTCGTCAAGTTATTTCGGTAGAGTTGTTTCGCATTAGTTCTTTACATATTATTTTTGATACATCTAACGTGCTGTTCATTGTTGCAAGATTCCAACAGTGTTTGTGTCTTGATTTGCTAACATTTTAGCTGTATTACTCATGATCATGTACAAACGCGTGCCGGTGGGAGACTCATATGGCATCGTCGCTAATTACGACACCGTGCGCCCGACTAGATGTCTTAGTTTGATACGGACGTATACAAACACGTTTCGATGGCTAATAGAGTTTCCTAAATGTCGCGTGATTTGCATATCTCTCCTTGTTTAAATAGGGGTCGAATAAAAGGGAAGACATTATAGGATATCAACTTTTCTTGTTAGGTTTTAGATACGCAGGGTTTTGTAAGTTTGGTAAGAGTCTTAGGCTAAGAGTATGCTAGGGTTTATGGAGCATTATAAGTACCATTTCGTTTATCTCTTGTAAACAGTTTTTGCTTGATTATCTCTATTAATATTATTGATTCAATATTGAAAAATACAAATTTTGACCCATGCGATATGCGCGTATGCCATGCACCAAGTTCCTCTTCTACTCGGATTTATTTTTTTTGGGCGAGTTTTTCTTTAGGAAATTAATTCCTAAAATATTTTTAGAGTTTTATTTATGGGTAAATTCCTTTTAGGTGTTTTACTAGTTTTTAAAGAAAACCAAAACCAAAACCTAACTTGATTTGCAAGTATCTTCTCCTTTAAATACAACTCGAAATTCTGTTTTCTACACACCGAAAAATTCTTGTTTTATTCTAGGGTTTCTCCATACGTTTTTACCTCCATCCCCGTTGCTTTGAGTTCGAAGAAAGGGTAACTTGCGTTGTGCTAACTCAAGTTATATCGGCAGTCTTATCCTGGACACATCTTCGCTGTGAGGGGTTTAGCATTACTCAACTCGAGTATACCCGCGAACTAATGTGTTAAGGACAACTTGTTGAACCCGTGATTCTCGCCTCGTCAAGTTATTTCGGTAGAGTTGTTTCGCATTAGTTCTTTACATATTATTTTTGATACATCTAACGTGTTGTTCATTGTTGCAAGATTCCAACAATGTTTGTGTCTTGATTTGCTAACATTTTAGCCGTATTCTCTTGAATACTCATGATCATGTACAAACGCGTGGTATGGAGACTCATATGGCATCGTCGCTAATTACGAAACACCGTGCGCCGACTAGATGTCTTAGTTTGATACGGACGTATACAAACACGTTTCGGGCTAATAGAGTTTCCTAAATGTCGCGTGATTTGCATATCTCTCCTTGTTTAAATAGGGGTCGAATAAAAGGGAAGACATTATAGGATATCAACTTTTCTTGTTAGGTTTTAGATACGCAGGGTTTTGTAAGTTTGGTAAGAGTCTTAGGCTAAGAGTATGCTAGGGTTTATGGAGCATTATAAGTACCATTTCGTTTATCTCTTGTAAAAAGTTTTTGCTTGATTATCTCTATTAATATTATTGATTCAATATTGAAAAATACAAATTTTGACCCATGCGATATGCGCGTATGCCATGCACCAAGTTCCTCTTCTACTCGGATTTATTTTTTGGGCGAGTTTTTCTTTAGGAAATTAATTCCTAAAATATTTTTAGAGTTTTATTTATGGGTAAATTCCTTTTAGGTGTTTTACTAGTTTTTAATGAAAACCAAAACCAAAACCTAACTTGATTTGCAAGTATCTTCTCCTTTAAATACAACTCGAAATTCTGTTTTCTACACACCGAAAATTCTTGTTTTATTCTAGGGTTTCTCCATACGTTTTTACCTCCATCCCCGTTGCCGAGTTCGAAGAAAGGGTAACTTGCGTTGTGCTAACTCAAGTTATATCGGCGCTTATCCTCGGACACATCTTCGCTGTGAGGGGTTTAGCATTACTCAACTCGAGTATACCCGCGAACTAATGTGTTAAGGACAACTTGTTGAACCCGTGATTCTCGCCTCGTCAAGTTATTTCGGTAGAGTTGTTTCGCATTAGTTCTTTACATATTATTTTTGATACATCTAACGTGTTGTTCATTGTTGCAAGATTCCAACAAAGTGTTTGTGTCTTGATTTGCTAACATTTTAGCCTGTACGGCTACAATACTCATGATCATGTACAAACGCGTGCCGGTATGGAGACTCATATGGCATCGTCGCTAATTACGAAACACCGTGCGCCTGACTAGATGTCTTAGTTTGATACGGGACGTATACAAACACGTTTCAGTGGCTAATAGAGTTTCCTAAATGTCGCGTGATTTGCATATCTCTCCTTGTTTAAATAGGGGTCGAATAAAAGGGAAGACATTATAGGATATCAACTTTTCTTGTTAGGTTTTAGATACGCAGGGTTTTGTAAGTTTGGTAAGAGTCTTAGGCTAAGAGTATGCTAGGGTTTATGGAGCATTATAAGTACCATTTCGTTTATCTCTTGTAAACAGGTTTTGCTTGATTATCTCTATTAATATTATTGATTCAATATTGAAAAATACAAATTTTGACCCATGCGATATGCGCGTATGCCATGCACCAAGTTCCTCTTCTACTCGGATTTATTTTTTAAGTTTTATTTATGAGTTTTTCTTTAGGAAATTAATTCCTAAAATATTTTTAGAGTTTTATTTATGGGTAAATTCCTTTTAGGTGTTTTACTAGTTTTTAAAGAAAACCAAAACCAAAACCTAACTTGATTTGCAAGTATCTTCTCCTTTAAATACAACTCGAAATTCTGTTTTCTACACACCGAAAAATTCTTGTTTTATTCTAGGGTTTCTCCATACGTTTTTACCTCCATCCCTCGTTGCTTTGAGTTCGAAGAAAGGGTAACTTGCGTTGTGCTAACTCAAGTTATATCGGGCGGTCTTATCCTGGACACATCTTCGCTGTGAGGGGTTTAGCATTACTCAACTCGAGTATACCCGCGAACTAATGTGTTAAGGACAACTTGTTGAACCCGTGATTCTGCCCTCGTCAAGTTATTTCGGTAGAGTTGTTTCGCATTAGTTCTTTACATATTATTTTTGATACATCTAACGTGTTGTTCATTGTTGCAAGATTCCAACAAGTGTTTGTGTCTTGATTTGCTAACATTTTAGCCAGTCGACTCTTTGAATACTCATGATCATGTACAAACGCGTGCCGGTATGGAGACTCATATGGCATCGTCGCTTAATTACGAGAACACCGTGCGCACTAGATGTCTTAGTTTGATACGGACGTATACAAACACGTTTCAGTGGCTAATAGAGTTTCCTAAATGTCGCGTGATTTGCATATCTCTCCTTGTTTAAATAGGGGTCGAATAAAAGGGAAGACATTATAGGATATCAACTTTTCTTGTTAGGTTTTAGATACGCAGGGTTTTGTAAGTTTGGTAAGAGTCTTAGGCTAAGAGTATGCTAGGGTTTATGGAGCATTATAAGTACCATTTCGTTTATCTCTTGTAAACAGGTTTTTGCTTGATTATCTCTATTAATATTATTGATTCAATATTGAAAAATACAAATTTTGACCCATGCGATATGCGCGTATGCCATGCACCAAGTTCCTCTTCTACTCGGATTTATTTTTTGGGCGAGTTTTTCTTTAGGAAATTAATTCCTAAAATATTTTTAGAGTTTTATTTATGGGTAAATTCCTTTTAGGTGTTTTACTAGTTTTTAAAGAAAACCAAAACCAAAACCTAACTTGATTTGCAAGTATCTTCTCCTTTAAATACAACTCGAAATTCTGTTTTCTACACACCGAAAAATTCTTGTTTTATTCTAGGGTTTCTCCATACGTTTTTACCTCCATCCCCGTTGCTTTGAGTTCGAAGAAAGGGTAACTTGCGTTGTGCTAACTCAAGTTATATCGGGCGCCTTATCCTGGACACATCTTCGCCGTGAGGGGTTTAGCATTACTCAACTCGAGTATACCCGCGAACTAATGTGTTAAGGACAACTTGTTGAACCCGTGATTCTGCCCTCGTCAAGTTATTTCGGTAGAGTTGTTTCGCATTAGTTCTTTACATATTATTTTTGATACATCTAACGTGTTGTTCATTGTTGCAAGATTCCAACAAAGTGTTTGTGTCTTGATTTGCTAACATTTTAGTCGTACGATTCCTACTCATGATCATGTACAAACGCGTGGGAGACTCATATGGCATCGTCGCTAATTACGAGAACACCGTGCGCCTGACTAGATGTCTTAGTTTGATACGGACGTATACAAACACGTTTCATGGCTAATAGAGTTTCCTAAATGTCGCGTGATTTGCATATCTCTCCTTGTTTAAATAGGGGTCGAAATAAAAGGGAAGACATTATAGGATATCAACTTTTCTTGTTAGGTTTTAGATACGCAGGGTTTTGTAAGTTTGGTAAGAGTCTTAGGCTAAGAGTATGCTAGGGTTTATGGAGCATTATAAGTACCATTTCGTTTATCTCTTGTAAACAGGTTTTGCTTGATTATCTCTATTAATATTATTGATTCAATATTGAAAAATACAAATTTTGACCCATGCGATATGCGCGTATGCCATGCACCAAGTTCCTCTTCTACTCGGATTTATTTTTTGGGCGAGTTTTTCTTTAGGAAATTAATTCCTAAAATATTTTTAGAGTTTTATTTATGGGTAAATTCCTTTTAGGTGTTTTACTAGTTTTTAAAGAAAACCAAAACCAAAACCTAACTTGATTTGCAAGTATCTTCTCCTTTAAATACAACTCGAAATTCTGTTTTCTACACACCGAAAAATTCTTGTTTTATTCTAGGGTTTCTCCATACGTTTTTACCTCCATCCCTGTTGCTGAGTTCGAAGAAAGGGTAACTTGCGTTGTGCTAACTCAAGTTATATCTCCAGGCGGTCTTATCCTCGGACACATCTTCGCTGTGTGGGGTTTAGCATTACTCAACTCGAGTATACCCGCGAACTAATGTGTTAAGGACAACTTGTTGAACCTGTGATTCTGCCCTCGTCAAGTTATTTCGGTAGAGTTGTTTCGCATTAGTTCTTTACATATTATTTTTGATACATCTAACGTGTTGTTCATTGTTGCAAGATTCCAACAGTGTTTGTGTCTTGATTTGCTAACATTTTAGCCGTAACTCACAATACTCATGATCATGTACAAACGCGTGCCGGTATGGAGACTCATATGGCATCGTCGCTTAATTACGAGAACACCGTGCGCCCGACTAGATGTCTTAGTTTGATACGGGACGTATACAAACACGTTTCGATGGCTAATAGAGTTTCCTAAATGTCGCGTGATTTGCATATCTCTCCTTGTTTAAATAGGGGTCAATAAAAGGGAAGACATTATAGGATATCAACTTTTCTTGTTAGGTTTTAGATACGCTTGGGTTTTGTAAGTTTGGTAAGAGTCTTAGGCTAAGAGTATGCTAGGGTTTATGGAGCATTATAAGTACCATTTCGTTTATCTCTTGTAAACAGGTTTTGCTTGATTATCTCTATTAATATTATTGATTCAATATTGAAAAATACAAATTTTGACCCATGCGATATGCGCGTATGCCATGCACCAAGTTCCTCTTCTACTCGGATTTATTTTTTGGGCGAGTTTTTCTTTAGGAAATTAATTCCTAAAATATTTTTAGAGTTTTATTTATGGGTAAATTCCTTTTAGGTGTTTTACTAGTTTTTAAAGAAAACCAAAACCAAAACCTAACTTGATTTGCAAGTATCTTCTCCTTTAAATACAACTCGAAATTCTGTTTTCTACACACCGAAAAATTCTTGTTTTATTCTAGGGTTTCTCCATACGTTTTTACCTCCATCCCCGTTGCTTTGAGTTCGAAGAAAGGGTAACTTGCGTTGTGCTAACTCAAGTTATATCGGCGCCTCTTATCCTGGACACATCTTCGCTGTGAGGGGTTTAGCATTACTCAACTCGAGTATACCCGCGAACTAATGTGTTAAGGACAACTTGTTGAACCCGTGATTCTGCCCTCGTCAAGTTATTTCGGTAGAGTTGTTTCGCATTAGTTCTTTACATATTATTTTTGATACATCTAACGTGTTGTTCATTGTTGCAAGATTCCAACAGTGTTTGTGTCTTGATTTGCTAACATTTTAGCTGTATTTAACTCTCAATACTCATGATCATGTACAAACGCGTGCTGTAGACTCATATGGCATCGTCGCTTAATTACGAGAACACCGTGCGCCCGACTAGATGTCTTAGTTTGATACGGACGTATACAAACACGTTTCAATGGCTAATAGAGTTTCCTAAATGTCGCGTGATTTGCATATCTCTCCTTGTTTAAATAGGGGTCGAATAAAAGGGAAGACATTATAGGATATCAACTTTTCTTGTTAGGTTTTAGATACGCAGGGGTTTTGTAAGTTTGGTAAGAGTCTTAGGCTAAGAGTATGCTAGGGTTTATGGAGCATTATAAGTACCATTTCGTTTATCTCTTGTAAACGAGTTTTTGCTTGATTATCTCTATTAATATTATTGATTCAATATTGAAAAATACAAATTTTGACCCATGCGATATGCGCGTATGCCATGCACCAAGTTCCTCTTCTACTCGGATTTATTTTTTGGGCGAGTTTTTCTTTAGGAAATTAATTCCTAAAATATTTTTTAGAGTTTTATTTATGGGTAAATTCCTTTTAGGTGTTTTACTAGTTTTTAAAGAAAACCAAAACCAAAACCTAACTTGATTTGCAAGTATCTTCTCCTTTAAATACAACTCGAAATTCTGTTTTCTACACACCGAAAAAATTCTTGTTTTATTCTAGGGTTTCTCCATACGTTTTTACCTCCATCCCTGTTGCTGAGTTCGAAGAAAGGGTAACTTGCGTTGTGCTAACTCAAGTTATATCGGGCAGTCTTATCCTGGACACATCTTCGCTGTGAGGGGGTTTAGCATTACTCAACTCGAGTATACCCGCGAACTAATGTGTTAAGGACAACTTGTTGAACCTGTGATTCTGCCCTCGTCAAGTTATTTCGGTAGAGTTGTTTCGCATTAGTTCTTTACATATTATTTTTGATACATCTAACGTGTTGTTCATTGTTGCAAGATTCCAACAATGTTTGTGTCTTGATTTGCTAACATTTTAGCTGTACGGCTACTGAATACTCATGATCATGTACAAACGCTGCGTGCCGGTATGGAGACTCATATGGCATCGTCGCTTAATTACGAGAACACCGTGCGCCGACTAGATGTCTTAGTTTGATACGGGACGTATACAAACACGTTTCAGTGGCTAATAGAGTTTCCTAAATGTCGCGTGATTTGCATATCTCTCCTTGTTTAAATAGGGGTCGAATAAAAGGGAAGACATTATAGGATATCAACTTTTCTTGTTAGGTTTTAGATACGCGAGGTTTTGTAAGTTTGGTAAGAGTCTTAGGCTAAGAGTATGCTAGGGTTTATGGAGCATTATAAGTACCATTTCGTTTATCTCTTGTAAACAGGTTTTTTGCTTGATTATCTCTATTAATATTATTGATTCAATATTGAAAAATACAAATTTTGACCCATGCGATATGCGCGTATGCCATGCACCAAGTTCCTCTTCTACTCGGATTTATTTTTTTAAGAGTTTTTCTTTAGGAAATTAATTCCTAAAATATTTTTAGAGTTTTATTTATGGGTAAATTCCTTTTAGGTGTTTTACTAGTTTTTAAAGAAAACCAAAACCAAAACCTAACTTGATTTGCAAGTATCTTCTCCTTTAAATACAACTCGAAATTCTGTTTTCTACACACCGAAAAATTCTTGTTTTATTCTAGGGTTTCTCCATACGTTTTTACCTCCATCCCCGTTGCTTGAGTTCGAAGAAAGGGTAACTTGCGTTGTGCTAACTCAAGTTATATCGGGCGGTCTTATCCTGGACACATCTTCGCTGTGAGGGGTTTAGCATTACTCAACTCGAGTATACCCGCGAACTAATGTGTTAAGGACAACTTGTTGAACCCGTGATTCTGCCTCGTCAAGTTATTTCGGTAGAGTTGTTTCGCATTAGTTCTTTACATATTATTTTTGATACATCTAACGTGTTGTTCATTGTTGCAAGATTCCAACAGTGTTTGTGTCTTGATTTGCTAACATTTTAGCCGTACGGCTCTTGAATACTCATGATCATGTACAAACGCGTGCGGTAGACTCATATGGCATCGTCGCTAATTACGAGAACACCGTGCGCCCGACTAGATGTCTTAGTTTGATACGGACGTATACAAACACGTTTCATGGCTAATAGAGTTTCCTAAATGTCGCGTGATTTGCATATCTCTCCTTGTTTAAATAGGGGTCGAATAAAAGGGAAGACATTATAGGATATCAACTTTTCTTGTTAGGTTTTAGATACGCAGGGTTTTGTAAGTTTGGTAAGAGTCTTAGGCTAAGAGTATGCTAGGGTTTATGGAGCATTATAAGTACCATTTCGTTTATCTCTTGTAAACAGGTTTTGCTTGATTATCTCTATTAATATTATTGATTCAATATTGAAAAATACAAATTTTGACCCATGCGATATGCGCGTATGCCATGCACCAAGTTCCTCTTCTACTCGGATTTATTTTTTTTGGCGAGTTTTTCTTTAGGAAATTAATTCCTAAAATATTTTTAGAGTTTTATTTATGGGTAAATTCCTTTTAGGTGTTTTACTAGTTTTTAAAGAAAACCAAAACCAAAACCTAACTTGATTTGCAAGTATCTTCTCCTTTAAATACAACTCGAAATTCTGTTTTCTACACACCGAAAAATTCTTGTTTTATTCTAGGGTTTCTCCATACGTTTTTACCTCCATCCTGTTGCTTTGAGTTCGAAGAAAGGGTAACTTGCGTTGTGCTAACTCAAGTTATATCGGGGCGGTCTTATCCTGGACACATCTTCGCTGTGAGGGGTTTAGCATTACTCAACTCGAGTATACCCGCGAACTAATGTGTTAAGGACAACTTGTTGAACCCGTGATTCTGCCCTCGTCAAGTTATTTCGTAGAGTTGTTTCGCATTAGTTCTTTACATATTATTTTTGATACATCTAACGTGTTGTTCATTGTTGCAAGATTCCAACAGTGTTTGTGTCTTGATTTGCTAACATTTTAGCCTTACCGAATACTCATGATCATGTACAAACGCGTGCGTCTTATGGAGACTCATATGGCATCGTCGCTTAATTACGAGAACACCGTGCGCCTGACTAGATGTCTTAGTTTGATACGGACGTATACAAACACGTTTCAGATGGCTAATAGAGTTTCCTAAATGTCGCGTGATTTGCATATCTCTCCTTGTTTAAATAGGGGTCGAATAAAAGGGAAGACATTATAGGATATCAACTTTTCTTGTTAGGTTTTAGATACGCGAGGGTTTTGTAAGTTTGGTAAGAGTCTTAGGCTAAGAGTATGCTAGGGTTTATGGAGCATTATAAGTACCATTTCGTTTATCTCTTGTAAACAGTGTTTTGCTTGATTATCTCTATTAATATTATTGATTCAATATTGAAAAATACAAATTTTGACCCATGCGATATGCGCGTATGCCATGCACCAAGTTCCTCTTCTACTCGGATTTATTTTTTGGGCGAGTTTTTCTTTAGGAAATTAATTCCTAAAATATTTTTAGAGTTTTATTTATGGGTAAATTCCTTTTAGGTGTTTTACTAGTTTTTAAAGAAAACCAAAACCAAAACCTAACTTGATTTGCAAGTATCTTCTCCTTTAAATACAACTCGAAATTCTGTTTTCTACACACCGAAAAATTCTTGTTTTATTCTAGGGTTTCTCCATACGTTTTTACCTCCATCCCCGTTGCTTTGAGTTCGAAGAAAGGGTAACTTGCGTTGTGCTAACTCAAGTTATATCGGGCAGTCTTATCCTGGACACATCTTCGCTGTGAGGGGTTTAGCATTACTCAACTCGAGTATACCCGCGAACTAATGTGTTAAGGACAACTTGTTGAACCTGTGATTCTGCCCTCGTCAAGTTATTTCGGTAGAGTTGTTTCGCATTAGTTCTTTACATATTATTTTTGATACATCTAACGTGTTGTTCATTGTTGCAAGATTCCAACAATGTTTGTGTCTTGATTTGCTAACATTTTAGCATACGGCTCTCGAATACTCATGATCATGTACAAACGCGTGCCGGTGGGAGACTCATATGGCATCGTCGCTTAATTACGAGAACACCGTGCGCCCGACTAGATGTCTTAGTTTGATACGGGACGTATACAAACACGTTTCAGTGGCTAATAGAGTTTCCTAAATGTCGCGTGATTTGCATATCTCTCCTTGTTTAAATAGGGGTCGAATAAAAGGGAAGACATTATAGGATATCAACTTTTCTTGTTAGGTTTTAGATACGCATGGGTTTTGTAAGTTTGGTAAGAGTCTTAGGCTAAGAGTATGCTAGGGTTTATGGAGCATTATAAGTACCATTTCGTTTATCTCTTGTAAACAGGTTTTGCTTGATTATCTCTATTAATATTATTGATTAAATATTGAAAAATACAAATTTTGACCCATGCGATATGCGCGTATGCCATGCACCAAGTTCCTCTTCTACTCGGATTTATTTTTTGGGCGAGTTTTTCTTTAGGAAATTAATTCCTAAAATATTTTTAGAGTTTTATTTATGGGTAAATTCCTTTTAGGTGTTTTACTAGTTTTTAAAGAAAACCAAAACCAAAACCTAACTTGATTTGCAAGTATCTTCTCCTTTAAATACAACTCGAAATTCTGTTTTCTACACACCGAAAAATTCTTGTTTTATTCTAGGGTTTCTCCATACGTTTTTACCTCCATCCCCGTTGCTTGAGTTCGAAGAAAGGGTAACTTGCGTTGTGCTAACTCAAGTTATATCGGGCGATCTTATCCTGGACACATCTTCGCTGTGAGGGGTTTAGCATTACTCAACTCGAGTATACCCGCGAACTAATGTGTTAAGGACAACTTGTTGAACCCGTGATTCTGCCCTCGTCAAGTTATTTCGGTAGAGTTGTTTCGCATTAGTTCTTTACATATTATTTTTGATACATCTAACGTGTTGTTCATTGTTGCAAGATTCCAACAGTGTTTGTGTCTTGATTTGCTAACATTTTAGCTGTACGGCTACTGAATACTCATGATCATGTACAAACGCGTGCCGGTATGGAGACTCATATGGCATCGTCGCTAATTACGAGAACACCGTGCGCCCGACTAGATGTCTTAGTTTGATACGGACGTATACAAACACGTTTCAGTGGCTAATAGAGTTTCCTAAATGTCGCGTGATTTGCATATCTCTCCTTGTTTAAATAGGGGTCGAATAAAAGGGAAGACATTATAGGATATCAACTTTTCTTGTTAGGTTTTAGATACGCAGGTTTTGTAAGTTTGGTAAGAGTCTTAGGCTAAGAGTATGCTAGGGTTTATGGAGCATTATAAGTACCATTTCGTTTATCTCTTGTAAACAGGTTTTGCTTGATTATCTCTATTAATATTATTGATTCAATATTGAAAAATACAAATTTTGACCCATGCGATATGCGCGTATGCCATGCACCAAGTTCCTCTTCTACTCGGATTTATTTTTTGGGCGAGTTTTTCTTTAGGAAATTAATTCCTAAAATATTTTTAGAGTTTTATTTATGGGTAAATTCCTTTTAGGTGTTTTACTAGTTTTTAAAGAAAACCAAAACCAAAACCTAACTTGATTTGCAAGTATCTTCTCCTTTAAATACAACTCGAAATTCTGTTTTCTACACACCGAAAAATTCTTGTTTTATTCTAGGGTTTCTCCATACGTTTTTACCTCCATCCCCGTTGCTTTGAGTTCGAAGAAAGGGTAACTTGCGTTGTGCTAACTCAAGTTATATCGGGCAGTCTTATCCTGGACACATCTTCGCTGTGAGGGGTTTAGCATTACTCAACTCGAGTATACCCGCGAACTAATGTGTTAAGGACAACTTGTTGAACCTGTGATTCTGCCCTCGTCAAGTTATTTCGGTAGAGTTGTTTCGCATTAGTTCTTTACATATTATTTTTGATACATCTAACGTGTTGTTCATTGTTGCAAGATTCCAACAATGTTTGTGTCTTGATTTGCTAACATTTTAGCCGTATCTACCGAATACTCATGATCATGTACAAACGCGTGCCGGTATGGAGACTCATATGGCATCGTCGCTAATTACGAGAACACCGTGCGCCCGACTAGATGTCTTAGTTTGATACGGGACGTATACAAACACGTTTCATATGGCTAATAGAGTTTCCTAAATGTCGCGTGATTTGCATATCTCTCCTTGTTTAAATAGGGGTCGAATAAAAGGGAAGACATTATAGGATATCAACTTTTCTTGTTAGGTTTTAGATACGCAGGGTTTTGTAAGTTTGGTAAGAGTCTTAGGCTAAGAGTATGCTAGGGTTTATGGAGCATTATAAGTACCATTTCGTTTATCTCTTGTAAACAGTTTTTGCTTGATTATCTCTATTAATATTATTGATTCAATATTGAAAAATACAAATTTTGACCCATGCGATATGCGCGTATGCCATGCACCAAGTTCCTCTTCTACTCGGATTTATTTTTTGGCGAGTTTTTCTTTAGGAAATTAATTCCTAAAATATTTTTAGAGTTTTATTTATGGGTAAATTCCTTTTAGGTGTTTTACTAGTTTTTAAAGAAAACCAAAACCAAAACCTAACTTGATTTGCAAGTATCTTCTCCTTTAAATACAACTCGAAATTCTGTTTTCTACACACCGAAAAAATTCTTGTTTTATTCTAGGGTTTCTCCATACGTTTTTACCTCCATCCCCGTTGCTCTGAGTTCGAAGAAAGGGTAACTTGCGTTGTGCTAACTCAAGTTATATCGGGCAGTCTTATCCTGGACACATCTTCGCTGTGAGGGGTTTAGCATTACTCAACTCGAGTATACCCGCGAACTAATGTGTTAAGGACAACTTGTTGAACCTGTGATTCTGCCCTCGTCAAGTTATTTCGGTAGAGTTGTTTCGCATTAGTTCTTTACATATTATTTTTGATACATCTAACGTGATGTTCATTGTTGCAAGATTCCAACAGTGTTTGTGTCTTGATTTGCTAACATTTTAGCTGTACGGCTACTGAATACTCATGATCATGTACAAACGCGTGCCTTGTAGGTGGGAGACTCATATGGCATCGTCGCTTAATTACGAGAACACCGTGCGCCTTGACTAGATGTCTTAGTTTGATACGGACGTATACAAACACGTTTCGATGGCTAATAGAGTTTCCTAAATGTCGCGTGATTTGCATATCTCTCCTTGTTTAAATAGGGGTCGAATAAAAGGGAAGACATTATAGGATATCAACTTTTCTTGTCAGGTTTTAGATACGCAGGTTTTGTAAGTTTGGTAAGAGTCTTAGGCTAAGAGTATGCTAGGGTTTATGGAGCATTATAAGTACCATTTCGTTTATCTCTTGTAAACAGTTTTTGCTTGATTATCTCTATTAATATTATTGATTCAATATTGAAAAATACAAATTTTGACCCATGCGATATGCGCGTATGCCATGCACCAAGTTCCTCTTCTACTCGGATTTATTTTTTTGGGCGAGTTTTTCTTTAGGAAATTAATTCCTAAAATATTTTTAGAGTTTTATTTATGGGTAAATTCCTTTTAGGTGTTTTACTAGTTTTTAAAGAAAACCAAAACCAAAACCTAACTTGATTTGCAAGTATCTTCTCCTTTAAATACAACTCGAAATTCTGTTTTCTACACACCGAAAAATTCTTGTTTTATTCTAGGGTTTCTCCATACGTTTTTACCTCCATCCCCGTTGCTTTGAGTTCGAAGAAAGGGTAACTTGCGTTGTGCTAACTCAAGTTATATCGGGCAGTCTTATCCTGGACACATCTTCGCTGTGAGGGGTTTAGCATTACTCAACTCGAGTATACCCGCGAACTAATGTGTTAAGGACAACTTGTTGAACCTGTGATTCTGCCCTCGTCAAGTTATTTCGGTAGAGTTGTTTCGCATTAGTTCTTTACATATTATCTTTGATACATCTAACGTGCTGTTCATTGTTGCAAGATTCCAACAGTGTTTGTGTCTTGATTTGCTAACATTTTAGCCAGCTGACGCTACTGAATACTCATGATCATGTACAAACGCGTGCGGTATGGAGACTCATATGGCATCGTCGCTTAATTACGAGAACACCGTGCGCCTGACTAGATGTCTTAGTTTGATACGGGACGTATACAAACACGTTTCAATGGCTAATAGAGTTTCCTAAATGTCGCGTGATTTGCATATCTCTCCTTGTTTAAATAGGGGTCGAATAAAAGGGAAGACATTATAGGATATCAACTTTTCTTGTTAGGTTTTAGATACGCAGGGTTTTGTAAGTTTGGTAAGAGTCTTAGGCTAAGAGTATGCTAGGGTTTATGGAGCATTATAAGTACCATTTCGTTTATCTCTTGTAAACAGGTTTTGCTTGATTATCTCTATTAATATTATTGATTCAATATTGAAAAATACAAATTTTGACCCATGCGATATGCGCGTATGCCATGCACCAAGTTCCTCTTCTACTCGGATTTATTTTTTTTTTGGGCGAGTTTTTCTTTAGGAAATTAATTCCTAAAATATTTTTAGAGTTTTATTTATGGGTAAATTCCTTTTAGGTGTTTTACTAGTTTTTAAAGAAAACCAAAACCAAAACCTAACTTGATTTGCAAGTATCTTCTCCTTTAAATACAACTCGAAATTCTGTTTTCTACACACCGAAAAATTCTTGTTTTATTCTAGGGTTTCTCCATACGTTTTTACCTCCATCCCCGTTCTTTGAGTTCGAAGAAAGGGTAACTTGCGTTGTGCTAACTCAAGTTATATCGGGCGGTCTTATCCTGGACACATCTTCGCTGTGAGGGGTTTAGCATTACTCAACTCGAGTATACCCGCGAACTAATGTGTTAAGGACAACTTGTTGAACCTGTGATTCTGCCCTCGTCAAGTTATTTCGGTAGAGTTGTTTCGCATTAGTTCTTTGCATATTATTTTTGATACATCTAACGTGTTGTTCATTGTTGCAAGATTCCAACAGTGTTTGTGTCTTGATTTGCTAACATTTTAGCTGTACGGCTCACCGAATACTCATGATCATGTACAAACGCGTGCCGTATGGAGACTCATATGGCATCGTCGCTTAATTACGAGAACACCGTGCGCCTGACTAGATGTCTTAGTTTGATACGGGACGTATACAAACATGTTTCAGTGGCTAATAGAGTTTCCTAAATGTCGCGTGATTTGCATATCTCTCCTTGTTTAAATAGGGGTCGAATAAAAGGGAAGACATTATAGGATATCAACTTTTCTTGTTAGGTTTTAGATACGCAGGTTTTGTAAGTTTGGTAAGAGTCTTAGGCTAAGAGTATGCTAGGGTTTATGGAGCATTATAAGTACCATTTCGTTTATCTCTTGTAAACAGGTTTTGCTTGATTATCTCTATTAATATTATTGATTCAATATTGAAAAATACAAATTTTGACCCATGCGATATGCGCGTATGCCATGCACCAAGTTCCTCTTCTACTCGGATTTATTTTTTGGCGAGTTTTTCTTTAGGAAATTAATTCCTAAAATATTTTTAGAGTTTTATTTATGGGTAAATTCCTTTTAGGTGTTTTACTAGTTTTTAAAGAAAACCAAAACCAAAACCTAACTTGATTTGCAAGTATCTTCTCCTTTAAATACAACTCGAAATTCTGTTTTCTACACACCGAAAAATTCTTGTTTTATTCTAGGGTTTCTCCATACGTTTTTACCTCCATCCCCTTGTTCTTTGAGTTCGAAGAAAGGGTAACTTGCGTTGTGCTAACTCAAGTTATATCGGGCGGTCTTATCCTGGACACATCTTCGCTTTGTGAGGGGTTTAGCATTACTCAACTCGAGTATACCCGCGAACTAATGTGTTAAGGACAACTTGTTGAACCCGTGATTCTGCCCTCGTCAAGTTATTTCGGTAGAGTTGTTTCGCATTAGTTCTTTACATATTATTTTTGATACATCTAACGTGTTGTTCATTGTTGCAAGATTCCAACAGTGTTTGTGTCTTGATTTGCTAACATTTTAGCCGTACGGCTACTCAATACTCATGATCATGTACAAACGCGCGTGCTTGGTATGGAGACTCATATGGCATCGTCGCTTAATTACGAGAACACCGTGCGCCCGACTAGATGTCTTAGTTTGATACGGACGTATACAAACACGTTTCGATGGCTAATAGAGTTTCCTAAATGTCGCGTGATTTGCATATCTCTCCTTGTTTAAATAGGGGTCGAATAAAAGGGAAGACATTATAGGATATCAACTTTTCTTGTTAGGTTTTAGATACGCAGGGTTTTGTAAGTTTGGTAAGAGTCTTAGGCTAAGAGTATGCTAGGGTTTATGGAGCATTATAAGTACCATTTCGTTTATCTCTTGTAAACAGGTTTTGCTTGATTATCTCTATTAATATTATTGATTCAATATTGAAAAATACAAATTTTGACCCATGCGATATGCGCGTATGCCATGCACCAAGTTCCTCTTCTACTCGGATTTATTTTTTGGGCGAGTTTTTCTTTAGGAAATTAATTCCTAAAATATTTTTAGAGTTTTATTTATGGGTAAATTCCTTTTAGGTGTTTTACTAGTTTTTAAAGAAAACCAAAACCAAAACCTAACTTGATTTGCAAGTATCTTCTCCTTTAAATACAACTCGAAATTCTGTTTTCTACACACCGAAAAATTCTTGTTTTATTCTAGGGTTTCTCCATACGTTTTTACCTCCATCCCCGTTGCTTTGAGTTCGAAGAAAGGGTAACTTGCGTTGTGCTAACTCAAGTTATATCGGGCGTCTTATCCTGGACACATCTTCGCCGTGAGGGGTTTAGCATTACTCAACTCGAGTATACCCGCGAACTAATGTGTTAAGGACAACTTGTTGAACCCGTGATTCTGCCCTCGTCAAGTTATTTCGGTAGAGTTGTTTCGCATTAGTTCTTTACATATTATTTTTGATACATCTAACGTGTTGTTCATTGTTGCAAGATTCCAACAGTGTTTGTGTCTTGATTTGCTAACATTTTAGCCGTACGGCTCTTGAATACTCATGATCATGTACAAACGCGTGCGTCGCATGGAGACTCATATGGCATCGTCGCTTAATTACGAGAACACCGTGCGCCCGACTAGATGTCTTAGTTTGATACGGACGACGTACAAACACGTTTGGGCTAATAGAGTTTCCTAAATGTCGCGTGATTTGCATATCTCTCCTTGTTTAAATAGGGGTCGAATAAAAGGGAAGACATTATAGGATATCAACTTTTCTTGTTAGGTTTTAGATACGCAGGGTTTTGTAAGTTTGGTAAGAGTCTTAGGCTAAGAGTATGCTAGGGTTTATGGAGCATTATAAGTACCATTTCGTTTATCTCTTGTAAACAGGTTTTGCTTGATTATCTCTATTAATATTATTGATTCAATATTGAAAAATACAAATTTTGACCCATGCGATATGCGCGTATGCCATGCACCAAGTTCCTCTTCTACTCGGATTTATTTTGATGCGAGTTTTTCTTTAGGAAATTAATTCCTAAAATATTTTTAGAGTTTTATTTATGGGTAAATTCCTTTTAGGTGTTTTACTAGTTTTTAAAGAAAACCAAAACCAAAACCTAACTTGATTTGCAAGTATCTTCTCCTTTAAATACAACTCGAAATTCTGTTTTCTACACACCGAAAAATTCTTGTTTTATTCTAGGGTTTCTCCATACGTTTTTACCTCCATCCCCGTTGCTTTGAGTTCGAAGAAAGGGTAACTTGCGTTGTGCTAACTCAAGTTATATCGGGCGCTCTTATCCTGGACACATCTTCGCTGTGAGGGGTTTAGCATTACTCAACTCGAGTATACCCGCGAACTAATGTGTTAAGGACAACTTGTTGAACCCGTGATTCTGCCCTCGTCAAGTTATTTCGGTAGAGTTGTTTCGCATTAGTTCTTTACATATTATTTTTGATACATCTAACGTGTTGTTCATTGTTGCAAGATTCCAACAGTGTTTGTGTCTTGATTTGCTAACATTTTAGCCGTACGGCTCTCAATACTCATGATCATGTACAAACGCGTGCCGGTATGGAGACTCATATGGCATCGTCGCTTAATTACGAGAACACCGTGCGCCCGACTAGATGTCTTAGTTTGATACGGGACGTATACAAACACGTTTCGTGGCTAATAGAGTTTCCTAAATGTCGCGTGATTTGCATATCTCTCCTTGTTTAAATAGGGGTCGAATAAAAGGGAAGACATTATAGGATATCAACTTTTCTTGTTAGGTTTTAGATACGCAGGTTTTGTAAGTTTGGTAAGAGTCTTAGGCTAAGAGTATGCTAGGGTTTATGGAGCATTATAAGTACCATTTCGTTTATCTCTTGTAAACAGGTTTTGCTTGATTATCTCTATTAATATTATTGATTCAATATTGAAAAATACAAATTTTGACCCATGCGATATGCGCGTATGCCATGCACCAAGTTCCTCTTCTACTCGGATTTATTTTTTGGGCGAGTTTTTCTTTAGGAAATTAATTCCTAAAATATTTTTAGAGTTTTATTTATGGGTAAATTCCTTTTAGGTGTTTTACTAGTTTTTAAAGAAAACCAAAACCAAAACCTAACTTGATTTGCAAGTATCTTCTCCTTTAAATACAACTCGAAATTCTGTTTTCTACACACCGAAAAATTCTTGTTTTATTCTAGGGTTTCTCCATACGTTTTACCTCCATCCCTGTTGCTGAGTTCGAAGAAAGGGTAACTTGCGTTGTGCTAACTCAAGTTATATCGGGCAGTCTTATCCTGGACACATCTTCGCTGTGAGGGGTTTAGCATTACTCAACTCGAGTATACCCGCGAACTAATGTGTTAAGGACAACTTGTTGAACCTGTGATTCTGCCCTCGTCAAGTTATTTCGGTAGAGTTGTTTCGCATTAGTTCTTTACATATTATTTTTGATACATCTAACGTGTTGTTCATTGTTGCAAGATTCCAACAGTGTTTGTGTCTTGATTTGCTAACATTTTAGTCTGTACGACTCCGAATACTCATGATCATGTACAAACGCGTGCCGGTATGGAGACTCATATGGCATCGTCGCTAATTACGAGAACACCGTGCGCCCGACTAGATGTCTTAGTTTGATACGGGACGTATACAAACACGTTTCGATGGCTAATAGAGTTTCCTAAATGTCGCGTGATTTGCATATCTCTCCTTGTTTAAATAGGGGTCGAATAAAAGGGAAGACATTATAGGATATCAACTTTTCTTGTCAGGTTTTAGATACGCAGGGTTTTGTAAGTTTGGTAAGAGTCTTAGGCTAAGAGTATGCTAGGGTTTATGGAGCATTATAAGTACCATTTCGTTTATCTCTTGTAAACGTGTTTTGCTTGATTATCTCTATTAATATTATTGATTCAATATTGAAAAATACAAATTTTGACCCATGCGATATGCGCGTATGCCATGCACCAAGTTCCTCTTCTACTCGGATTTATTTTTTTGGCGAGTTTTTCTTTAGGAAATTAATTCCTAAAATATTTTTAGAGTTTTATTTATGGGTAAATTCCTTTTAGGTGTTTTACTAGTTTTTAAAGAAAACCAAAACCAAAACCTAACTTGATTTGCAAGTATCTTCTCCTTTAAATACAACTCGAAATTCTGTTTTCTACACACCGAAAAATTCTTGTTTTATTCTAGGGTTTCTCCATACTTTTTTACCTCCATCCCCGTTGCTTGAGTTCGAAGAAAGGGTAACTTGCGTTGTGCTAACTCAAGTTATATCGGGCGATCTTATCCTGGACACATCTTCGCTGTGAGGGGTTTAGCATTACTCAACTCGAGTATACCCGCGAACTAATGTGTTAAGGACAACTTGTTGAACCTGTGATTCTGCCCTCGTCAAGTTATTTCGGTAGAGTTGTTTCGCATTAGTTCTTTACATATTATTTTTGATACATCTAACGTGTTGTTCATTGTTGCAAGATTCCAACAGTGTTTGTGTCTTGATTTGCTAACATTTTAGCCATACGGCTCTCAAATACTCATGATCATGTACAAACGCGTGCCGGTATGGAGACTCATATGGCATCGTCGCTTAATTACGAGAACACCGTGCGCCTGACTAGATGTCTTAGTTTGATACGGGACGTATACAAACACGTTTCAGTGGCTAATAGAGTTTCCTAAATGTCGCGTGATTTGCATATCTCTCCTTGTTTAAATAGGGGTCGAATAAAAGGGAAGACATTATAGGATATCAACTTTTCTTGTTAGGTTTTAGATACGCGGGGTTTTGTAAGTTTGGTAAGAGTCTTAGGCTAAGAGTATGCTAGGGTTTATGGAGCATTATAAGTACCATTTCGTTTATCTCTTGTAAAAAGGTTTTGCTTGATTATCTCTATTAATATTATTGATTCAATATTGAAAAATACAAATTTTGACCCATGCGATATGCGCGTATGCCATGCACCAAGTTCCTCTTCTACTCGGATTTATTTTTTTGGGCGAGTTTTTCTTTAGGAAATTAATTCCTAAAATATTTTTAGAGTTTTATTTATGGGTAAATTCCTTTTAGGTGTTTTACTAGTTTTTAAAGAAAACCAAAACCAAAACCTAACTTGATTTGCAAGTATCTTCTCCTTTAAATACAACTCGAAATTCTGTTTTCTACACACCGAAAAATTCTTGTTTTATTCTAGGGTTTCTCCATACGTTTTTACCTCCATCCCCGTTGCTTTGAGTTCGAAGAAAGGGTAACTTGCGTTGTGCTAACTCAAGTTATATCGGGCAGTCTTATCCTGGACACATCTTCGCTTGTGAGGGGTTTAGCATTACTCAACTCGAGTATACCCGCGAACTAATGTGTTAAGGACAACTTGTTGAACCCGTGATTCTGCCCTCGTCAAGTTATTTCGGTAGAGTTGTTTCGCATTAGTTCTTTACATATTATTTTTGATACATATAACGTGTTGTTCATTGTTGCAAGATTCCAACAGTGTTTGTGTCTTGATTTGCTAACATTTTAGCTGTACGACTACTCTCAATACTCATGATCATGTACAAACGCGTGCCGGTATGGAGACTCATATGGCATCGTCGCTAATTACGAGAACACCGTGCGCCCGACTAGATGTCTTAGTTTGATACGGGACGTATACAAACACGTTTCGATGGCTAATAGAGTTTCCTAAATGTCGCGTGATTTGCATATCTCTCCTTGTTTAAATAGGGGTCGAATAAAAGGGAAGACATTATAGGATATCAACTTTTCTTGTTAGGTTTTAGATACGCGGGGTTTTGTAAGTTTGGTAAGAGTCTTAGGCTAAGAGTATGCTAGGGTTTATGGAGCATTATAAGTACCATTTCGTTTATCTCTTGTAAACAGGTTTTGCTTGATTATCTCTATTAATATTATTGATTCAATATTGAAAAATACAAATTTTGACCCATGCGATATGCGCGTATGCCATGCACCAAGTTCCTCTTCTACTCGGATTTATTTTTTGGGCGAGTTTTTCTTTAGGAAATTAATTCCTAAAATATTTTTAGAGTTTTATTTATGGGTAAATTCCTTTTAGGTGTTTTACTAGTTTTTAAAGAAAACCAAAACCAAAACCTAACTTGATTTGCAAGTATCTTCTCCTTTAAATACAACTCGAAATTCTGTTTTCTACACACCGAAAAAAAATTCTTGTTTTATTCTAGGGTTTCTCCATACGTTTTTACCTCCATCCCCGTTCTTTGAGTTCGAAGAAAGGGTAACTTGCGTTGTGCTAACTCAAGTTATATCGGCGGTCTTATCCTGGACACATCTTCGCTTGTGAGGGGTTTAGCATTACTCAACTCGAGTATACCCGCGAACTAATGTGTTAAGGACAACTTGTTGAACCTGTGATTCTGCCCTCGTCAAGTTATTTCGGTAGAGTTGTTTCGCATTAGTTCTTTACATATTATTTTTGATACATCTAACGTGTTGTTCATTGTTGCAAGATTCCAACAGTGTTTGTGTCTTGATTTGCTAACATTTTAGCTGTACGGCTACTGAATACTCATGATCATGTACAAACGCGTGCCGGTATGGAGACTCATATGGCATCGTCGCTTAATTACGAGAACACCGTGCGCCTGACTAGATGTCTTAGTTTGATACGGGACGTATACAAACACGTTTCGTGGCTAATAGAGTTTCCTAAATGTCGCGTGATTTGCATATCTCTCCTTGTTTAAATAGGGGTCGAATAAAAGGGAAGACATTATAGGATATCAACTTTTCTTGTTAGGTTTTAGATACGCAGGGTTTTGTAAGTTTGGTAAGAGTCTTAGGCTAAGAGTATGCTAGGGTTTATGGAGCATTATAAGTACCATTTCGTTTATCTCTTGTAAACAGGTTTTGCTTGATTATCTCTATTAATATTATTGATTCAATATTGAAAAATACAAATTTTGACCCATGCGATATGCGCGTATGCCATGCACCAAGTTCCTCTTCTACTCGGATTTATTTTTTGGCGAGTTTTTCTTTAGGAAATTAATTCCTAAAATATTTTTAGAGTTTTATTTATGGGTAAATTCCTTTTAGGTGTTTTACTAGTTTTTAAAGAAAACCAAAACCAAAACCTAACTTGATTTGCAAGTATCTTCTCCTTTAAATACAACTCGAAATTCTGTTTTCTACACACCGAAAAATTCTTGTTTTATTCTAGGGTTTCTCCATACGTTTTTACCTCCATCCCTGTTGCTGAGTTCGAAGAAAGGGTAACTTGCGTTGTGCTAACTCAAGTTATATCGGGCAGTCTTATCCTGGACACATCTTCGCTGTGAGGGGTTTAGCATTACTCAACTCGAGTATACCCGCGAACTAATGTGTTAAGGACAACTTGTTGAACCTGTGATTCTGCCCTCGTCAAGTTATTTCGGTAGAGTTGTTTCGCATTAGTTCTTTACATATTATTTTTGATACATCTAACGTGCTGTTCATTGTTGCAAGATTCCAACAGTGTTTGTGTCTTGATTTGCTAAAATGTTAGCAAGTACGGCTCCAATACTCATGATCATGTACAAACGCGTGCCGGTATGGAGACTCATATGGCATCGTCGCTTAATTACGGGAACACCGTGCGCCTGACTAGATGTCTTAGTTTGATACGGGACGTATACAAACACGTTTCAGTGGCTAATAGAGTTTCCTAAATGTCGCGTGATTTGCATATCTCTCCTTGTTTAAATAGGGGTCGAATAAAAGGGAAGACATTATAGGATATCAACTTTTCTTGTTAGGTTTTAGATACGCAGGGTTTTGTAAGTTTGGTAAGAGTCTTAGGCTAAGAGTATGCTAGGGTTTATGGAGCATTATAAGTACCATTTCGTTTATCTCTTGTAAACAGGTTTTGCTTGATTATCTCTATTAATATTATTGATTCAATATTGAAAAATACAAATTTTGACCCATGCGATATGCGCGTATGCCATGCACCAAGTTCCTCTTCTACTCGGATTTATTTTTTGGCGAGTTTTTCTTTAGGAAATTAATTCCTAAAATATTTTTAGAGTTTTATTTATGGGTAAATTCCTTTTAGGTGTTTTACTAGTTTTTAAAGAAAACCAAAACCAAAACCTAACTTGATTTGCAAGTATCTTCTCCTTTAAATACAACTCGAAATTCTGTTTTCTACACACCGAAAAATTCTTGTTTTATTCTAGGGTTTCTCCATACGTTTTTACCTCCATCCCCGTTCTTTGAGTTCGAAGAAAGGGTAACTTGCGTTGTGCTAACTCAAGTTATATCGGGCGTCTTATCCTGGACAATCTTCGCTTGTGAGGGGTTTAGCATTACTCAACTCGAGTATACCCGCGAACTAATGTGTTAAGGACAACTTGTTGAACCCGTGATTCTGCCCTCGTCAAGTTATTTCGGTAGAGTTGTTTCGCATTAGTTCTTTACATATTATTTTTGATACATCTAACGTGTTGTTCATTGTTGCAAGATTCCAACAGTGTTTGTGTCTTGATTTGCTAACATTTTAGCCGTACGTCTACTCTTGAATACTCATGATCATGTACAAACGCGTGCCGGTATGGAGACTCATATGGCATCGTCGCTTAATTACGAGAACACCGTGCGCCCGACTAGATGTCTTAGTTTGATACGGGACGTATACAAACACGTTTCGATGGCTAATAGAGTTTCCTAAATGTCGCGTGATTTGCATATCTCTCCTTGTTTAAATAGGGGTCGAATAAAAGGGAAGACATTATAGGATATCAACTTTTCTTGTTAGGTTTTAGATACGCAGGGTTTTGTAAGTTTGGTAAGAGTCTTAGGCTAAGAGTATGCTAGGGTTTATGGAGCATTATAAGTACCATTTCGTTTATCTCTTGTAAACAGGTTTTGCTTGATTATCTCTATTAATATTATTGATTCAATATTGAAAAATACAAATTTTGACCCATGCGATATGCGCGTATGCCATGCACCAAGTTCCTCTTCTACTCGGATTTATTTTTTGGCGAGTTTTTCTTTAGGAAATTAATTCCTAAAATATTTTTAGAGTTTTATTTATGGGTAAATTCCTTTTAGGTGTTTTACTAGTTTTTAAAGAAAACCAAAACCAAAACCTAACTTGATTTGCAAGTATCTTCTCCTTTAAATACAACTCGAAATTCTGTTTTCTACACACCGAAAAATTCTTGTTTTATTCTAGGGTTTCTCCATACGTTTTTACCTCCATCCCTGTTGCTGAGTTCGAAGAAAGGGTAACTTGCGTTGTGCTAACTCAAGTTATATCGGGCAGTCTTATCCTGGACACATCTTCGCTTGTGAGGGGTTTAGCATTACTCAACTCGAGTATACCCGCGAACTAATGTGTTAAGGACAACTTGTTGAACCTGTGATTCTGCCCTCGTCAAGTTATTTCGGTAGAGTTGTTTCGCATTAGTTCTTTACATATTATTTTTGATACATCTAACGTGTTGTTCATTGTTGCAAGATTCCAACAGTGTTTGTGTCTTGATTTGCTAACATTTTAGCTGTACGGCTACTGAATACTCATGATCATGTACAAACGCGTGCCGGTATGGAGACTCATATGGCATCGTCGCTTAATTACGAGAACACCGTGCGCCTGACTAGATGTCTTAGTTTGATACGGGACGTATACAAACACGTTTCAGTGGCTAATAGAGTTTCCTAAATGTCGCGTGATTTGCATATCTCTCCTTGTTTAAATAGGGGTCGAATAAAAGGGAAGACATTATAGGATATCAACTTTTCTTGTTAGGTTTTAGATACGCGGGGTTTTGTAAGTTTGGTAAGAGTCTTAGGCTAAGAGTATGCTAGGGTTTATGGAGCATTATAAGTACCATTTCGTTTATCTCTTGTAAACAGGTTTTGCTTGATTATCTCTATTAATATTATTGATTCAATATTGAAAAATACAAATTTTGACCCATGCGATATGCGCGTATGCCATGCACCAAGTTCCTCTTCTACTCGGATTTATTTTTTGGGCGAGTTTTTCTTTAGGAAATTAATTCCTAAAATATTTTTAGAGTTTTATTTATGGGTAAATTCCTTTTAGGTGTTTTACTAGTTTTTAAAGAAAACCAAAACCAAAACCTAACTTGATTTGCAAGTATCTTCTCCTTTAAATACAACTCGAAATTCTGTTTTCTACACACCGAAAAATTCTTGTTTTATTCTAGGGTTTCTCCATACGTTTTTACCTCCATCCCCGTTCTTTGAGTTCGAAGAAAGGGTAACTTGCGTTGTGCTAACTCAAGTTATATCGCGCAGTCTTATCCTGGACACATCTTCGCTGTGAGGGGTTTAGCATTACTCAACTCGAGTATACCCGCGAACTAATGTGTTAAGGACAACTTGTTGAACCTGTGATTCTGCCCTCGTCAAGTTATTTCGGTAGAGTTGTTTCGCATTAGTTCTTTACATATTATTTTTGATACATCTAACGTGTTGTTCATTGTTGCAAGATTCCAACAGTGTTTGTGTCTTGATTTGCTAACATTTTAGCTGTACGGCTACTGAATACTCATGATCATGTACAAACGCGTGCCGGTATGGAGACTCATATGGCATCGTCGCTAATTACGAGAACACCGTGCGCCTGACTAGATGTCTTAGTTTGATACGGGACGTATACAAACACGTTTCAGTGGCTAATAGAGTTTCCTAAATGTCGCGTGATTTGCATATCTCTCCTTGTTTAAATAGGGGTCGAATAAAAGGGAAGACATTATAGGATATCAACTTTTCTTGTTAGGTTTTAGATACGCGGGGTTTTGTAAGTTTGGTAAGAGTCTTAGGCTAAGAGTATGCTAGGGTTTATGGAGCATTATAAGTACCATTTCGTTTATCTCTTGTAAACAGGTTTTGCTTGATTATCTCTATTAATATTATTGATTCAATATTGAAAAATACAAATTTTGACCCATGCGATATGCGCGTATGCCATGCACCAAGTTCCTCTTCTACTCGGATTTATTTTTTGGGCGAGTTTTTCTTTAGGAAATTAATTCCTAAAATATTTTTAGAGTTTTATTTATGGGTAAATTCCTTTTAGGTGTTTTACTAGTTTTTAAAGAAAACCAAAACCAAAACCTAACTTGATTTGCAAGTATCTTCTCCTTTAAATACAACTCGAAATTCTGTTTTCTACACACCGAAAAATTCTTGTTTTATTCTAGGGTTTCTCCATACGTTTTTACCTCCATCCCTGTTGCTGATCGAAGAAAGGGTAACTTGCGTTGTGCTAACTCAAGTTATATCCGGCAGTCTTATCATGGACACATCTTCGCTGTGAGGGGTTTAGCATTACTCAACTCGAGTATACCCGCGAACTAATGTGTTAAGGACAACTTGTTGAACCTGTGATTCTGCCCTCGTCAAGTTATTTCGGTAGAGTTGTTTCGCATTAGTTCTTTACATATTATTTTTGATACATCTAACGTGTTGTTCATTGTTGCAAGATTCCAACAGTGTTTGTGTCTTGATTTGCTAACATTTTAGCCATACGGCTCTCGAATACTCATGATCATGTACAAACGCGTGCGTGGTATGGAGACTCATATGGCATCGTCGCTTAATTACGAGAACACCGTGCGCCTGACTAGATGTCTTAGTTTGATACGGGACGTATACAAACACGTTTCAGTGGCTAATAGAGTTTCCTAAATGTCGCGTGATTTGCATATCTCTCCTTGTTTAAATAGGGGTCGAATAAAAGGGAAGACATTATAGGATATCAACTTTTCTTGTTAGGTTTTAGATACGCAGGGTTTTGTAAGTTTGGTAAGAGTCTTAGGCTAAGAGTATGCTAGGGTTTATGGAGCATTATAAGTACCATTTCGTTTATCTCTTGTAAACAGGTTTTGCTTGATTATCTCTATTAATATTATTGATTCAATATTGAAAAATACAAATTTTGACCCATGCGATATGCGCGTATGCCATGCACCAAGTTCCTCTTCTACTCGGATTTATTTTTTGGCGAGTTTTTCTTTAGGAAATTAATTCCTAAAATATTTTTAGAGTTTTATTTATGGGTAAATTCCTTTTAGGTGTTTTACTAGTTTTTAAAGAAAACCAAAACCAAAACCTAACTTGATTTGCAAGTATCTTCTCCTTTAAATACAACTCGAAATTCTGTTTTCTACACACCGAAAAATTCTTGTTTTATTCTAGGGTTTCTCCATACGTTTTTACCTCCATCCCTGTTCTTTGAGTTCGAAGAAAGGGTAACTTGCGTTGTGCTAACTCAAGTTATATCGGGCGATCTTATCCTGGACACATCTTCGCTGTGAGGGATTTAGCATTACTCAACTCGAGTATACCCGCGAACTAATGTGTTAAGGACAACTTGTTGAACCTGTGATTCTGCCCTCGTCAAGTTATTTCGGTAGAGTTGTTTCGCATTAGTTCTTTACATATTATTTTTGATACATCTAACGTGCTGTTCATTGTTGCAAGATCCCAACAGTGTTTGTGTCTTGATTTGCTAACATTTTAGTCAGACTCGGCCATCGAATACTCATGATCATGTACAAACGCGTGCCGGTATGGAGACTCATATGGCATCGTCGCTAATTACGAGAACACCGTGCGCCCGACTAGATGTCTTAGTTTGATACGGACGTATACAAACACGTTTCATGGCTAATAGAGTTTCCTAAATGTCGCGTGATTTGCATATCTCTCCTTGTTTAAATAGGGGTCGAATAAAAGGGAAGACATTATAGGATATCAACTTTTCTTGTTAGGTTTTAGATACGCGGGGTTTTGTAAGTTTGGTAAGAGTCTTAGGCTAAGAGTATGCTAGGGTTTATGGAGCATTATAAGTACCATTTCGTTTATCTCTTGTAAACAGGTTTTTGCTTGATTATCTCTATTAATATTATTGATTCAATATTGAAAAATACAAATTTTGACCCATGCGATATGCGCGTATGCCATGCACCAAGTTCCTCTTCTACTCGGATTTATTTTTTGGGCGAGTTTTTCTTTAGGAAATTAATTCCTAAAATATTTTTAGAGTTTTATTTATGGGTAAATTCCTTTTAGGTGTTTTACTAGTTTTTAAAGAAAACCAAAACCAAAACCTAACTTGATTTGCAAGTATCTTCTCCTTTAAATACAACTCGAAATTCTGTTTTCTACACACCGAAAAATTCTTGTTTTATTCTAGGGTTTCTCCATACGTTTTTACCTCCATCCCCGTTGCTTTGAGTTCGAAGAAAGGGTAACTTGCGTTGTGCTAACTCAAGTTATATCGGGCGTCTTATCCTGGACACATCTTCGCCGTGAGGGGTTTAGCATTACTCAACTCGAGTATACCCGCGAACTAATGTGTTAAGGACAACTTGTTGAACCCGTGATTCTGCCCTCGTCAAGTTATTTCGGTAGAGTTGTTTCGCATTAGTTCTTTACATATTATTTTTGATACATCTAACGTGTTGTTCATTGTTGCAAGATTCCAACAGTGTTTGTGTCTTGATTTGCTAACATTTTAGCCAGTACGGCTACTTGAATACTCATGATCATGTACAAACGCGTGCCGGTATGGAGACTCATATGGCATCGTCGCTTAATTACGAGAACACCGTGCGCCCGACTAGATGTCTTAGTTTGATACGGGACGTATACAAACACGTTTCAATGGCTAATAGAGTTTCCTAAATGTCGCGTGATTTGCATATCTCTCCTTGTTTAAATAGGGGTCGAATAAAAGGGAAGACATTATAGGATATCAACTTTTCTTGTTAGGTTTTAGATACGCGAGGGTTTTGTAAGTTTGGTAAGAGTCTTAGGCTAAGAGTATGCTAGGGTTTATGGAGCATTATAAGTACCATTTCGTTTATCTCTTGTAAACGGGTTTTGCTTGATTATCTCTATTAATATTATTGATTCAATATTGAAAAATACAAATTTTGACCCATGCGATATGCGCGTATGCCATGCACCAAGTTCCTCTTCTACTCGGATTTATTTTTTGGGCGAGTTTTTCTTTAGGAAATTAATTCCTAAAATATTTTTAGAGTTTTATTTATGGGTAAATTCCTTTTAGGTGTTTTACTAGTTTTTAAAGAAAACCAAAACCAAAACCTAACTTGATTTGCAAGTATCTTCTCCTTTAAATACAACTCGAAATTCTGTTTTCTACACACCGAAAAATTCTTGTTTTATTCTAGGGTTTCTCCATACGTTTTTACCTCCATCCCTGTTGCTGAGTTCGAAGAAAGGGTAACTTGCGTTGTGCTAACTCAAGTTATATCGGGCAGTCTTATCCTGGACACATCTTCGCTGTGAGGGGTTTAGCATTACTCAACTCGAGTATACCCGCGAACTAATGTGTTAAGGACAACTTGTTGAACCTGTGATTCTGCCCCTCGTCAAGTTATTTCGGTAGAGTTGTTTCGCATTAGTTCTTTACATATTATTTTTGATACATCTAATGTGTTGTTCATTGTTGCAAGATTCCAACAAGTGTTTGTGTCTTGATTTGCTAACATTTTAGCCGTGTCGGCTCTTGAATACTCATGATCATGTACAAACGCGTGCGTTTGTATGGAGACTCATATGGCATCGTCGCTTAATTACGGGAACACCGTGCGCCTTTGACTAGATGTCTTAGTTTGATACGGGACGTATACAAACACGTTTCAATGGCTAATAGAGTTTCCTAAATGTCGCGTGATTTGCATATCTCTCCTTGTTTAAATAGGGGTCGAATAAAAGGGAAGACATTATAGGATATCAACTTTTCTTGTTAGGTTTTAGATACGCAGGTTTTGTAAGTTTGGTAAGAGTCTTAGGCTAAGAGTATGCTAGGGTTTATGGAGCATTATAAGTACCATTTCGTTTATCTCTTGTAAACGGGTTTTGCTTGATTATCTCTATTAATATTATTGATTCAATATTGAAAAATACAAATTTTGACCCATGCGATATGCGCGTATGCCATGCACCAAGTTCCTCTTCTACTCGGATTTATTTTTTGGGCGAGTTTTTCTTTAGGAAATTAATTCCTAAAATATTTTTAGAGTTTTATTTATGGGTAAATTCCTTTTAGGTGTTTTACTAGTTTTTAAAGAAAACCAAAACCAAAACCTAACTTGATTTGCAAGTATCTTCTCCTTTAAATACAACTCGAAATTCTGTTTTCTACACACCGAAAAATTCTTGTTTTATTCTAGGGTTTCTCCATACGTTTTTACCTCCATCCCCGTTCTTTGAGTTCGAAGAAAGGGTAACTTGCGTTGTGCTAACTCAAGTTATATCGGGCGGTCTTATCCTGACACATCTTCGTTGTGAGGGGTTTAGCATTACTCAACTCGAGTATACCCGCGAACTAATGTGTTAAGGACAACTTGTTGAACCTGTGATTCTGCCCTCGTCAAGTTATTTCGGTAGAATTGTTTCGCATTAGTTCTTTACATATTATTTTTGATACATCTAACGTGTTGTTCATTGTTGCAAGATTCCAACAGTGTTTGTGTCTTGATTTGCTAACATTTTAGCCAGTACTCTACTGAATACTCATGATCATGTACAAACGCGTGCCGGTATGGAGACTCATATGGCATCGTCGCTAATTACGAGAACACCGTGCGCCGACTAGATGTCTTAGTTTGATACGGGACGTATACAAACACGTTTCAGTGGCTAATAGAGTTTCCTAAATGTCGCGTGATTTGCATATCTCTCCTTGTTTAAATAGGGGTCGAATAAAAGGGAAGACATTATAGGATATCAACTTTTCTTGTTAGGTTTTAGATACGCGAGGGTTTTGTAAGTTTGGTAAGAGTCTTAGGCTAAGAGTATGCTAGGGTTTATGGAGCATTATAAGTACCATTTCGTTTATCTCTTGTAAACGGGTTTTGCTTGATTATCTCTATTAATATTATTGATTCAATATTGAAAAATACAAATTTTGACCCATGCGATATGCGCGTATGCCATGCACCAAGTTCCTCTTCTACTCGGATTTATTTTTTGGGCGAGTTTTTCTTTAGGAAATTAATTCCTAAAATATTTTTAGAGTTTTATTTATGGGTAAATTCCTTTTAGGTGTTTTACTAGTTTTTAAAGAAAACCAAAACCAAAACCTAACTTGATTTGCAAGTATCTTCTCCTTTAAATACAACTCGAAATTCTGTTTTCTACACACCGAAAAATTCTTGTTTTATTCTAGGGTTTCTCCATACGTTTTTACCTCCATCCCTGTTCTTTGAGTTCGAAGAAAGGGTAACTTGCGTTGTGCTAACTCAAGTTATATCGGGCGAGTCTTATCCTGGACACATCTTCGCTTGTGAGGGGTTTAGCATTACTCAACTCGAGTATACCCGCGAACTAATGTGTTAAGGACAACTTGTTGAACCTGTGATTCTGCCCTCGTCAAGTTATTTCGGTAGAGTTGTTTCGCATTAGTTCTTTACATATTATTTTTGATACATCTAACGTGTTGTTCATTGTTGCAAGATTCCAACAGTGTTTGTGTCTTGATTTGCTAACATTTTAGCCGTTGTCGACTCTTGAATACTCATGATCATGTACAAACGCGTGCCGGTATGGAGACTCATATGGCATCGTCGCTTAATTACGAGAACACCGTGCGCCTGACTAGATGTCTTAGTTTGATACGGGACGTATACAAACACGTTTCATGGCTAATAGAGTTTCCTAAATGTCGCGTGATTTGCATATCTCTCCTTGTTTAAATAGGGGTCGAATAAAAGGGAAGACATTATAGGATATCAACTTTTCTTGTTAGGTTTTAGATACGCGGGGTTTTGTAAGTTTGGTAAGAGTCTTAGGCTAAGAGTATGCTAGGGTTTATGGAGCATTATAAGTACCATTTCGTTTATCTCTTGTAAACAGGTTTTGCTTGATTATCTCTATTAATATTATTGATTCAATATTGAAAAATACAAATTTTGACCCATGCGATATGCGCGTATGCCATGCACCAAGTTCCTCTTCTACTCGGATTTATTTTTTTGGGCGAGTTTTTCTTTAGGAAATTAATTCCTAAAATATTTTTAGAGTTTTATTTATGGGTAAATTCCTTTTAGGTGTTTTACTAGTTTTTAAAGAAAACCAAAACCAAAACCTAACTTGATTTGCAAGTATCTTCTCCTTTAAATACAACTCGAAATTCTGTTTTCTACACACCGAAAAATTCTTGTTTTATTCTAGGGTTTCTCCATACGTTTTTACCTCCATCCCCGTTCTTTGAGTTCGAAGAAAGGGTAACTTGCGTTGTGCTAACTCAAGTTATATCGGGCCGTCTTATCCTGGACACATCTTCGCTGTGAGGGGTTTAGCATTACTCAACTCGAGTATACCCGCGAACTAATGTGTTAAGGACAACTTGTTGAACCTGTGATTCTGCCCTCGTCAAGTTATTTCGGTAGAGTTGTTTCGCATTAGTTCTTTACATATTATTTTTGATACATCTAACGTGTTGTTCATTGTTGCAAGATTCCAACGGTGTTTGTGTCTTGATTTGCTAACATTTTAGGCATCACGGCTACTGAATACTCATGATCATGTACAAACGCGTGCCGGTATGGAGACTCATATGGCATCGTCGCTTAATTACGAGAACACCGTGCGCCTGACTAGATGTCTTAGTTTGATACGGGACGTATACAAACACGTTTCAGTGGCTAATAGAGTTTCCTAAATGTCGCGTGATTTGCATATCTCTCCTTGTTTAAATAGGGGTCGAATAAAAGGGAAGACATTATAGGATATCAACTTTTCTTGTTAGGTTTTAGATACGCGAGGGTTTTGTAAGTTTGGTAAGAGTCTTAGGCTAAGAGTATGCTAGGGTTTATGGAGCATTATAAGTACCATTTCGTTTATCTCTTGTAAACAGGTTTTGCTTGATTATCTCTATTAATATTATTGATTCAATATTGAAAAATACAAATTTTGACCCATGCGATATGCGCGTATGCCATGCACCAAGTTCCTCTTCTACTCGGATTTATTTTTTGGGCGAGTTTTTCTTTAGGAAATTAATTCCTAAAATATTTTTAGAGTTTTATTTATGGGTAAATTCCTTTTAGGTGTTTTACTAGTTTTTAAAGAAAACCAAAACCAAAACCTAACTTGATTTGCAAGTATCTTCTCCTTTAAATACAACTCGAAATTCTGTTTTCTACACAGAAAAATTCTTGTTTTATTCTAGGGTTTCTCCATACGTTTTTACCTCCATCCCTGTTGCTGAGTTCGAAGAAAGGGTAACTTGCGTTGTGCTAACTCAAGTTATATCGGGCGGTCTTATCCTGGACACATCTTCGCTGTGAGGGGTTTAGCATTACTCAACTCGAGTATACCCGCGAACTAATGTGTTAAGGACAACTTGTTGAACCTGTGATTCTGCCCTCGTCAAGTTATTTCGGTAGAGTTGTTTCGCATTAGTTCTTTACATATTATTTTTGATACATCTAACGTGCTGTTCATTGTTGCAAGATTCCAACAGTGTTTGTGTCTTGATTTGCTAACATTTTAGCTGTACGGCTATTGAATACTCATGATCATGTACAAACGCGTGCCGGTATGGAGACTCATATGGCATCGTCGCTTAATTACGAGAACACCGTGCGCGACTAGATGTCTTAGTTTGATACGGGACGTATACAAACACGTTTCGATGGGCTAATAGAGTTTCCTAAATGTCGCGTGATTTGCATATCTCTCCTTGTTTAAATAGGGGTCGAATAAAAGGGAAGACATTATAGGATATCAACTTTTCTTGTTAGGTTTTAGATACGCAGGGTTTTGTAAGTTTGGTAAGAGTCTTAGGCTAAGAGTATGCTAGGGTTTATGGAGCATTATAAGTACCATTTCGTTTATCTCTTGTAAACAGGTTTTGCTTGATTATCTCTATTAATATTATTGATTCAATATTGAAAAATACAAATTTTGACCCATGCGATATGCGCGTATGCCATGCACCAAGTTCCTCTTCTACTCGGATTTATTTTTTGGGCGAGTTTTTCTTTAGGAAATTAATTCCTAAAATATTTTTAGAGTTTTATTTATGGGTAAATTCCTTTTAGGTGTTTTACTAGTTTTTAAAGAAAACCAAAACCAAAACCTAACTTGATTTGCAAGTATCTTCTCCTTTAAATACAACTCGAAATTCTCGTTTTCTACACACCGAAAAATTCTTGTTTTATTCTAGGGTTTCTCCATACGTTTTTACCTCCATCCTGTTCTTTGAGTTCGAAGAAAGGGTAACTTGCGTTGTGCTAACTCAAGTTATATCGGGCAGTCTTATCCTGGACACATCTTCGCTTGTGAGGGGTTTAGCATTACTCAACTCGAGTATACCCGCGAACTAATGTGTTAAGGACAACTTGTTGAACCTGTGATTCTGCCCTCGTCAAGTTATTTCGGTAGAGTTGTTTCGCATTAGTTCTTTACATATTATTTTTGATACATCTAACGTGTTGTTCATTGTTGCAAGATTCCAACAGTGTTTGTGTCTTGATTTGCTAACATTTTAGGCATTTGTCGCTCTTGAATACTCATGATCATGTACAAACGCGTGCCGTATGGAGACTCATATGGCATCGTCGCTTAATTACGAGAACACCGTGCGCGACTAGATGTCTTAGTTTGATACGGGACGTATACAAACACGTTTCAGATGGCTAATAGAGTTTCCTAAATGTCGCGTGATTTGCATATCTCTCCTTGTTTAAATAGGGGTCGAATAAAAGGGAAGACATTATAGGATATCAACTTTTCTTGTTAGGTTTTAGATACGCGGGGTTTTGTAAGTTTGGTAAGAGTCTTAGGCTAAGAGTATGCTAGGGTTTATGGAGCATTATAAGTACCATTTCGTTTATCTCTTGTAAACAGGTTTTGCTTGATTATCTCTATTAATATTATTGATTCAATATTGAAAAATACAAATTTTGACCCATGCGATATGCGCGTATGCCATGCACCAAGTTCCTCTTCTACTCGGATTTATTTTTTGGGCGAGTTTTTCTTTAGGAAATTAATTCCTAAAATATTTTTAGAGTTTTATTTATGGGTAAATTCCTTTTAGGTGTTTTACTAGTTTTTAAAGAAAACCAAAACCAAAACCTAACTTGATTTGCAAGTATCTTCTCCTTTAAATACAACTCGAAATTCTGTTTTCTACACACCGAAAAATTCTTGTTTTATTCTAGGGTTTCTCCATACGTTTTTACCTCCATCCTGTTCTTTGAGTTCGAAGAAAGGGTAACTTGCGTTGTGCTAACTCAAGTTATATCGGGCAGTCTTATCCTGGACACATCTTCGCTGTGAGGGGTTTAGCATTACTCAACTCGAGTATACCCGCGAACTAATGTGTTAAGGACAACTTGTTGAACCTGTGATTCTGCCCTCGTCAAGTTATTTCGGTAGAGTTGTTTCGCATTAGTTCTTTACATATTATTTTTGATACATCTAACGTGCTGTTCATTGTTGCAAGATTCCAACGGTGTTTGTGTCTTGATTTGCTAACATTTTAGCCAACAATGCGACTCTTTGAATACTCATGATCATGTACAAACGCGTGCCGGTATGGAGACTCATATGGCATCGTCGCTTAATTACGAGAACACCGTGCGCCTGACTAGATGTCTTAGTTTGATACGGACGTATACAAACACGTTTCGATGGCTAATAGAGTTTCCTAAATGTCGCGTGATTTGCATATCTCTCCTTGTTTAAATAGGGGTCGAATAAAAGGGAAGACATTATAGGATATCAACTTTTCTTGTTAGGTTTTAGATACGCGGGTTTTGTAAGTTTGGTAAGAGTCTTAGGCTAAGAGTATGCTAGGGTTTATGGAGCATTATAAGTACCATTTCGTTTATCTCTTGTAAACGGGTTTTGCTTGATTATCTCTATTAATATTATTGATTCAATATTGAAAAATACAAATTTTGACCCATGCGATATGCGCGTATGCCATGCACCAAGTTCCTCTTCTACTCGGATTTATTTTTTGGGCGAGTTTTTCTTTAGGAAATTAATTCCTAAAATATTTTTAGAGTTTTATTTATGGGTAAATTCCTTTTAGGTGTTTTACTAGTTTTTAAAGAAAACCAAAACCAAAACCTAACTTGATTTGCAAGTATCTTCTCCTTTAAATACAACTCGAAATTCTGTTTTCTACACACCGAAAAATTCTTGTTTTATTCTAGGGTTTCTCCATACGTTTTTACCTCCATCCTGTTGCTTGAGTTCGAAGAAAGGGTAACTTGCGTTGTGCTAACTCAAGTTATATCGGGCGATCTCTTATCTGGACACATCTTCGCTGTGAGGGTTTAGCATTACTCAACTCGAGTATACCCGCGAACTAATGTGTTAAGGACAACTTGTTGAACCTGTGATTCTGCCCTCGTCAAGTTATTTCGGTAGAGTTGTTTCGCATTAGTTCTTTACATATTATTTTTGATACATCTAACGTGTTGTTCATTGTTGCAAGATCCCAACGGTGTTTGTGTCTTGATTTGCTAACATTTTAGGCGTACGACTCTGAATACTCATGATCATGTACAAACGCGTGCCGGTATGGAGACTCATATGGCATCGTCGCTTAATTACGAGAACACCGTGCGCTTTGACTAGATGTCTTAGTTTGATACGGGACGTATACAAACACGTTTCGATGGCTAATAGAGTTTCCTAAATGTCGCGTGATTTGCATATCTCTCCTTGTTTAAATAGGGGTCGAATAAAAGGGAAGACATTATAGGATATCAACTTTTCTTGTTAGGTTTTAGATACGCGAGGGTTTTGTAAGTTTGGTAAGAGTCTTAGGCTAAGAGTATGCTAGGGTTTATGGAGCATTATAAGTACCATTTCGTTTATCTCTTGTAAACAGGTTTTGCTTGATTATCTCTATTAATATTATTGATTCAATATTGAAAAATACAAATTTTGACCCATGCGATATGCGCGTATGCCATGCACCAAGTTCCTCTTCTACTCGGATTTATTTTTTGGGCGAGTTTTTTCTTTAGGAAATTAATTCCTAAAATATTTTTAGAGTTTTATTTATGGGTAAATTCCTTTTAGGTGTTTTACTAGTTTTTAAAGAAAACCAAAACCAAAACCTAACTTGATTTGCAAGTATCTTCTCCTTTAAATACAACTCGAAATTCTGTTTTCTACACACCGAAAAATTCTTGTTTTATTCTAGGGTTTCTCCATACGTTTTTACCTCCATCCCCGTTCTTTGAGTTCGAAGAAAGGGTAACTTGCGTTGTGCTAACTCAAGTTATATCGGGCGGTCTTATCTGGACACATCTTCGCTTGTGAGGGTTTAGCATTACTCAACTCGAGTATACCCGCGAACTAATGTGTTAAGGACAACTTGTTGAACTGTGATTCTGCCCTCGTCAAGTTATTTCGGTAGAGTTGTTTCGCATTAGTTCTTTACATATTATTTTTGATACATCTAACGTGTTGTTCATTGTTGCAAGATTCCAACGGTGTTTGTGTCTTGATTTGCTAACATTTTAGATGTACGGACTCTTGAATACTCATGATCATGTACAAACGCGTGCCGGTATGGAGACTCATATGGCATCGTCGCTTAATTACGAGAACACCGTGCGCGACTAGATGTCTTAGTTTGATACGGGACGTATACAAACACGTTTCGATGGCTAATAGAGTTTCCTAAATGTCGCGTGATTTGCATATCTCTCCTTGTTTAAATAGGGGTCGAATAAAAGGGAAGACATTATAGGATATCAACTTTTCTTGTTAGGTTTTAGATACGCGGGGTTTTGTAAGTTTGGTAAGAGTCTTAGGCTAAGAGTATGCTAGGGGTTATGGAGCATTATAAGTACCATTTCGTTTATCTCTTGTAAACAGGTTTTGCTTGATTATCTCTATTAATATTATTGATTCAATATTGAAAAATACAAATTTTGACCCATGCGATATGCGCGTATGCCATGCACCAAGTTCCTCTTCTACTCGGATTTATTTTTTGGCGAGTTTTTCTTTAGGAAATTAATTCCTAAAATATTTTTAGAGTTTTATTTATGGGTAAATTCCTTTTAGGTGTTTTACTAGTTTTTAAAGAAAACCAAAACCAAAACCTAACTTGATTTGCAAGTATCTTCTCCTTTAAATACAACTCGAAATTCTGTTTTCTACACACCGAAAAATTCTTGTTTTATTCTAGGGTTTCTCCATACGTTTTTACCTCCATCCCTATACTTTGAGTTCGAAGAAAGGGTAACTTGCGTTGTGCTAACTCAAGTTATATCGGGCGGTCTTATCCTGGACACATCTTGCTGTGAGGGGTTTAGCATTACTCAACTCGAGTATACCCGCGAACTAATGTGTTAAGGACAACTTGTTGAACCTGTGATTCTGCCTCGTCAAGTTATTTCGGTAGAGTTGTTTCGCATTAGTTCTTTACATATTATTTTTGATACATCTAACGTGTTGTTCATTGTTGCAAGATTCCAACGGTGTTTGTGTCTTGATTTGCTAACATTTTAGCTGTACGACTCTGAATACTCATGATCATGTACAAACGCGTGCCGGTATGGAGACTCATATGGCATCGTCGCTTAATTACGAGAACACCGTGCGCTTTGACTAGATGTCTTAGTTTGATACGGGACGTATACAAACACGTTTCGATGGCTAATAGAGTTTCCTAAATGTCGCGTGATTTGCATATCTCTCCTTGTTTAAATAGGGGTCGAATAAAAGGGAAGACATTATAGGATATCAACTTTTCTTGTTAGGTTTTAGATACGCAGGGTTTTGTAAGTTTGGTAAGAGTCTTAGGCTAAGAGTATGCTAGGGTTTATGGAGCATTATAAGTACCATTTCGTTTATCTCTTGTAAACAGGTTTTGCTTGATTATCTCTATTAATATTATTGATTTAATATTGAAAAATACAAATTTTGACCCATGCGATATGCGCGTATGCCATGCACCAAGTTCCTCTTCTACTCGGATTTATTTTTTGGGCGAGTTTTTCTTTAGGAAATTAATTCCTAAAATATTTTTAGAGTTTTATTTATGGGTAAATTCCTTTTAGGTGTTTTACTAGTTTTTAATGAAAACCAAAACCAAAACCTAACTTGATTTGCAAGTATCTTCTCCTTTAAATACAACTCGAAATTCTGTTTTCTACACACCGAAAAATTCTTGTTTTATTCTAGGGTTTCTCCATACGTTTTTACCTCCATCCTGTTCTTTGAGTTCGAAGAAAGGGTAACTTGCGTTGTGCTAACTCAAGTTATATCGGGCGGTCTTATCCTGGACACATCTTATTTGTGAGGGGTTTAGCATTACTCAACTCGAGTATACCCGCGAACTAATGTGTTAAGGACAACTTGTTGAACCCGTGATTCTGCCCTCGTCAAGTTATTTCGGTAGAGTTGTTTCGCATTAGTTCTTTACATATTATTTTTGATACATCTAACGTGTTGTTCATTGTTGCAAGATTCCAACGGTGTTTGTGTCTTGATTTGCTAACATTTTAGATGTACGGACTCTTTTGAATACTCATGATCATGTACAAACGCGTGCCGGTATGGAGACTCATATGGCATCGTCGCTTAATTACGAGAACACCGTGCGCTTTGACTAGATGTCTTAGTTTGATACGGGACGTATACAAACACGTTTCGATGGCTAATAGAGTTTCCTAAATGTCGCGTGATTTGCATATCTCTCCTTGTTTAAATAGGGGTCGAATAAAAGGGAAGACATTATAGGATATCAACTTTTCTTGTTAGGTTTTAGATACGCGGGGTTTTGTAAGTTTGGTAAGAGTCTTAGGCTAAGAGTATGCTAGGGTTTATGGAGCATTATAAGTACCATTTCGTTTATCTCTTGTAAACGAGGTTTTGCTTGATTATCTCTATTAATATTATTGATTCAATATTGAAAAATACAAATTTTGACCCATGCGATATGCGCGTATGCCATGCACCAAGTTCCTCTTCTACTCGGATTTATTTTTTGGGCGAGTTTTTCTTTAGGAAATTAATTCCTAAAATATTTTTAGAGTTTTATTTATGGGTAAATTCCTTTTAGGTGTTTTACTAGTTTTTAAAGAAAACCAAAACCAAAACCTAACTTGATTTGCAAGTATCTTCTCCTTTAAATACAACTCGAAATTCTGTTTTCTACACACCGAAAAATTCTTGTTTTATTCTAGGGTTTCTCCATACGTTTTTACCTCCATCCACATTCTTTGAGTTCGAAGAAAGGGTAACTTGCGTTGTGCTAACTCAAGTTATATCGGGCAGTCTTATCCTGGACACATCTTCGCTGTGAGGGTTTAGCATTACTCAACTCGAGTATACCCGCGAACTAATGTGTTAAGGACAACTTGTTGAACCTGTGATTCTGCCCTCGTCAAGTTATTTCGGTAGAGTTGTTTCGCATTAGTTCTTTACATATTATTTTTGATACATCTAACGTGCTGTTCATTGTTGCAAGATTCCAACAGTGTTTGTGTCTTGATTTGCTAACATTTTAGCTGTACGGCTACTGAATACTCATGATCATGTACAAACGCGTGCCGGTATGGAGACTCATATGGCATCGTCGCTTAATTACGAGAACACCGTGCGCCTGACTAGATGTCTTAGTTTGATACGGGACGTATACAAACACGTTTCAGTGGCTAATAGAGTTTCCTAAATGTCGCGTGATTTGCATATCTCTCCTTGTTTAAATAGGGGTCGAATAAAAGGGAAGACATTATAGGATATCAACTTTTCTTGTTAGGTTTTAGATACGCGGGGTTTTGTAAGTTTGGTAAGAGTCTTAGGCTAAGAGTATGCTAGGGTTTATGGAGCATTATAAGTACCATTTCGTTTATCTCTTGTAAACGGGTTTTGCTTGATTATCTCTATTAATATTATTGATTCAATATTGAAAAATACAAATTTTGACCCATGCGATATGCGCGTATGCCATGCACCAAGTTCCTCTTCTACTCGGATTTATTTTTTGGGCGAGTTTTTCTTTAGGAAATTAATTCCTAAAATATTTTTAGAGTTTTATTTATGGGTAAATTCCTTTTAGGTGTTTTACTAGTTTTTAAAGAAAACCAAAACCAAAACCTAACTTGATTTGCAAGTATCTTCTCCTTTAAATACAACTCGAAATTCTGTTTTCTACACACCGAAAAATTCTTGTTTTATTCTAGGGTTTCTCCATACGTTTTTACCTCCATCCTGTTCTTGAGTTCGAAGAAAGGGTAACTTGCGTTGTGCTAACTCAAGTTATATCGGGCGAGTCTTATCCTGGACACATCTTCGCTTTGTGAGGGGTTTAGCATTACTCAACTCGAGTATACCCGCGAACTAATGTGTTAAGGACAACTTGTTGAACCTGTGATTCTGCCTCGTCAAGTTATTTCGGTAGAGTTGTTTCGCATTAGTTCTTTACATATTATTTTTGATACATCTAACGTGTTGTTCATTGTTGCAAGATTCCAACGGTGTTTGTGTCTTGATTTGCTAACATTTTAGCTGTATGCGCTCTGCTTGAATACTCATGATCATGTACAAACGCGTGCCGGTATGGAGACTCATATGGCATCGTCGCTTAATTACGAGAACACCGTGCGCCTGACTAGATGTCTTAGTTTGATACGGGACGTATACAAACACGTTTCGATGGCTAATAGAGTTTCCTAAATGTCGCGTGATTTGCATATCTCTCCTTGTTTAAATAGGGGTCGAATAAAAGGGAAGACATTATAGGATATCAACTTTTCTTGTTAGGTTTTAGATACGCGGGGTTTTGTAAGTTTGGTAAGAGTCTTAGGCTAAGAGTATGCTAGGGTTTATGGAGCATTATAAGTACCATTTCGTTTATCTCTTGTAAACGAGGTTTTGCTTGATTATCTCTATTAATATTATTGATTAAATATTGAAAAATACAAATTTTGACCCATGCGATATGCGCGTATGCCATGCACCAAGTTCCTCTTCTACTCGGATTTATTTTTTTTGGCGAGTTTTTCTTTAGGAAATTAATTCCTAAAATATTTTTAGAGTTTTATTTATGGGTAAATTCCTTTTAGGTGTTTTACTAGTTTTTAAAGAAAACCAAAACCAAAACCTAACTTGATTTGCAAGTATCTTCTCCTTTAAATACAACTCGAAATTCTGTTTTCTACACACCGAAAAATTCTTGTTTTATTCTAGGGTTTCTCCATACGTTTTTACCTCCATCCTGTTCTTTGAGTTCGAAGAAAGGGTAACTTGCGTTGTGCTAACTCAAGTTATATCGGGCAGTCTTATCCTGGACACATCTTCGCTTGTGAGGGGTTTAGCATTACTCAACTCGAGTATACCCGCGAACTAATGTGTTAAGGACAACTTGTTGAACCCGTGATTCTGCCTCTCGTCAAGTTATTTCGGTAGAGTTGTTTCGCATTAGTTCTTTACATATTATTTTTGATACATCTAACGTGTTGTTCATTGTTGCAAGATTCCAACAGTGTTTGTGTCTTGATTTGCTAACATTTTAGCTGTACGACTACTGAATACTCATGATCATGTACAAACGCGTGCCGGTATGGAGACTCATATGGCATCGTCGCTAATTACGAGAACACCGTGCGCCCGACTAGATGTCTTAGTTTGATACGGGACGTATACAAACACGTTTCGATGGCTAATAGAGTTTCCTAAATGTCGCGTGATTTGCATATCTCTCCTTGTTTAAATAGGGGTCGAATAAAAGGGAAGACATTATAGGATATCAACTTTTCTTGTTAGGTTTTAGATACGCAGGGTTTTGTAAGTTTGGTAAGAGTCTTAGGCTAAGAGTATGCTAGGGTTTATGGAGCATTATAAGTACCATTTCGTTTATCTCTTGTAAACAGGTTTTGCTTGATTATCTCTATTAATATTATTGAAAAATATTGAAAATACAAATTTTGACCCATGCGATATGCGTATGCCATGCACCAAGTTCCTCTTCTACTCGGATTTATTTTTTGGGGCGAGTTTTCTTTAGGAAATTAATTCCTAAAATATTTTTAGAGTTTTATTTATGGGTAAATTCCTTTTAGGTGTTTTACTAGTTTTTAAAGAAAACCAAAACCAAAACCTAACTTGATTTGCAAGTATCTTCTCCTTTAAATACAACTCGAAATTCTGTTTTCTACACACCGAAAAATTCTTGTTTTATTCTAGGGTTTCTCCATACGTTTTTACCTCCATCCCTGTTGCTGAGTTCGAAGAAAGGGTAACTTGCGTTGTGCTAACTCAAGTTATATCGGGCAGTCTTATCCTGGACACATCTTCGCTGTGAGGGGTTTAGCATTACTCAACTCGAGTATACCCGCGAACTAATGTGTTAAGGACAACTTGTTGAACCTGTGATTCTGCCCTCGTCAAGTTATTTCGGTAGAGTTGTTTCGCATTAGTTCTTTACATATTATTTTTGATACATCTAACGTGCTGTTCATTGTTGCAAGATTCCAACGGTGTTTGTGTCTTGATTTGCTAACATTTTAGCCGTACGGCTACTCGAATACTCATGATCATGTACAAACGCGTGCCGGTATGGAGACTCATATGGCATCGTCGCTTAATTACGAGAACACCGTGCGCCCGACTAGATGTCTTAGTTTGATACGGGACGTATACAAACACGTTTCGATGGCTAATAGAGTTTCCTAAATGTCGCGTGATTTGCATATCTCTCCTTGTTTAAATAGGGGTCGAATAAAAGGGAAGACATTATAGGATATCAACTTTTCTTGTTAGGTTTTAGATACGCAGGGTTTTGTAAGTTTGGTAAGAGTCTTAGGCTAAGAGTATGCTAGGGTTTATGGAGCATTATAAGTACCATTTTGTTTATCTCTTGTAAACAGGTTTTGCTTGATTATCTCTATTAATATTATTGATTCAATATTGAAAAATACAAATTTTGACCCATGCGATATGCGCGTATGCCATGCACCAAGTTCCTCTTCTACTCGGATTTATTTTTTGGGCGTTTTTTTTTAGGAAATTAATTCCTAAAATATTTTTAGAGTTTTATTTATGGGTAAATTCCTTTTAGGTGTTTTACTAGTTTTTAAAGAAAACCAAAACCAAAACCTAACTTGATTTGCAAGTATCTTCTCCTTTAAATACAACTCGAAATTCGTTTTCTACACACCGAAAAATTCTTGTTTTATTCTAGGGTTTCTCCATACGTTTTTACCTCCATCCTGTTCTTTGAGTTCGAAGAAAGGGTAACTTGCGTTGTGCTAACTCAAGTTATATCGGGCGTCTTATCCACGGACACATCTTCGCTGTGAGGGGTTTAGCATTACTCAACTCGAGTATACCCGCGAACTAATGTGTTAAGGACAACTTGTTGAACCCGTGATTCTGCGCCTCGTCAAGTTATTTCGGTAGAGTTGTTTCGCATTAGTTCTTTACATATTATTTTTGATACATCTAACGTGTTGTTCATTGTTGCAAGATTCCAACAGTGTTTGTGTCTTGATTTGCTAACATTTTAGCTGTACGGCTACTGAATACTCATGATCATGTACAAACGCGTGCCGGTATGGAGACTCATATGGCATCGTCGCTAATTACGAGAACACCGTGCGCCTGACTAGATGTCTTAGTTTGATACGGGACGTATACAAACACGTTTCGATGGCTAATAGTGTTTCCTAAATGTCGCGTGATTTGCATATCTCTCCTTGTTTAAATAGGGGTCGAATAAAAGGGAAGACATTATAGGATATCAACTTTTCTTGTTAGGTTTTAGATACGCGGGGTTTTGTAAGTTTGGTAAGAGTCTTAGGCTAAGAGTATGCTAGGGTTTATGGAGCATTATAAGTACCATTTCGTTTATCTCTTGTAAACAGGTTTTGCTTGATTATCTCTATTAATATTATTGATTCAATATTGAAAAATACAAATTTTGACCCATGCGATATGCGCGTATGCCATGCACCAAGTTCCTCTTCTACTCGGATTTATTTTTTGGGCGAGTTTTTCTTTAGGAAATTAATTCCTAAAATATTTTTAGAGTTTTATTTATGGGTAAATTCCTTTTAGGTGTTTTACTAGTTTTTAAAGAAAACCAAAACCAAAACCTAACTTGATTTGCAAGTATCTTCTCCTTTAAATACAACTCGAAATTCTGTTTTCTACACACCGAAAAATTCTTGTTTTATTCTAGGGTTTCTCCATACGTTTTTACCTCCATCCCCGTTCTTTGAGTTCGAAGAAAGGGTAACTTGCGTTGTGCTAACTCAAGTTATATCGGGCGGTCTTATCCTGGACACATCTTCACTTGTGAGGGGTTTAGCATTACTCAACTCGAGTATACCCGCGAACTAATGTGTTAAGGACAACTTGTTGAACCCGTGATTCTGCCTCGTCAAGTTATTTCGGTAGAGTTGTTTCGCATTAGTTCTTTACATATTATTTTTGATACATCTAACGTCTTGTTCATTGTTGCAAGATTCCAACGTGTTTGTGTCTTGATTTGCTAACATTTTAGCCGTGTCGGCTCTCTGAATACTCATGATCATGTACAAACGCGTGCCGGTATGGAGACTCATATGGCATCGTCGCTTAATTACGAGAACACCGTGCGCCCGACTAGATGTCTTAGTTTGATACGGGACGTATACAAACACGTTTCGATGGCTAATAGAGTTTCCTAAATGTCGCGTGATTTGCATATCTCTCCTTGTTTAAATAGGGGTCGAATAAAAGGGAAGACATTATAGGATATCAACTTTTCTTGTTAGGTTTTAGATACGCGAGGGTTTTGTAAGTTTGGTAAGAGTCTTAGGCTAAGAGTATGCTAGGGTTTATGGAGCATTATAAGTACCATTTCGTTTATCTCTTGTAAACAGGTTTTGCTTGATTATCTCTATTAATATTATTGATTCAATATTGAAAAATACAAATTTTGACCCATGCGATATGCGCGTATGCCATGCACCAAGTTCCTCTTCTACTCGGATTTATTTTTTGGCGAGTTTTTCTTTAGGAAATTAATTCCTAAAATATTTTTAGAGTTTTATTTATGGGTAAATTCCTTTTAGGTGTTTTACTAGTTTTTAAAGAAAACCAAAACCAAAACCTAACTTGATTTGCAAGTATCTTCTCCTTTAAATACAACTCGAAATTCTGTTTTCTACACACCGAAAAATTCTTGTTTTATTCTAGGGTTTCTCCATACGTTTTTACCTCCATCCCCGTTCTTTGAGTTCGAAGAAAGGGTAACTTGCGTTGTGCTAACTCAAGTTATATCGGGCAGTCTTATCCTGGACACATCTTCACTGTGAGGGGTTTAGCATTACTCAACTCGAGTATACCCGCGAACTAATGTGTTAAGGACAACTTGTTGAACCTGTGATTCTGCCCTCGTCAAGTTATTTCGGTAGAGTTGTTTCGCATTAGTTCTTTACATATTATTTTTGATACATCTAACGTCTTGTTCATTGTTGCAAGATTCCAACAATGTGTTTGTGTCTTGATTTGCTAACATTTTAGCTGTACGGCTACTGAATACTCATGATCATGTACAAACGCGTGCCGGTATGGAGACTCATATGGCATCGTCGCTTAATTACGAGAACACCGTGCGCCTGACTAGATGTCTTAGTTTGATACGGGACGTATACAAACACGTTTCAATGGCTAATAGAGTTTCCTAAATGTCGCGTGATTTGCATATCTCTCCTTGTTTAAATAGGGGTCGAATAAAAGGGAAGACATTATAGGATATCAACTTTTCTTGTTAGGTTTTAGATACGCGGGTTTTGTAAGTTTGGTAAGAGTCTTAGGCTAAGAGTATGCTAGGGTTTATGGAGCATTATAAGTACCATTTCGTTTATCTCTTGTAAACGGGTTTTGCTTGATTATCTCTATTAATATTATTGATTAAATATTGAAAAATACAAATTTTGACCCATGCGATATGCGCGTATGCCATGCACCAAGTTCCTCTTCTACTCGGATTTATTTTTTGGGCGAGTTTTTCTTTAGGAAATTAATTCCTAAAATATTTTTAGAGTTTTATTTATGGGTAAATTCCTTTTAGGTGTTTTACTAGTTTTTAAAGAAAACCAAAACCAAAACCTAACTTGATTTGCAAGTATCTTCTCCTTTAAATACAACTCGAAATTCTGTTTTCTACACACCGAAAAATTCTTGTTTTATTCTAGGGTTTCTCCATACGTTTTTACCTCCATCCCTGTTGCTGAGTTCGAAGAAAGGGTAACTTGCGTTGTGCTAACTCAAGTTATATCGGGCGATCTTATCCCGGACACATCTTCGCTGTGAGGGGTTTAGCATTACTCAACTCGAGTATACCCGCGAACTAATGTGTTAAGGAAAACTTGTTGAACCCGTGATTACGCCCTCGTCAAGTTATTTCGGTAGAGTTGTTTCGCATTAGTTCTTTACATATTATTTTTGATACATCTAACGTCTTGTTCATTGTTGCAAGATTCCAACGGTGTTTGTGTCTTGATTTGCTAACATTTTAGCCGTACGGCTATTGAATACTCATGATCATGTACAAACGCGTGCCGGTATGGAGACTCATATGGCATCGTCGCTTAATTACGAGAACACCGTGCACCTGACTAGATGTCTTAGTTTGATACGGGACGTATACAAACACGTTTCAGTGGCTAATAGAGTTTCCTAAATGTCGCGTGATTTGCATATCTCTCCTTGTTTAAATAGGGGTCGAATAAAAGGGAAGACATTATAGGATATCAACTTTTCTTGTTAGGTTTTAGATACGCGGGGTTTTGTAAGTTTGGTAAGAGTCTTAGGCTAAGAGTATGCTAGGGTTTATGGAGCATTATAAGTACCATTTCGTTTATCTCTTGTAAACAGGTTTTGCTTGATTATCTCTATTAATATTATTGATTCAATATTGAAAAATACAAATTTTGACCCATGCGATATGCGCGTATGCCATGCACCAAGTTCCTCTTCTACTCGGATTTATTTTTTGGGCGAGTTTTTCTTTAGGAAATTAATTCCTAAAATATTTTTAGAGTTTTATTTATGGGTAAATTCCTTTTAGGTGTTTTACTAGTTTTTAAAGAAAACCAAAACCAAAACCTAACTTGATTTGCAAGTATCTTCTCCTTTAAATACAACTCGAAATTCTGTTTTCTACACACCGAAAAATTCTTGTTTTATTCTAGGGTTTCTCCATACGTTTTTACCTCCATCCCCGTTCTTGAGTTCGAAGAAAGGGTAACTTGCGTTGTGCTAACTCAAGTTATATCGGGCTTTCTTATCCTGGACACATCTTCGCTGTGAGGGGTTTAGCATTACTCAACTCGAGTATACCCGCGAACTAATGTTTTAAGGACAACTTGTTGAACCTGTGATTCTGCCCTCGTCAAGTTATTTCGGTAGAGTTGTTTCGCATTAGTTCTTTACATATTATTTTTGATACATCTAATGTCTTGTTCATTGTTGCAAGATTCCAACGGTGTTTGTGTCTTGATTTGCTAACATTTTAGCCGTCGACTCTTTGAATACTCATGATCATGTACAAACGCGTGACGGTATGGAGACTCATATGGCATCGTCGCTTAATTACGAGAACACCTTGCGCCTGACTAGATGTCTTAGTTTGATACGGGACGTATACAAACACGTTTCAGTGGCTAATAGAGTTTCCTAAATGTCGCGTGATTTGCATATCTCTCCTTGTTTAAATAGGGGTCGAATAAAAGGGAAGACATTATAGGATATCAACTTTTCTTGTTAGGTTTTAGATACGCAGGTTTTGTAAGTTTGGTAAGAGTCTTAGGCTAAGAGTATGCTAGGGTTTATGGAGCATTATAAGTACCATTTCGTTTATCTCTTGTAAACAGGTTTTGCTTGATTATCTCTATTAATATTATTGATTCAATATTGAAAAATACAAATTTTGACCCATGCGATATGCGCGTATGCCATGCACCAAGTTCCTCTTCTACTCGGATTTATTTTTTGGGAGTTTTTCTTTAGGAAATTAATTCCTAAAATATTTTTAGAGTTTTATTTATGGGTAAATTCCTTTTAGGTGTTTTACTAGTTTTTAAAGAAAACCAAAACCAAAACCTAACTTGATTTGCAAGTATCTTCTCCTTTAAATACAACTCGAAATTCTGTTTTCTACACACTAAAAATTCTTGTTTTATTCTAGGGTTTCTCCATACGTTTTTACCTCCATCCCCGTTGCTTGAGTTCGAAGAAAGGGTAACTTGCGTTGTGCTAACTCAAGTTATATCGGGCAGTCTTATCCTGGACACATCTTCGCTGTGAGGGGTTTAGCATTACTCAACTCGAGTATACCCGCGAACTAATGTGTTAAGGACAACTTGTTGAACCTGTGATTCTGCCCTCGTCAAGTTATTTCGGTAGAGTTGTTTCGCATTAGTTCTTTACATATTATTTTTGATACATCTAACGTCTTTGTTCATTGTTGCAAGATTCCAACAGTGTTTGTGTCTTGATTTGCTAACATTTTAGCCGTACGGCTACTCGAATACTCATGATCATGTACAAACGCGTGACGGTATGGAGACTCATATGGCATCGTCGCTTAATTACGAGAACACCGTGCGCGACTAGATGTCTTAGTTTGATACGGGACGTATACAAACACGTTTCGATGGCTAATAGAGTTTCCTAAATGTCGCGTGATTTGCATATCTCTCCTTGTTTAAATAGGGGTCGAATAAAAGGGAAGACATTATAGGATATCAACTTTTCTTGTTAGGTTTTAGATACGCGAGGTTTTGTAAGTTTGGTAAGAGTCTTAGGCTAAGAGTATGCTAGGGTTTATGGAGCATTATAAGTACCATTTCGTTTATCTCTTGTAAACAGGTTTTGCTTGATTATCTCTATTAATATTATTGATTCAATATTGAAAAATACAAATTTTGACCCATGCGATATGCGCGTATGCCATGCACCAAGTTCCTCTTCTACTCGGATTTATTTTTTGGGCGAGTTTTTCTTTAGGAAATTAATTCCTAAAATATTTTTAGAGTTTTATTTATGGGTAAATTCCTTTTAGGTGTTTTACTAGTTTTTAAAGAAAACCAAAACCAAAACCTAACTTGATTTGCAAGTATCTTCTCCTTTAAATACAACTCGAAATTCTGTTTTCTACACACCGAAAAATTCTTGTTTTATTCTAGGGTTTGTCCATACGTTTTTACCTCCATCCCTGTTGCTGAGTTCGAAGAAAGGGTAACTTGCGTTGTGCTAACTCAAGTTATATCGGGCAGTCTTATCCTGGACACATCTTCGCTGTGAGGGGTTTAGCATTACTCAACTCGAGTATACCCGCGAACTAATGTGTTAAGGACAACTTGTTGAACCTGTGATTCTGCCCTCGTCAAGTTATTTCGGTAGAGTTGTTTCGCATTAGTTCTTTACATATTATTTTTGATACATCTAACGTGTTGTTCATTGTTGCAAGATTCCAACAGTGTTTGTGTCTTGATTTGCTAACATTTTAGCTGTACGGCTACTGAATACTCATGATCATGTACAAACGCGTGACGGTATGGAGACTCATATGGCATCGTCGCTTAATAACGAGAACACCGTGCGCCTGACTAGATGTCTTAGTTTGATACGGGACGTATACAAACACGTTTCAGTGGCTACACTACAAGAAAATATGTCATTAGCGATGAAATTCCTGGCGACACTTGGAATTTGGTCGCTATATATAATAAACAGCGACCATTTAAACTGGCGTCGTAGAATGAAATTTTCACCGACAAGATGAAAATTTTGTAGCTAAGATGGTCGCTAAATAATATAAATAGCGACCGGATTTATTGTTGTAGCTAAATCCTACATACAGCGACCTAAATAAATACCGTCGCCAAAATATAATTTTGGCGACAATATTACTGGTCGTTAAAAGGTGAATTTAGGGACCTATTCTCGATTAGGTCGCCTTTAATATTAACCCCTGCCCAAAATTAGACCACGATTCCCTCTAATATACCTAATTCTTAGGCGAGAACGAAACACGATCTCATATTTCCTCATTGACTCACTTCACTTCCCGTAAAACTAATTTCATATCCTTCACTTTCTCTTAACTGCTGAAAAAACACGATCTCATATTCTTATCCTTCTATTCACTCCATATCATTAGGGTTTGAGTTCCATTCTCTCGATCGCAAAAGAAATATAGAATTCAGAGTTTTAGTTTGAACTCAGGTTTATTGATTTCAGGTATTGATTATATGGGTTGATTCTGAGTTATGGTTAACTTTTGATTCGTTTTGAACTTGCATTATAATTTCGGTGGTTTAATTTTGGTTATCTTGCTTTCAATCTTCATTTATCTGTAGCATGAATCTAGGGTTTCAAATAATTTTTCGATTTCTGTATTTGGTGTTTCGTTATAATGGATGTTGTGTTTTAAGTAGTGCTTCTCAAGGTTTTCGATTAAAGTTGTATGACTCTGGAACATGGGTTTTATTTTATCCTGTATCTTTTAGGTCTTTCACTAATTTAGTATGGTGAAGAAGAAGAAGTCGTACAAAGGTAATCTCTCGTTCATGAATTGTTTTATGCATTTAGGAGTTTCTGTCTAGGGTTTCAACGCTATTCCGTGTCAATTGATTTTTTGATTGACTTTGGTATGCCTTTGGAACATGAATTTGTTGTCTTGAATATGGCTTCTGATCTGGTTTTTTCCATCTAAGAGATAGGAAAAAGATACATATAGAAGACGGAAACGAGAGAGGATAATAGAGAAAGATGGCGATCTCGTTTTCATCATAAGAGAATTGATAGTCACGGATGAGGGGTTTGGTTTGTATTCATTTATTCAGGTAAGTCGTCGATGGTCTATGTAATTTTATTCCCATTCAATTATGTTAGTATGGGGTAACTTAATCTCTAAATCTCAAAGCAATTTTTGTTTTAGTTGCTTATCATGGTCACGGAGTTTAAAATTTCTCTTGAAGTGTAAAAATTAAATTTTACGAATTAAAGTTTCTTGAATGCCTAAAATTTCTTGTTCAAGTGAGGCATACGTTTTTGACACAATATATTATTCCTCCAGGAGGATTAGGCAACTGGAGCCGATGGAAGGAAGAATAAAAGTGTACTGTCAAGTGGGTAACAACAATATTACAAGAAGGGGCTACAATTTTGAATCATGGTACGTAATATAGGAGTTCGAGGAAAACTACCACCTTCAAAAGCTCCTCGAGTTCTGTTGATCGGTTTTGCAAAAGAAATATTTGATTTGAAATAAGGAAAAGACATTGGGCGAGGATGATGACAAAGGAAGTGATTTTCTTATTACAAATCTTTATTCTATATGAAAGTATTTATTACTATGTTTTAAGTTCTTTGGAATATCTTCATGGATGGTTGTTTTGAATTCATCCAAAGATCCGAGCAAGTGATAGTTTGTAATGGTGGCTGTGTTTAGGATGAGCCTACGCTCTCTATTTCCTTCCGCTATATAAACACAAGCATAAGATGGTGTGGTAGTGTATTTTCGAAATGTAATGGCATTTTAACTTAAATTTGCGGGATAATGGACTAGAAGTAATTGATTGTGTTGGTCTTTGAAACAGGGCAGTGTAGAGAAATTACAGTAGGTGGACGATATAGTTAATTGGATCGGTGAAGACCGAAATAACTAGGTAACTCATAAAAAGAGCACTTGTTGTTTCTAATTTTTTGTTGTGCGACTACGATAACTAGTGGATTTCTTGATTATTTCTAAGTTTGGACTCCCATCTTATTTGTCAAACATATATAACTTGTTAACTCGTAAAAAGATAATTTTTGTTTGAACATACTACTTTATTATTCCAATCTACAGGTTGAGCGTTCTCGGCTTCCAGTTGGACATTCGAAGCAATGAAAATTAATTTGATAAAGACCATTAGTATGATAAAGTTGAAGCATTTAAGTCTTGCTTACCATAGATTTTATTGCATCATTTTATAAGTTCATTTATTGTAGGGATACTAATACCATCTAAATGATTATTATTTTCAAGATAATGAAATTTTGAGCTTCAACCTTATTGTTAGGACAACTTCCTGGGCGCACTTAGGAGAGGATTGCAAGGGACAAAATTGGGGATATACTCTTAAAGGTAGCATCTTTTAACTATTTTTCTGAATATGTTTTTCTTCCTAAGTGGAATATTGTTAAGTAAGACTTTGGGTGTGAAACCCTTTTGGTTCTTCTTCACCATTTATAAGTGTATGGTTCATTTGCAGGTTGGGGATGTTCCGGTTAGTTGCACAAGACCCTTGTGCTAAGCCTGGATGACTAACGGTTCAAATTATCTAGTTGTACCAAAGCTTGATGCTTAAAGTTATGAGCAAAACAACATTCATTGGTCAGGATTGGAGGCGTATGCAAGACACCGAAGTTTTCATTCTATTTGTGTGAACTGTTTTTTCATTTTTTTTTTATTTCTTTTTAAAATGTAGATAGATTAGGTATCACAAAACTTTGTTGATTGGAGCTTATCTTTGTTTTTCTTTTCTTACCTTAGTGGCATCTTTCTTTGGCATGTTTGTATGAACAATCGTTTGAGCTAATATGAATATGATTTAGGGAATTTTCCTGTTTCGATTAATCCTTGCTATGTGATGCTTTCTACCGATAATTTATTTTCCCTACGTGCTAACAATTGGCAATAACAACACTCACAGCCGAATAAAGAGTAAAGACATTTTCCAACAAAACTAGATCACGTCGCAAAATATAAACTTTTAAGCGGCATGAATTTCTTGTCGCTAATGAATATATATTTGCGATAATACATTTTTTGGTCGGTGAATTTTGCTTTTCAGCCACGAAACAATATTTAGTCGCCAATAAACATATGGCGACGAAACAATTATTTGCGTCGCAAAGAACCTTTCAATATTGACCCACTACTGTCGACAATCTGGGCGACAACAACTTTTGGTCGCTAAAAAGGATTAGCGACGAAAAGTATATATTTTGCGACATTTCATTTCGCCGCCGATGGCCAATTTTCTTGTAGTGCTAATAGAGTTTCCTAAATGTCGCGTGATTTGCATATCTCTCCTTGTTTAAATAGGGGTCAAATAAAAGGGAAGACATTATAGGATATCAACTTTTCTTGTTAGGTTTTAGATACGCAGGGTTTTGTAAGTTTGGTAAGAGTCTTAGGCTAAGAGTATGCTAGGGTTTATGGAGCATTATAAGTACCATTTCGTTTATCTCTTGTAAACAGGTTTTGCTTGATTATCTCTATTAATATTATTGATTCAATATTGAAAAAACAAATTTTGACCCATGCGATATGCGCGTATGCCATGCACCAAGTTCCTCTTCTACTCGGATTTATTTTTTTTTGGCGAGTTTTCTTTAGGAAATTAATTCCTAAAATATTTTTAGAGTTTTATTTATGGGTAAATTCCTTTTAGGTGTTTTACTAGTTTTTAAAGAAAACCAAAACCAAAACCTAACTTGATTTGCAAGTATCTTCTCCTTTAAATACAACTCGAAATTCTGTTTTCTACACACCATAAAAATTCTTGTTTTATTCTAGGGTTTCTCCATACGTTTTTACCTCCATCCCCGTTGCTTTGAGTTCGAAGAAAGGATAACTTGCGTTGTGCTAACTCAAGTTATATCGGCGCAGTCTTATCCTGGACACATCTTCGCTGTGAGGGGTTTAGCATTACTCAACTCGAGTATACCCGCGAACTAATGTGTTAAGGACAACTTGTTGAACCTGTGATTCTGCCCTCGTCAAGTTATTTCGGTAGAGTTGTTTCGCATTAGTTCTTTACATATTATTTTTGATACATCTAACGTGTTGTTCATTGTTGCAAGATTCCAACAGTGTTTGTGTCTTGATTTGCTAACATTTTAGCCATGACTGCTCATCGAATACTCATGATCATGTACAAACGCGTGCCGGTATGGAGACTCATATGGCATCGTCGCTTAATTACGAGAACACCGTGCGCTTTGACTAGATGTCTTAGTTTGATACGGGACGTATACAAACACGTTTCGATGGCTAATAGAGTTTCCTAAATGTCGCGTGATTTGCATATCTCTCCTTGTTTAAATAGGGGTCGAATAAAAGGGAAGACATTATAGGATATCAACTTTTCTTGTTAGGTTTTAGATACGCAGGGTTTTGTAAGTTTGGTAAGAGTCTTAGGCTAAGAGTATGCTAGGGTTTATGGAGCATTATAAGTACCATTTCGTTTATCTCTTGTAAACAGGTTTTGCTTGATTATCTCTATTAATATTATTGATTAAATATTGAAAAATACAAATTTTGACCCATGCGATATGCGCGTATGCCATGCACCAAGTTCCTCTTCTACTCGGATTTATTTTTTGGGCGAGTTTTTCTTTAGGAAATTAATTCCTAAAATATTTTTAGAGTTTTATTTATGGGTAAATTCCTTTTAGGTGTTTTACTAGTTTTTAAAGAAAACCAAAACCAAAACCTAACTTGATTTGCAAGTATCTTCTCCTTTAAATACAACTCGAAATTCTTTTTTCTACACACCGAAAAATTCTTGTTTTATTCTAGGGTTTCTCCATACGTTTTTACCTCCATCCCTGTTGCTGAGTTCGAAGAAAGGGTAACTTGCGTTGTGCTAACTCAAGTTATATCGGGCAGTCTTATCCTGGACACATCTTATTTGTGAGGGGTTTAGCATTACTCAACTCGAAAGTATACCCGCGAACTAATGTGTTAAGGACAACTTGTTGAACCCGTGATTCTGCCTCGTCAAGTTATTTCGGTAGAGTTGTTTCGCATTAGTTCTTTACATATTATTTTTGATACATCTAACGTGTTGTTCATTGTTGCAAGATTCCAACGAGTGTTTGTGTCTTGATTTGCTAACATTTTAGCTTATCGGCTCTCTTGAATACTCATGATCATGTACAAACGCGTGCGGTATGGAGACTCATATGGCATCGTCGCTTAATTACGAGAACACCGTGCGCCTGACTAGATGTCTTAGTTTGATACGGGACGTATACAAACACGTTTCAGTGGCTAATAGAGTTTCCTAAATGTCGCGTGATTTGCATATCTCTCCTTGTTTAAATAGGGGTCGAATAAAAGGGAAGGCATTATAGGATATCAACTTTTCTTGTTAGGTTTTAGATACGCAGGGTTTTGTAAATTTGGTAAGAGTCTTAGGCTAAGAGTATGCTAGGGTTTATGGAGCATTATAAGTACCATTTCGTTTATCTCTTGTAAACAGGTTTTGCTTGATTATCTCTATTAATATTATTGATTCAATATTGAAAAATACAAATTTTGACCCATGCGATATGCGCGTATGCCATGCACCAAGTTCCTCTTCTACTCGGATTTATTTTTTGGGCGAGTTTTTCTTTAGGAAATTAATTCCTAAAATATTTTTAGAGTTTTATTTATGGGTAAATTCCTTTTAGGTGTTTTACTAGTTTTTAAAGAAAACCAAAACCAAAACCTAACTTGATTTGCAAGTATCTTCTCCTTTAAATACAACTCGAAATTATGTTTTCTACACACCGAAAAATTCTTGTTTTATTCTAGGGTTTCTCCATACGTTTTTACCTCCATCCCTGTTGCTGAGTTCGAAGAAAGGGTAACTTGCGTTGTGCTAACTCAAGTTATATCGGGCAGTCTTATCCTGGACACATCTTCGCTGTGAGGGTTTAGCATTACTCAACTCGAGTATACCCGCGAACTAATGTGTTAAGGACAACTTGTTGAACTGTGATTCTGCCTCGTCAAGTTATTTCGGTAGAGTTGTTTCGCATTAGTTCTTTACATATTATTTTTGATACATCTAACGTCTTTGTTCATTGTTGCAAGATTCCAACAAAGTGTTTGTGTCTTGATTTGCTAACATTTTAGCTGTACATCGGCTCTTTGAATACTCATGATCATGTACAAACGCGTGCGGTGGTATGGAGACTCATATGGCATCGTCGCTTAATTACGAGAACACCGTGCGCCTGACTAGATGTCTTAGTTTGATACGGACGTATACAAACACGTTTCAGTGGCTAATAGAGTTTCCTAAATGTCGCGTGATTTGCATATCTCTCCTTGTTTAAATAGGGGTCGAATAAAAGGGAAGGCATTATAGGATATCAACTTTTCTTGTTAGGTTTTAGATACGCGGGGTTTTGTAAGTTTGGTAAGAGTCTTAGGCTAAGAGTATGCTAGGGTTTATGGAGCATTATAAGTACCATTTCGTTTATCTCTTGTAAACAGGTTTTGCTTGATTATCTCTATTAATATTATTGATTCAATATTGAAAAATACAAATTTTGACCCATGCGATATGCGCGTATGCCATGCACCAAGTTCCTCTTCTACTCGGATTTATTTTTTAGGCGAGTTTTTCTTTAGGAAATTAATTCCTAAAATATTTTTAGAGTTTTATTTATGGGTAAATTCCTTTTAGGTGTTTTACTAGTTTTTAAAGAAAACCAAAACCAAAACCTAACTTGATTTGCAAGTATCTTCTCCTTTAAATACAACTCGAAATTCTGTTTTCTACAAACCGAAAAATGCTTGTTTTATTCTAGGGTTTCTCCATACGTTTTTACCTCCATCCATGTTGCTGAGTTCGAAGAAAGGGTAACTTGCGTTGTGCTAACTCAAGTTATATCGGGCAGTCTTATCCTGGACACATCTTCGCTGTGAGGGGTTTAGCATTACTCAACTCGAGTATACCCGCGAACTAATGTGTTAAGGACAACGTGTTGAACCTGTGATTCTGCCCTCGTCAAGTTATTTCGGTAGAGTTGTTTCGCATTAGTTCTTTACATATTATTTTTGATACATCTAACGTCTTGTTCATTGTTGCAAGATTCCAACGGTGTTTGTGTCTTGATTTGCTAACATTTTAGCCGTACTGACTCTTCGAATACTCATGATCATGTACAAACGCGTGCTTAAGTATGGAGACTCATATGGCATCGTCGCTTAATTACGAGAACACCGTGCGCCTGACTAGATGTCTTAGTTTGATACGGGACGTATACAAACACGTTTCAGTGGCTAATAGAGTTCCCTAAATGTCGCGTGATTTGCATATCTCTCCTTGTTTAAATAGGGGTCGAATAAAAGGGAAGACATTATAGGAGATCAACTTTTCTTGTTAGGTTTTAGATACGCAGGGTTTTGTAAGTTTGGTAAGAGTCTTAGGCTAAGAGTATGCTAGGGTTTATGGAGCATTATAAGTACCATTTCGTTTATCTCTTGTAAACAGGTTTTGCTTGATTATCTCTATTAATATTATTGATTCAATATTGAAAAATACAAATTTTGACCCATGCGATATGCGCGTATGCCATGCACCAAGTTCCTCTTCTACTCGGATTTATTTTTTTTGGCGAGTTTTTCTTTAGGAAATTAATTCCTAAAATATTTTTAGAGTTTTATTTATGGGTAAATTCCTTTTAGGTGTTTTACTAGTTTTTAAAGAAAACCAAAACCAAAACCTAACTTGATTTGCAAGTATCTTCTCCTTTAAATACAACTCGAAATTCTGTTTTCTACAAACCAAAAAATGCTTGTTTTATTCTAGGGTTTCTCCATACGTTTTTACCTCCATCCCTGTTGCTGAGTTCGAAGAAAGGGTAACTTGCGTTGTGCTAACTCAAGTTATATCGGGCAGTCTTATCCTGGACACATCTAGCATTACTCAACTCGAGTATACCCGCGAACTAATGTGTTAAGGACAACTTGTTGAACCTGTGATTCTGCCCTCGTCAAGTTATTTCGGTAGAGTTGTTTCGCATTAGTTCTTTACATATTATTTTTGATACATCTAACGTGATGTTCATTGTTGCAAGATTCCAACAGTGTTTGTGTCTTGATTTGCTAACATTTTAGCTGTACGGCTCTTTTGAATACTCATGATCATGTACAAACGCGTGCGGTATGGAGACTCATATGGCATCGTCGCTTAATTACGAGAACACCGTGCGCCCGACTAGATGTCTTAGTTTGATACGGACGTATACAAACACGTTTCAATGGCTAATAGAGTTTCCTAAATGTCGCGTGATTTGCATATCTCTCCTTGTTTAAATAGGGGTCGAATAAAAGGGAAGACATTATAGGATATCAACTTTTCTTGTTAGGTTTTAGATACGCGAGGGGTTTTGTAAGTTTGGTAAGAGTCTTAGGCTAAGAGTATGCTAGGGTTTATGGAGCATTATAAGTACCATTTCGTTTATATCTTGTAAACGGGTTTTTGCTTGATTATCTCTATTAATATTATTGATTCAATATTGAAAAATACAAATTTTGACCCATGCGATATGCGCGTATGCCATGCACCAAGTTCCTCTTCTACTCGGATTTATTTTTTTATGAGTTTTTATTTAGGAAATTAATTCCTAAAATATTTTTAGAGTTTTATTTATGGGTAAATTCCTTTTAGGTGTTTTACTAGTTTTTAAAGAAAACCAAAACCAAAACCTAACTTGATTTGCAAGTATCTTCTCCTTTAAATACAACTCGAAATTCTGTTTTCTACAAACCGAAAAATGCTTGTTTTATTCTAGGGTTTCTCCATACGTTTTTACCTCCATCCCTGTTGCTGAGTTCGAAGAAAGGGTAACTTGCGTTGTGCTAACTCAAGTTATATCGGGGCAGTCTTATCCTGGACACATCTTCGCTGTGAGGGGTTTAGCATTACTCAACTCGAGTATACCCGCGAACTAATGTGTTAAGGACAACTTGTTGAACCTGTGATTCTGCCCTCGTCAAGTTATTTCGGTAGAGTTGTTTCGCATTAGTTCTTTACATATTATTTTTGATACATCTAACGTGCTGTTCATTGTTGCAAGATTCCAACAGTGTTTGTGTCTTGATTTGCTAACATTTTAGCTGTACGGCTACTGAATACTCATGATCATGTACAAACGCGTGCCGGTATGGAGACTCATATGGCATCGTCGCTTAATTACGAGAACACCGTGCGCCTGACTAGATGTCTTAGTTTGATACGGGACGTATACAAACACGTTTCAGGTGGCTAATAGAGTTTCCTAAATGTCGCGTGATTTGCATATCTCTCCTTGTTTAAATAGGGGTCGAATAAAAGGGAAGACATTATAGGATATCAACTTTTCTTGTTAGGTTTTAGATACGCAGGGTTTTGTAAGTTTGGTAAGAGTCTTAGGCTAAGAGTATGCTAGGGTTTATGGAGCATTATAAGTACATTTCGTTTATCTCTTGTAAACAGGTTTTGCTTGATTATCTCTATTAATATTATTGATTCAATATTGAAAAATACAAATTTTGACCCATGCGATATGCGCGTATGCCATGCACCAAGTTCCTCTTCTACTCGGATTTTTTTTTTGGGCGAGTTTTTCTTTAGGAAATTAATTCCTAAAATATTTTTAGAGTTTTATTTATGGGTAAATTCCTTTTAGGTGTTTTACTAGTTTTTAAAGAAAACCAAAACCAAAACCTAACTTGATTTGCAAGTATCTTCTCCTTTAAATACAACTCGAAATTCTGTTTTCTACACACCGAAAAATTCTTGTTTTATTCTAGGGTTTCTCCATACGTTTTTACCTCCATCCCTGTTGCTGAGTTCGAAGAAAGGGTAACTTGCGTTGTGCTAACTCAAGTTATATCGAGGCGGTCTTATCCTGGACACATCTTCGCCGTGAGGGGTTTAGCATTACTCAACTCGAGTATACCCGCGAACTAATGTGTTAAGGACAACTTGTTGAACCCGTGATTCTCGCCCTCGTCAAGTTATTTCGGTAGAGTTGTTTCGCATTAGTTCTTTACATATTATTTTTGATACATCTAACGTGTTGTTCATTGTTGCAAGATTCCAACGGTGTTTGTGTCTTGATTTGCTAACATTTTAGCCGTCATTTCCTCTTGAATACTCATGATCATGTACAAACGCGTGCCGGTATGGAGACTCATATGGCATCGTCGCTAATTACGAGAACACGGTGCGCCCGACTAGATGTCTTAGTTTGATACGGGACGTATACAAACACGTTTCGATGGCTAATAGAGTTTCCTAAATGTCGCGTGATTTGCATATCTCTCCTTGTTTAAATAGGGGTCGAATAAAAGGGAAGACATTATAGGATATCAACTTTTCTTGTTAGGTTTTAGATACGCGGGGTTTTGTAAGTTTGGTAAGAGTCTTAGGCTAAGAGTATGCTAGGGTTTATGGAGCATTATAAGTACCATTTCGTTTATCTCTTGTAAAAGTGTTTTGCTTGATTATCTCTATTAATATTATTGATTCAATATTGAAAAATACAAATTTTGACCCATGCGATATGCGCGTATGCCATGCACCAAGTTCCTCTTCTACTCGGATTTATTTTTTTAAGCGAGTTTTTCTTTAGGAAATTAATTCCTAAAATATTTTTAGAGTTTTATTTATGGGTAAATTCCTTTTAGGTGTTTTACTAGTTTTTAAAGAAAACCAAAACCTAACTTGATTTGCAAGTATCTTCTCCTTTAAATACAACTCGAAATTCTGTTTTCTACACACCGAAAAATTCTTGTTTTATTCTAGGGTTTCTCCATACGTTTTTACCTCCATCCCTCGTTGCTGAGTTCGAAGAAAGGGTAACTTGCGTTGTGCTAACTCAAGTTATATCGGGCAGTCTTATCCTGGACACATCTTCGCTGTGAGGGGTTTAGCATTACTCAACTCGAGTATACCCGCGAACTAATGTGTTAAGGACAACTTGTTGAACTTGTGATTCTGCCCTCGTCAAGTTATTTCGGTAGAGTTGTTTCGCATTAGTTATTTACATATTATTTTTGATACATCTAACGTGCTATTCATTGTTGCAAGATTCCAACAGTGTTTGTGTCTTGATTTGCTAACATTTTAGCTGTACGGCTACTGAATACTCATGATCATGTACAAACGCGTGCCGGTATGGAGACTCATATGGCATCGTCGCTTAATTACGAGAACACCGTGCGCCTGACTAGATGTCTTAGTTTGATACGGGACGTATACAAACACGTTTCAGTGGCTAATAGAGTTTCCTAAATGTCGCGTGATTTGCATATCTCTCCTTGTTTAAATAGGGGTCGAATAAAAGGGAAGACATTATAGGATATCAACTTTTCTTGTTAGGTTTTAGATACGCAGGGTTTTGTAAGTTTGGTAAGAGTCTTAGGCTAAGAGTATGCTAGGGTTTATGGAGCATTATAAGTACCATTTCGTTTATCTCTTGTAAACAGGTTTTGCTTGATTATCTCTATTAATATTATTGATTCAATATTGAAAAATACAAATTTTGACCAATGCGATATGCGCGTATGCCATGCACCAAGTTATTCTTCTACTCGGATTTATTTTTTGGGCGAGTTTTTCTTTAGGAAATTAATTCCTAAAATATTTTTAGAGTTTTATTTATGGGTAAATTCCTTTTAGGTGTTTTACTAGTTTTTAAAGAAAACCAAAACCTAACTTGATTTGCAAGTATCTTCTCCTTTAAATACAACTAGAAATTCTGTTTTCTACACACCGAAAAATTCTTGTTTTATTCTAGGGTTTCTCCATACGTTTTTAACTCCATCCCTGTTGCTGAGTTCGAAGAAAGGGTAACTTGCGTTGTGCTAACTCAAGTTATATCGGGCAGTCTTATCCTGACACATCTTCGCTGTGAGGGGTTTAGCATTACTCAACTCGAGTATACCCGCGAACTAATGTGTTAAGGACAACTTGTTGAACCTGTGATTCTGCCCTCGTCAAGTTATTTCGGTAGAGTTGTTTCGCATTAGTTCTTTACATATTATTTTTGATACATCTAACGTGTTGTTCATTGTTGCAAGATTCCAACAGTGTTTGTGTCTTGATTTGCTAACATTTTAGCTGTACGGCTACTGAATACTCATGATCATGTACAAACGCGTGCCGGTATGGAGACTCATATGGCATCGTCGCTTAATTACGAGAACACCGTGCGCCTGACTAGATGTCTTAGTTTGATACGGACGTATACAAACACGTTTCGCCGGCTAATAGAGTTTCCTAAATGTCGCGTGATTTGCATATCTCTCCTTGTTTAAATAGGGGCTCGAATAAAAGGGAAGACATTATAGGATATCAACTTTTCTTGTTAGGTTTTAGATACGCGGGGTTTTGTAAGTTTGGTAAGAGTCTTAGGCTAAGAGTATGCTAGGGTTTATGGAGCATTATAAGTACCATTTCGTTTATCTCTTGTAAACAGAGTTTTGCTTGATTATCTCTATTAATATTATTGATTCAATATTGAAAAATACAAATTTTGACCAATGCGATATGCGCGTATGCCATGCACCAAGTTATTCTTCTACTCGGATTTATTTTTTTTAAGCGAGTTTTTCTTTAGGAAATTAATTCCTAAAATATTTTTAGAGTTTTATTTATGGGTAAATTCCTTTTAGGTGTTTTACTAGTTTTTAAAGAAAACCAAAACCTAACTTGATTTGCAAGTATCTTCTCCTTTAAATACAACTAGAAATTCTGTTTTCTACACACCGAAAAATTCTTGTTTTATTCTAGGGTTTCTCCATACGTTTTACCTCCATCCCCTGTTGATTATCTTTGAGTTCGAAGAAAGGGTAACTTGCGTTGTGCTAACTCAAGTTATATCGGGCGCTCTTATCCTGGACACATCTTCGCTTGTGAGGGGTTTAGCATTACTCAACTCGAGTATACCCGCGAACTAATGTGTTAAGGACAACTTGTTGAACCTGTGATTCTGCCCTCGTCAAGTTATTTCGGTAGAGTTGTTTCGCATTAGTTCTTTACATATTATTTTTGATACATCTAACGTGTTGTTCATTGTTGCAAGATTCCAACGGTGTTTGTGTCTTGATTTGCTAACATTTTAGTCAGACGGCTATCGAATACTCATGATCATGTACAAACGCGTGCGGTATGGAGACTCATATGGCATCATCGCTTAATTACGGAACACCGTGCGCGACTAGATGTCTTAGTTTGATACGGGACGTATACAAACACGTTTCGGTGGCTAATAGAGTTTCCTAAATGTCGCGTGATTTGCATATCTCTCCTTGTTTAAATAGGGGTCGAATAAAAGGGAGACATTATAGGATATCAACTTTTCTTGTTAGGTTTTAGATACGCAGGGTTTTGTAAGTTTGGTAAGAGTCTTAGTCTAAGAGTATGTTAGGGTTTATGGAGCATTATAAGTACCATTTCGTTTATCTCTTGTAAATGTGTTTTGCTTGATTATCTCTATTAATATTATTGATTCAATATTGAAAAATACAAATTTTGACCCATGCGATATGCGCGTATGCCATGCACCAAGTTCCTCTTCTACTCGGATTTATTTTTTAAGCGAGTTTTTCTTTAGGAAATTAATTCTAAAATATTTTTAGAGTTTTATTTATGGGTAAATTCCTTTTAGGTGTTTTACTAGTTTTTAAAGAAAACCAAAACCAAAACCTAACTTGATTTGCAAGTATCTTCTCCTTTAAATACAACTCGAAATTCTGCTCTACACCGAAAAATTCTTGTTTTATTCTAGGGTTTCTCCATACGTTTTTACCTCCATCCCCGTTCTTGAGTTCGAAGAAAGGGTAACTTGCGTTGTGCTAACTCAAGTTATATCGGGCGGGTCTTATCCTGGACACATCTTCGGTGTGAGGGGTTTAGCATTACTCAACTCGAGTATACCCATGAACTAATGTGTTAAGGACAACTTGTTGAACCTGTGATTCTGCCCTCGTCAAGTTATTTCGGTAGAGTTGTTTAGCATTAGTTCTTTGCATATTATTTTTGATACATCTAACGTGTTGTTCATTGTTGCAAGATTCCAACAGTGTTTGTGTCTTGATTTGCTAACATTTTAGCTGTACGGCTCCATGAATACTCATGATCATGTACAAACGCGTGCCGGTATGGAGACTCATATGGCATCGTCGCTTACTACGGGAACACCGTGCATGCGACTAGATGTCTTAGTTTGATACGGGACGTATACAAACACGTTTGATGGCTAATAGAGTTTCCTAAATGTCGCGTGATTTGCATATCTCTCCTTGTTTAAATAGGGGTCGAATAAAAGGAAGACATTATAGGATATCAACTTTTCTTGTTAGGTTTTAGATACGGGGTTTTGTAAGTTTGGTAAGAGTCTTAGGCTAAGAGTATGCTAGGGTTTA
>JAJJWW010001207.1:0-106922 GCA_023531295.1 Papaver armeniacum | reverse complement strand
CCAATTTTGTGAAAATAATAGCCATTGATTATGCTACTAATGGTTGATTGAACAACTTGCAGATATACACAATGAAGTGCCTCAGTCCTCGCATTTGGATACAAGCAAATCTACTCAAGTACTGCTTTTACGTGGACTACAACCAAAACTCAATACACACAAATGATAATCTCATAAGAAGAGAGTATCGTGTACAAAATCTCACATGCTCTTTATGCAATCAACTTCCGTAAACAGTGGATCATCTATTTCTACATTGTTCATATTCCCGTACTATCTGGAACTACTTCCTTGGAAGATATAATGTCGATGGGTGCAAGAACTCGACAATGCAATTGCAGGCTTGGAAATTCAGGAGAAGACGAAATAGAGGGCGCAAAATCTAGCCATTGATATTGAACCTTTTAATATATTTTTCTCTTTGCCGTCAAAAAAAAATAATCTGGCCATTAATTATCTTATTTGGGCTGTATGGGATGAGAGAAATAGACGAGTAATGGCTTACAAAAGGCCCAAATCAGAAAGAGAGACAATGAAAGAAGTTCAAAATCATTTATATGATTGTGGGGAAAGAAAAATCATTTTAAGTTTATTTTATTTCGTGAACTAATCACACACTGTAAAGTCATTATTGACTCTCGGTAGTCTGTAATTTTAAACAACCATGCTACACACACCGTGAATTTTCCGACACTCACAGCCCCGGGGACCCCACCAGCAAAAAAAATGGGGTGGGTTTTTGTTTTTCTGTGGGACCCACTAAATTTTGTGTCTCGCGGGGATATCACCGTGATTTTTTCACGGTGAATCTAGACTTATTGAATTTTAAAATGGGGGCTTTTTGCCTTATTACATTTTTTTTTTTCAAAGTCCAAAAAAAAGGGTTACGAATGTGGTTAAAACCAGCTCACCAATTCTGCTGATTTTGGTCCTAATTTTGGGCCCTAAGCGGTTTCCTAACGGCTTCCCACGTGGTGAACTCCTGACTGAATAGTTCAAATAGCGACTAAGCAAGATCACAAAAAGCAGCATTGGATGCTGCAGTATATGACATCATCACTTAACCACAAACTTATGAACTTATGTCATAATCTCGAACATCCAACGACGCCCGTGATGTCAGTTGGCTCATTTTTGAACTCGCCGCGAGTTCAAAATTTTTTCCGTGGTCGAGGAAGGAAAAAAAGATCTCAACGCCTGCAGGAATCGGTAAAACGAAAATGATCTCGATAGATTTTTAGTTACATATATATATTTTTTTTCCTTACTTTTCCGCACCTAGGTCTATCGTTGGAATACTAAGTCTTCAATGCCAGAAACTTGCGGAGCACTCGTTCAATCATCTTAATCTAGAATTCTATATTTTTTAGTTTAAAAAGGGAAAAAACTTGGGGAGTTTAACAATAGCAAAGATTATTGATTAGGGTTTGAGTGTCCAGGGTCAGAGTTTCATTATTGATTAGGGTTTGAGTTTTAAAAGTTTTGAAAGTCCAGGGTCAGAGTTTCATACTTGTTAGTGTTTTGATTGTTAGTATCATCGTCGCCGTTTGTTACCTCGATTATTTGTATTACTAAGAATGGCATCCTTGATACATAATCGTTATGCTTCTACTAAATTCGATTGGATCATCAACGACTTCGCGAAGGTGAACTCTGAAGAAGGACTATGCTCTGATGTTTTCTCTCTTGGTGGTTTCGAATGGTATGTCATGTCTACTCCTAATTGCATTGATTATTATTTATTTATTTATTTTTGTTTTTTTTCTTTAAAATTTATTCGGGTTTAAAACCCATAACCCTGAATTTCCAATGTTTTATAGGCAAGTACAGATCTATCCAAAGGGGTATGGAGATGTATTTGAGTACTTGTCAATATACTTAATCCCTGTGGACTGGAACAATTATCCAACTGCAGAGTTCAGCGCTTCCGTTCTTAATCTATACGATCCTAATGAAAGCGAGACAGAAGGTATATTTTCTATAAACTAACTTAACACCGTTGTTAATCTAACACTGCAACATTACACGTATAATATATACTATATTTTTTTACTACTGTATGTAGGATTGAAACACAAATTCGACAAAGACGGTAATTACGGTTGGGGTTCGTCGACTTTTATGCCTCTAAGTGACCTCCACGACCCTGATGAAGGATACATTGTGCATGGTACATGTATTATTAGAGTTGAGGTTTCATGTAGAATAATAGATGAATTTGTTAGCGAATTCGAGAAAGAGAGACGAGAAAGAGAGAAACGCAGAAAGTATTATGCAAATAGGTGAGTTTCCAGGCATGGACAACCTTTTGGCAAAGGACAAGATAAAGTCAAAGTTATTTTTGGCAATGACAAGCAGGAATTTGAAGATATTGGAGGCTTCCATGTTCTGAAAGAGCAAGCGCCGCTATATAAACAGATATGGTTGAAATATGGTCATATTCCTTCTACCAATGTTATGCCGATTGCCTCATATCAGGCCCTAGTTTTGGTGGTTAAAGACTTGATGAGTTCTATTGCAGATTTGAACAAGTGCCATTATGTAGATTTATCATCTGAAATAGTTGAGAGATGGGAGGATATGATAACAATGGCGGAGAAACTTGAATTTAGCATTGGATGGCTGCGAGAGAGATTTGAACATGTGAAAAAAGGGATGTGCGGGATGCAGAATGTCAAGACTGAACTTCTGGAGCATGGTGAGGGTTTACGGTCAACAAAATCAAGGATAAGGGTACTCAAGAATGTGTTGACAAAGGCAGAGTTAAAGCTGATTGCCGAGAAGGATGACTTGCGAGAGAAAATATCTGGTTACTCTCTGAATCAGATACGGAAACCTATCTGAATATAGGTGAAGATACCCTGCTTGATGGATTGCTGGATGATGGATTATATTAGCTAGACAGTCGAACTCTTTTTTATTCAGTATTTTCAAAATCCTTTTCCTTTAGTTTAGCCAATGTGATTCACACTAGGTGACAGTAGTTCATTAGTAATTATGCATATTATTATCTTAGCTTTTTTCGGTTTTATTGCAAGAAGTTAATCCAGATAATATCATGCCTCTTACAAGGATTTTTTCACTCGCTAAATTGCAAATTCTGGTCATGGTTGTGAAGATCATCTTCAATATTTTATTTTTAATGTCAATTTTAGGAAAATAAGATGTCATATCAGGTTCATTCTCACGGCCATTATAGGTAATTGTTTCAGCACAACCCCAATGCAACCCCAATGTCATGCATGAACATTTAGTTATGCTTACAACCGAGGTTTGATAAATTTGTGATGTTGGTAGTGGAAATACTTCTGCAAAAAATTGAACTTCAGGAAATTGCTACCTGAAGGAAATTCCAACCGTAGAATCCACATCTTAATAACGTACTACAGGAATTTGAAATCCTTTAAAGTTTCAGCCCAATTCTAATGGCTCCCTTATTCTTCATTTGTCTCCCTTTGCTTCAAAGAGGCACTTTATATCAGCTGCCAAAAGAATCATAACAAATGTAGCAAAAACATAATACTACCAAATCTATCTATTATTTTATGTGGGAGATTAAATTTGTACAGAGCTACAGAAAAATAAAATTCGCAGGACAAACTAGTTGTATTAGATAGGCTAGGGGTGAGGTGAGATTGTATATGTCGTCCTTCATATGATCTTTAGTATATTACTCCTTTATTAACATTCTCTCGTTATTGCTGATTGCAGAGCTTCAGGACGGTCAAGGTTGTCCCAATTGAAGCAGTTACCCAAACACATTTCGATTAATTGCAGCAAACCTGACCAGCCGACACCTTTTCTTACAAAACAAAATATTCCAGTAACTGTCCATGTATAGTCAATGAAACCACAATCTTTGTTTCTCTTCTAGACCTTTGAGACAACATATTTAACTAATTCTTTGTCCTCAAAAGGTAAAGGCAACAATTTTGTAACAAAAACCTCAGCAGAAGGCATTTCATGTTCCAAGTATCTTATAATGGATCCTCTCACAAAAGGTAAGAATTACAAGTGTCTACTCTTATACAACTCAATTAGTGTCATATCTAAGGCGTTTTGAAACAATGTTGAAGGAGAAAACTGAAAGTTATTGCAACATAAGGATACCTTCATATATTTTAAACCAATAAAAATCAAATTCACACAAGATTTCAGGAGCCATAAAATAACCTGGCGAGATTGGGGTATACCCAAACTAATTGGGGTATACCCAATAAGAGAAAATCAGTTCATTATGAAGTAAAACCAAGCCACCCCTTAACCTATATTTTTGTAAATGGCTAAAATGCCCCCACAATGATTAACTCTAATTTAACTAAAATGATTAGATTAGTTAAATTAGTTAGATTAGTTAGTTGATTTAGTTATAAGTTGAGTTTTAGAAATCATTTAGAGAGAGAATTAGTATGAAGGAGTAGAGGAGATTTTGGGGGAAAAAATTAGGGTTTTTGTGAAATTTGTGATATGAGTGAGATGAGTGATTCTAATCCCGATTTTGAAGTGGGGAGTCTTCTAACTTTCCTCCTACATATGAGTACTTGTATGATGATCCACTTTTATTTTCCTCAAACTCATGATGGGTATGGAAGTGATGAATGTATTGAGCCAAACGAAGAATCCAATGACCAAGAAGAAGAGAATGGAGCTGCAAGTAATCAGGTAGACAACCTATGCCGTGAAGATTGTGATTTTTCCATGCAAATGATCGATTTTGGTTTTTTTTTTCAGTTCTGCTGTACAGGATCGGCAAGGTCGACGCTTGTCGATCATGTCGGCCATAAAAGCCGGCGTGGTTCTACTTTGAACAACGTGCCGACCTTTGATGAGCAGTACCACGCCGGCAATGTAGAAAATTTGAACCTTGCCGACTTTTATTTTTTGAAACACAGAGCCCTTACTTGAAAATGCGTACGGGCATTGTAATGTTTTCATACCTTTGGCTATTTTCATGTCGGCAATGTTTATATTCTATTACGTTCGGTCTTTTCTAGCCGACATTGTTTTATATGTCGACCATGCCGATCGTGGTAATACACATCAACTAAACTTTTGATGTTTTGTAGATTGTGGCATTGGTACCTATGGAGGATCAGCCTCAAGCTCGGAAAATTAGGGTCCCTGATACTTCCTCACATTATGCTAATGATTTGGAATGGAAGGAAAAAGACGACGCTGCCAATTGGATTGTTGAGAAAGCCAAAGAGAAGATGTGCTTCTAGTGAAAAACACCCAACAAAGAGATACGCGGTTTGAAATGGTATGCGAGTGTTATGGTTTGCCGGAGGAAAGTCACAAGAGAAAGGGTTATGTGTATGATAAGAAGACGACTAGGGTGTACAAGACGAAGTCAAAGAAGTGTGGATGCCCATTCAAGATAATTTTTGGGAGGAACAAAGACACCGACAACGTGTGGAGAATGAGTAGAGTTGATGTTGGTTGGCATAGCCATAAAGATCGAGGAAACTCTTGTTGGGCATTGTCAAGTTGCCAAGTTGAAACCGCACGAGTTCGAACAAGTAAGAACAAGTTGGGAATTAAACCAAGTAAGCTCCTAAGTAAGTTCAAGAGGGACGACCCGCATAACCTCTCTTCATTGTCTACAATTTATGCAGCCAAGGCAACTATTAAAAGAATTGAATGGGATGGAAGAAAGGTGATGGAAGAATCACAATGGTTAATACACAAATACAACTACACGGTGAGACACCATGAGTCATCGGAGGGGAAGGTGGATCGTATTTTTCTTGCGCATCCCGATATGATTCAATTGGCGCGTTGCTTTTACCAAGTTTTGTTCATGGATTGTACTTATAAGACGAATAGGTACAACATTCCTTTGTTGAACATTGTAGGACAAACCTCGGATAAGCAATCGTTCATGGTGGCATGGTGTTTTATGGATCGTGAGAAGGATGATAGTTATATTTGGGCATTGGAAACTTTGAAGCTTCTCTACCACGAAGACGAAACTCCGGGGTTATAGTCACCGACAATGAGCAAGCAATAATGAACGCCGTGAGGATAGTCTTTCCCAATGCACAAAATTTCCTTTGTACTTGGCATATACAATGCAATCTTAGAAAGAATTGTAGAAGTCATATCCAAAAACCGAAATCAAAGAAAGGAACTAAACGTGAAAAAGAGGAAGATGAACGTCTTAGCAAACTAACTAAAGAGGAGAGAGAGAAGGAGAAAGAGAAAGAAGACGAAGAATGGAAAGAAGGTGAGATTAAGTTTGGGTTATTCATGAAAGCGTGGGATAAGGTGGTTTGGTCGATGAGTGTGGGAAGATATGAGTTAAACTTGAAGGATTTCGAGGATGATTGGGGGACTAATTACCCCAAAGTAGTGGAATATTGCAAGAAACAATGGTTGAGGCCACACAAAGAGAGGTTTGTGTATGCTTATACTTACGACTATAAACATTTCAAACTTGAATCCACAAGTATGGTAGAGCAAGCGCATGGGAGACTAAAAGGTCTACTTTTCACGAGTCAAAATGGGATTGTGACGGTGCAACATGCTATCCATGAGTACACTAATAATGATATCAACAAGATAAAAAAGCAATTCCAAGAAAGTAGCTTCCGGAAGTTGAGGGAGTTTAAGGAGGATAATTGGATGCTTGTTGGTATACATTGCAACGTATCGCATTGGGCAATACGTTTTATGATGAAACATCTCGCTTTGTTTAAAAGTATAAAAAGTATGACGACCCGAGCACTCCTTGTAAGTGTAGGATAATGAAGGCTATCGGACTTCCATGTCGTCATATGCTTGGTAGGTATAAAACTCCCATTCCTCTTGATGATATCGATCCCTATTGGAAGCAATTATCTTTCAAACCGGCTCCAAGAGAAGATCCCACAAGAGTTTGGCGACATGGAACTTGGGAGAATAATCCTCGAAAAATACCCCAAGTTGAATAGGTTGGACAAACAAACTATGAAGCACAAGTTGATGCCGATAGTTTACCCTTTTATGGAAGAACTCGGGAACCGGAGAAACAAGATCCTAATGGTAGACCAACTACCAAAAAGACGATGGGCGGAAGAAAGAGAACAAATCAAAGAGTTTTTGAGTACAAATTGCGATCAAGATCAATCCGAAGGAGAACAAATCAAAGAGTTTTTAAGTAGAAATAGTGATCAATCCAAAAGGGAAAACATTAAAGAGCATTTGAGTACAAAGTGTGATCCATCCGGACATGTTTATACCGAGGCGCAATATAAGGAGGAGCCCGCTAAAAGAAGAGAGGTCGTCGAAGGAAGGATTCAACTACGCCAACGGTCTCTAACTTGAATACAAATGGCACTCTACCTCTTGAGAGTCAAGCAAGCGTGGAATTTGTTGGAAAGAAAGAGGTCGGCCAAGAAGGATTTAACTACACCAACCGTCACTAACTTGAATACAAATGGAACTCTACCTCTTGAGAGCCAAGCAAGCCAAGGAGATGTGGCGAAGAAAAAAGTCGTCCAAAGAAGGTAGTACAACCGGTGTTGCAAAAGTATCGTACTCAACTCCCTCCAATTATTCAAGATTTCGTGATTGGTACCGACGATGTTCCGAAAGATGGAAATTGTGGGTTTCACGTTATCTCGCAACAATTGGGACACCTAAGTGGAGCGGTTGAAGAGAATCTCACCCAATGCCAATACATTAGAAAGAAGATGGCCGCTCGACTAGAACACGACAAGGAGTTCCATATCTCAATGATTCTAGAAGGTTCCATGGAGGAGAAAGAAGCAACTTTCAAAGGTTTGCTAACTAGTGTTAAAGGCCCGGAGGGAAACGCACCGATCAAATGGGAGCATTGGTTGAGAATGCCGGAGTGTGGCCATCTATTGGCGAGATACTTGGAATTGCGTGGTACATTTTTTTAGTGAGGGACTATCTATAGCATTTGCACCGAAACATGCGGTTTGCGTGGAGCAACTCAAGCATAGAAGAATTGTCATGGCTTTGGTGGATAAAAATCATTTTATTGGTCTACAACTCAATAAGGAATGTCCATTACCTCCTCTATGTAGGTTTAGTTTGTGGGAGAAGTTACGCAAACAACAAGAGCAAGGAATGGATGAAAATTTATGAGGACAACATGGCCCTTTGGAATGTTATAGATGAGTCTCGGAATGTCCATAGATTTGACTAAAGGAGGTTCAATAGGTTTGAATGAACTCCCTCCAATAGATTTGAGTGAGGAGTGATTATGATTAGGGAATAAAGCAGCTTTTTGTGTAGTGTACAATGGAGTACTAGACAAAACATTCGTACTTTTGGAGTACTTTTGTAATCGCATGCGTGTTTTGTGTAATGTACTTTGGAGTGCTACGAATGAATGAAATGGATGTGTTTTTTTGGGTGTATTCTCATTTGGTCGGCATCATATTCATTACCAAAACATGCCGGCTATCCTGTGGTCGACACGGTATTATTTCTTGATCACGCCGCCGAATGCATGACAAGACAGAAAAAGCTGCTGATATGGCCGGCAAGGTCCGGCTTTTGACAAGCCGGGCCGCTATATCGTGGTTTCCACGGTATTATTTCTTCGTATGTCGGCCGCAATGCATGACAAGACAGAAAAAGCTGCTCGATATGGCCGGCAAGGTCCGGATTTTGCCAAGGCGCTAGGCGCTTTATACTGGCCGTGATGTTTATGAAATTTACCATGCCGCCTAAGAACTCCCTTAAAAATTGTTCTGGATGTTTTTACTATTAAGCCGGCACGGTCCCTGGTTTTGAGAGGTTGCCGGCTTTAATTGCGCCCGGTATTGTTTTTAAATTAGAACCATGCTTAGGCTAAGAACTCCCTCACAAATTGTTCATGAATGTTATTTTCTATTAAGCCGGTAAGGCGTATTATAATATCCATGCCGACAGGACAACCTGTCGGAAATCTTTTAATATGGTATAATGCCGACTACGTGGGAGCCTTTAAGCTTCTAATTTAAGACAATGCCGACTATACATCGGATACAAACCTTAATTAAAGCATACAAACGTTAAAAACTTTACACTAACACATTTGGGACATATATAGTATCTTTTCCGGTACACAATTTCTTAGGAGAGGTAATTAGCTTCATCTTACCGTCGCAACATGGATCTCGTGCATGGTAGAAGGTTGATTTTAGCAACTTCATCTTCATACGGAGCTACACGCTCATCTATCCAATAGAAAACCCACAACAAGTGCATTTTGAAGCATACGGCTGATATACACCTCCTATTGCAGCTTTCATGAGAAATAAGAATCCCTTACAACCTTCAATAGTGCATTTGCTTCCTTCAAAGGGACAATCCCTTGCAAAATGACCACTTAGTGTACAAAGACTACAAATATTTGGTGGTGAAACTTCCATTCTTTATGCAAGGGTTGAAGATGAAGTTGGGAATGCTTTTATAATAAAAACATACCTAATATCTTGATTTTGAAATTTCTAGCCGTTGAGCATTCAATGGGTTGTACTTTGTACCTAAAAGGTTCAACTAACATTCAGTCGGCAAGGTGTAGACTTCCTACCATGCCTACCTAAAGTACTTTGTCTAAAAGTGCATACAAAATAATAACTTCTAAAGCAACTAAAACTGAAAATTCAAATAAGTTTAACAAGTCTCAAACCACAATCTAAGAGTTCAAAACATAATGAAAGAGTTCAAACCACAATCTAAGTTTCTAAACCAAGTGAAACATAATAAAGTTTAAGAATTTCATGGATCCTTCTTGTTGTTGTTATCTTCCTCCCCATCACTAGCTTTTTCACCGCATCAGCTTTTGCTTTTCCCTTCCCTTCACTTGGGCCTATGTAGTCACCATCCTCATTGTAATAGGGGTTCACTCCGAAAAAGTCACATGCCACAAAAAGTTCTTGGATCAACCTCCTCTTCTTCCTCCTCTGATGATGTGCATTCTTCATAGTTGAGGGGATTGCTAGGACTGTTCATAAACCTTAGAAATTCTTCTGGATTTTCCTTACCCATCAAACATAACTTTCTAAACGGGCAATTCTCTTCTTTCATCTTTAGGTTCTTCTAAATTGGGATAAATTGTGTCCAAATATTCAAACAGCTCTTCCGCATTGTTAACAAGACAAGGCGGTTCTTCTTTTGTTTCTCTGCGGGAACCTAAACAATGCACAAATAAGATATATGAAAACAAACAACACAACATTGTTGACCTTCTACCCCTGGCCGGCAAGCCCGATAAATAAAACACTGCCGACTACATTAAGGCCGGAATGTTGTTAACCAACTACCCTGCCGACTAATAAAACGCCGGAATGGTACTATCTATGAAAGATGCCGACTAATAAATTAGGAAATTAAGGTTTCTGATGCCTAACGTCGGCATGGTACAAATCAAAAACAACGCCGACCAAATATAACCCGGCATGGTTGGTTATTATACCCTGCCGGCCCTGGTTATTGTCCAACAGTCGCCATGGATCTGATGAAAAGTCAACATGTTATTCATCCTGATAACATGTCGGCGCTTTGAAAATACAAAAGGTCGGCATGTTGTTCAACTATCGACCTTGCCGGCCACAAATCTGAAAATCAAAATTTTCGATTTCTAACCTAATCTAACAATCATATTCAACAAAACAATAATGGGTTTGAGTTTATAAATCACTTACAATCTTCTTTTCGCCTTTAGAGGTTTCTTTTCAGCACCTTCAAGGATTGGATTTTCGGGTTTGCTAGTTCCAACCTTTCCCTTACCTTTTCCCTCTGATTTGGAGGTTTTCACGTTACGATTGAATCTCTCTTGTCTGCTGGATCGTTTAGAATCAACCATTTTTTTTGGGTAGAAAATCAAAATTCAAAATTTTGGTTGATTTTAAGTTTTTGGAATGAAAGAGAAGAGGAGAGGGTTTAGAGAAGAAGAATGAAAGAGAAGAGGAGAGGTTTTTGGTTAATCAGTTTTTGGTTTTTAAGTTTAGAGTTTAGTTTTTAGGTTGATTAGTGTAGGGGTATTTAAGTAAGTTTACCACGTTTTGGCCTCCTTAGTAAGGTCACATGTCCACTTAAAATTGGGTATACCCCAATTAGTTTGGGTATACCCCAATCTCGCCAGTAAAATAACCATCTTTTCTAAGGTCAAAAGACAAGCCATCTTTTCTTTCGTAGATGGAAGTAGAAATTGACGTTTAGTCCCAAAGTTTGTGGGCTTTGGACGCTTTAGTCCATCCATCTGAACCCCAGTAAAATCTAGTCCAAAAAAGACCCGCCTGGTACAGTTTAGTCCAAATATGGACGAGTTAGTCCAAACTCACGAACGAGTCCCGATTTTGAGTTTTTCATATACCATAATTACCCTTGAACGATTCTGATATATAAAGCGTTTTTTGAAATCGAAATTTTGGATCTCAAACTTGAATACAAAACAGGATGCATCTCAGAGATTAGTTTTGGGAGGCGATTTAATAGTTTTCGAGAGAGGATTTGATCGTTTCTTCATCATATTTCAACTCAGGTTACATTCGAAAGTGTTCTAGAGTCGAAAATTCTTAATCTCAAATTTGAAGAAACGACATAGTGAGAGATAGATCGTTCCGAGTTTGAATTCGGAGGTGATTTAACGATTCGTAGAGTTTAGATTGGATTTGATTGTTAATGGAGTAGAATTCAACCTCGGGTTAGTTTTCTTTTGGTTGTATTTCATCTGTTACATCTAATTTTCAGGTTTTGTTTCTGATTTTTAGTTTTTCTGAGTTTATCAGTTGATGATATCAATTAAGTATGATCTTTAGTTGATATTTTGTTATATACTAGCTTTTGATTCTCGTGATGATGATGATTTCTTTTAATACTAGACCAATTCGATTTTTGTTTACTTTGTTTGTTTGATGTTGATTTTTTAGTTTTTATGATGCATGATATGAAATCGAATGATACTAGATCATAGTTTTCCGATTTATTCAATTATGTGTTCCGGTAAGATTGGAGCTTAATTGATGGAGTATTTTATCTAGGTTTTTTGTTACTTGATGTTTTTGGCTTCGGTAAAATGTGTACTTTCCATGTACACCGTTTACTTTTAGGTTGTATGAAATTGTTGTTTGAAGCTTGGATGTTTATTATCATTTCTTTTTGAAATATGTAGGGGTATCAAACAAGTCTAAGAAGTTTATTAATGTTGTTTTGAATCATGGTGAGCATTCTCGTTGTTTTTCGTGTTAATACTAAAATAACGTGAGAAGAATTGAAAGATTTTGCATGCAAGCGGTGGAGGTCTTTATCTCCTGGGACTATATGTTTCAGCTATATGGATAATGGTCAAGTAGTTTTTGTGACAGGTGATATACAAATGCAAAGCTTAATTGGTTTCATGATTCTTATTTATAATGAAGATGTCTATTTGCATGTGGATATGATTCGGAATCATACTTCTCGTTCTAACTTTCTGGTTGTAGCAGTAGTTAAGTTCTAAGTCCGGTTGTAGCGGTAGTTAAGTTCTTGTTCTAAGTCTTGTGTAACCGAAAGTCCTAAGATGGTAAGGGTGTTAGATCATGATGCGATAAGGGAAGCCTCTTATTATTGATGAATGGGTTTATGTATTTGACAAGATTGGTAGAGAATTTATGGGTGGTGTTAAAGTCATTAGGATTGGTCTCGATAAGTACAAGATGGCTCTTTGGTCACAAGATTGTTATTCTTAAAAATGACACGACTCGTTTTTACTGCAAAATGCGAAAAAAATGGTTGTGGTTGGAGGATTCACTTTGGGCCTGTGAATGGTGATACTTCTCGGTTCGTGCTGAAAGATTCTAATGTTCACAGGTTAGTTGTGCATCTTATATATGTAGATTTGTTTTAGGTGTACATTGTGGTGCACTGTACTTGTTGTACTCTTAAATTACATGTTCTTGCTTGGTTTTTGGTTATGTGTAAATTGTGGTGCACATTACTTATTCCAGATTTTTTTTTTGTAGTTGTGGTGTTGGTTTGAGGTTGAAGAGTCCTGTTGTGACAACCAAGTTAGTCAAGCATTTGATCGCTGACAATATACTGAGGTGATCCTAGCTTAAAACCCAATCGATCATATCACTTTTTAAGAAAACTTATGGGTCCAATATTAAGTATCACCATGCCCGTAGAGGAAAGAAGCTGTATTTGAAGAACAATATGGCAATGACGAGAAGTCGTATAGCGATTTAACTTGGTATGTCGAAGCAATTGAGGAAACTAATCCCGATAGCTATGTGAAGTTTGAAGTTGAGGATGGAACCAATAGATTTCAGAGGATATTCATTTGTTTCGGTGCTTGCAAGCATAGCTATATGTATCTCGTGCCCATGATTTACTTGGATGCTACTTTCCTTCTTGGTAGATATAGGGGTACTTTGATGGTCGCAACATGTATCAATGGAAACAATGGTTTTTACCCATTTGCTTTTGCTATTGTTTCTGCTGAAAACAAAGATAATTGGTTTTGGTTTCTGGAGAATCTTCAACATGTTGTTGATGGTCGTCCGATTGTTTTCCTTAGTGATCGTGGAGAAAGACTTTTGCAGTATTCCAAAATATTTTCCTAATTCACATCACAGCTATTGCTTTTACCACATCAAGTGCAATCTCCCCATTGGTTCAGGTGATGCGAATTCGAAGCCCGTTATTGATTTGTTTTACAAAGCTGCCTACTCTTAAACACCAGCGAAATATGAAGAAGCTTTGCGGGGCATGATCCAAATACTTGTTGAACATTAGTTCACAAAGTAATTTTCCCACAATCAGAATATCTTCCCTGACTGTTGGATCTTCGAGCCTTGTTAGTTCCCAAGCTACAGAGCTACAGAATCATAAAGGAAATGTTAACATGGTGTACATAGTGGTGCACATAACTTTTTTTCAATAAGATTCAATCATTCATATAATGCGAGGTATTGTTTTGTGAACTTACGTTAGGCTTGCATAGTCAAAGAATTTTTGTACCCTTTTTTGTCCTGGTCTCTGGTCCATGGCTTGGTAAAGTGGTGATTTACGAATATCCGCAAAGTGGGCGATAAGGACGATACTCATTTTCATTTCTCCTTTTTGGTGCAGGATAGCCATGTTCTTCTACCTCTTTTTGGATCCCCTTGCCTTTTTGATCCACTTTCATCCTAACTTGTCCGTTTTTACCCTCGGCAGATCAGGAGGAAGTTTTTTCTTTGCAGCTCTCTTTAGTGGTGTCTTGGACAACCTGCCAGCCGCTATTGTCTTCAACATCTCTGCTTCCTTCATCTTCCCAGCTCTTGTCTTTGCCGGTGGTGTCTTCTCGCTTCTTCTACTTCTTGATCGCTAAAAATGCATCTCCATGTTTGTTGGATGAATCGTGCCTTTGCTTCAGCAACGATCTTTTCTCGTAAGTCTTTTTTATGTAATGATCTTTGAGACGACTCTTCTTTTGGATCTTCTTGGCTCAACAATAGAAAGCTTGGACATTCGTGGATCACGGTTGCCATCTTTTCCTTCACGTCAGATGCTGCCATTTTGTAACAACCTTTTTCAAGCTTTATGAAAATACTTTCAGACAAGTTGTCTAGAAGGTCCTCAATTGATGCATAAGAATCATTACATGATCTTCTCCCCGTGTGAGTAAAAGTACATCTTCTTGACCGGCAACATGCCTTTAGGGTCCAGCTGAGATATTGCTTGAGCTGCGATTATCGTAGCCTCATCGATTTCATTTGTTTGTGTGGCATCCTGGTCTACTTGATATGCAGTTGTCTCTGGCAGAGAAGAACTGAAAAAATGCATTTTTGGTTAGGTTCTACAAAAGTGTACATCTTTCTACACACGTACGAAGAAATCACTAAGGTGCACATCTTGGTACACATATACGAAAAATGAAAAACAAATGCGAGCCGAGATCATTTCATACCTAGGCTTCTTAGCGATTTCGGACTCAACACCTTGCCTTGTTCCATCATTGCCATCCTTCTCTTCATTTGTCTTTGACAGAGGATTGCTAAAAGATTCAAGTTTAGATAAAAGGTATGAGTTTTAGCATACTTGTGTACAACTATCTACACACATAAAAACAAATGACTGCCACATTTAATAAGAGTGATTTTATACCTTTGCTTTTCAGAAGTTTCAGACGGAACTTCATTCTTTTTTAGATTTGCCACCCTCTTTGTCATTGTCATCACCATGCATATCACCACCTTTGCCACCTTCGTCATCATCATCCTGCTGCTCATCACCACCTTTACCACCACCATCCTCCTCATCCTCATCACCCTCCTCCTCCTGCTCCTTATCACTGTCATCCACATCACCAGTTTTGCCACTTCTATTGCCTTTCTCACCTTCCTCATCATCATCACTGTCATCCAAATCATCAACTTTGCCACTTTTCTCACCTTTCTCACCTTCCTCCTGCTCATCATCATCACGTTCATCCTCAGTTTTTAATTCTTTGTTAAATGAAATGATTTCTTGCAAGGAGTCAACAAACAAATCAACAAGATCCTTATCATCTTCCACATTCCTTGCATCAGCTTCATAAATTTTCTTGCCTTTTTCTTCAATGAAGCTAACAAGCTTTTGATGTTTAACCTGCAAGTCAGAAAGCTCTTCCAATGCTTCATCTCTTTCTTTGTATTGCTTTGTACAACTTTTATTTCGATTGCATCTCTGCTATTTTCTTGCCTATTCTTTCAGTACTCTTCCATAATCTTGTTGTTTTTCATCACTCCAAGCTTTTACCCATCCTGTTGCATCCGAAAACATGCCAAAGTATCAATATGGATAACGTGTGTACATCTTTTACACCCGTGTTACGGTGTATATTGTTGTACACATGACAAAATTTTGTCACCATTTTGTAAACCTTATCAAGTTGTATATCTAATGTACACATCTAGGAAGAAATCACTATCGTAAGAAAGTTATCGAGTTACCTTTTTCATAGCCTCACCAATGTCTTTCTCTGTTGTATTCTTGATGTCACTTATCACCCACCTTAGAAACCTAGGGAAACCTTGTTTATTGCTTGGCGTCATCTTTGTTGTTGTGTTTAGCAAACCAATACTGCATTGACAAGCAGGTCAAAGAATTAGAAAATGTTAGGACCCAACAAAAACAGTGAACTAAAGCATTTAAATTGGTACAACTTAAAACTGGTGTAAAATAATGTACACATGTAAACTCACCAACAGGTATACCATACAACCATTAACTCTAAGTGGTGTGGAAATATGTTTCCTAATGCTATCCATTAGATATTTATGTATATGAACTGCCATTGGTTTTTTTCATTCTTTCCAATGATTCAAAGTAGGGAGCAAATTGGCTCTTGGTAATCCACTTCCATTTGTTTGTGGTAAAAAAACAGTTGATGCACAGGTATATTGCAAACAACACTACCAAGTCCTCGGATTTCTCTCAATCTCAATCTCCATATCCAACTTTGGTTTTAACTTCATTATACGCAAGATTTCATTCTCGACATCTAGTTTCCCCAACTTAGATTGATCCTTGATTTCCAATCGGTTTATTAGTGAACCGTATCTCCTTTCAGCTCTAGTTTTGATACATTCTCCTTCCACAGTTACGATGACACCATTTCTAATTCAAAAATTAAGAACAAATCTTCCGGCATACTTTCTACTTCAACAAACTTTTTCTCCTCGCGGTATTGAAAATGAAGACATTTCTCCCAATTATCATGGCGAAACCGGGTTCACAATCTTGAAGATTGATTCTGGATTCTTAAACCACACATCTCTCTTCTTCTCCTTTTTCTTTTCTGAGTTTTCCTCCTCTTTCTTTTCAGCTTTCTTGTGAACAAAGACATCTAATATAGGCCAAAAAAGGCTCTCCTTTAGCTTCTCTAACTGAAATTCTGTGAACCAGACTTTGTTACGATCCTTTTTCCTTACGTCTCCATCCTTCTCAAGGTACTTGTTCACAAACTCGTTGATTGCATTAAAACCTGATCTATAAGGTTTGTTTGTATCTACGAAAACAAACAAATGGTAATAAGAAAAGAGAAGCATAACACATGATACTCATACAAAAATTCTGGTGTACAAACCAAGACACCGGGTACATAAATATAACAAGAGCAACAATAATTCCCATACAACAGGCCATATATCACTATAACACCATGATGGTGTAAAAACCTGTACACTCCTACATAAAAATCTTTAAAACAATCACAACATGCCTTGAATCACTGCAATACAATGCTTGTGTACAAATTTGTACACACAACTGAAATGAAAACAATCACAACATGCCATTAACCATAAAACCACTCACAAACTCACATAACATGACTTGTTTGGTTTACAAATCTATACACACAAGCAACAAATACCATAAAAATTTCTCAAAAACAGACATAAATGGATTGTGAATCACTGCAACAGCATGTTGGTGTACTAGTATGTACACACCAACAACAAATACCATAAAAATTTCTCAAAAACATACATAAATGGATTGTGAATCACATAATGACATGTTGGTGTACTAGTATGTACACACCAACAACAAATACCATAAAAATTTCTCGAAAGCAGACATAAATAGATTGTGAATCACTACAACAGCATGTTGGTGTACTAGTATGTACACACCAACAACAAATACCATAAAAATTTCTCAAAAACAGACTTAAATGGATTGTGAATCACTGCAACAGCATGTTGGTGTACTAGTATGTACACACCAACAACAAAATACCATAAAAATTTCTCAAAAACAGACTTAAATGGATTGTGAATCTATGCAACAACCTAGGAGTGTACATATATGTACACACCAACAACAAATACCATAAAAATTTCTCAAAAACAGACTTAAATGGATTGTGAATCACTGCAACAGCATGTTGATGTACTAGTATGTACACACCAACAACAAATACCATAAAAATTTCTCAAAAACAGACTTAAATGGATTGTGAATCACTGCTTGACTGACCTAGGAGTGTACATATCTGTACACATCAACAACAAATACCATAAAAATTTCTCAAAAACAGACTTAAATGTACTTGAATTGTTACCTCTTTTTCTTTGAACAAATGTTGAAGGCTTTGAAGACTTTGATTTCTTCTTAGCTGTTGATGTTTTTGAAGTTTACGGTCTTTGAAATTGATGTTGAAGGCTTTGTAGTCTTTGATTTCTTCTTAACTGGTGATGTAGGCTTTGTAGGCTTTGTAGTTTTGAAGTTTAACTCTTGAAATTGATGTTGAATCTTCTAATCCTCTCTTAGATCTCGTCTTTGGTCCTGTTGATTTTCGAATTTCTTTTGTTTATAACCGATGGAGTTGGGGATGAAATTGGTGTTGAATCTTGTGATCTTGACTTTGATCTCAGTCGTTGGTGATGTTGATTTTTGAATTTCTTCTCATTTAATGATGGATTTTCTTCTTCGGTTGATGTTCCATCCTCAATCACAGCGCGTTCTTCTTTGAAACTACTTTATTTCCTTTCACCATGATGTTACTGATACTTCAACCATCTAGGTGTTTTAGGGTTTTAGTCTATAAATTTTCTAGGGTTTGTCTGCAAAAGTTCTTCTGAATTTTTTTTTTGATTTTTTTCTTCTGAAGTTTCTGATAAAACAAAATGTTGCAGTTACTCAATTTGTCCGTTACGCCGCATTTTTAATCAGTTTTTAATTCAAGGCTAACGTGTCGCAACCACGTTCATTGTGTCAGTTACAAAAGCGTGCGAAGGATAGCATCGTCTTTATACAATTATTGGATTAAATTGTACCTAGTCAACTAGGTATGGACTAAAGCGTATTATTATCGGCGGTTTTGGACTGAACCGTTTTTTTCCCTAGATGGAATTGACAAGCCAGTACGCATGCCCAGTTTGATATGGGCATGGCAAACTGGCAGTATTATTGCCCCACATTGTCCTGGATTCGGCGCCCAAGTTCCCGACCGCCCCAATACCTTGGCCACGTAACTTGTGGAGCACTCATGATCCAAAATTAGAATTATCCAAATTTAGAATTTTAAGTATAATATAAGAAAAGAATTCTTGGTTAGCTAGGATAGTGATTAGAGTTTTTGGATTTTCGAAATAGGTTTGGTTTGGAAAAGGTCTTGTTAGGGTTTTGTTTAATTTTAATATCTGCGTGTTTCAGTTGTTTTACTAAGAATGGCATCCTTAATACATAATCGTTATGTTTCTACACAATTCGATTGGATCATCACTGACTTCTCAAAGGTGAACTCTGAAGAAGGACTTTCTTCCGAGGTTTTCTCTCTTGGTGATTTTAAATGGTATGCCTCCTATTAATCGCATTGCTTTTGATTGTTTTATTTATATATTCTGCTTTTGATTAAATCCCTGAACTCTTAACCCTGAATATTCGATGTTTACAGGCAAGTACAGATTTATCCAAAGGGGTATGGAGAAGTATATGAACACTTATCGGTATACTTAATCCCTGTGGATTCGAACCCTCCTCCAGTTGCAGATTTCCGCGCTAGTATACTTAATCTACTCCATCGTAACGAAAGCTTCAAGAAAGACAGTAATTATGGTTGGGGTTCGCCAATATTAGAACAGAAAGTCGTCGAAGACAATATAGTTATTGGGGTTACCCAAAACTCATACGTCTTAAGAAACTCCATAACCCTGATAAAGGATATATAGTGAATGATACATGCGTTCTTAGAGTTGAGGTTTCGTGTAGGTCCTGTAGGCGAATAGACGATGATGTTCTTAGAGAATGCGTGAAAGAAAAGTTTACCATGCAATTAGGAGAGTATCCAGGAGCAGGAAAACCTTTTGGTGAAGGAAAAAATGGCAGCAAAGCTGGTTTTGACGAGGACAATCAAGAATATGAGGACATTGGAGGCTTCCATGTTTTGAAAACGCAGGCGTCATTATATACGAAGATATGGCTGAAATATGGTCATATTCCTTCGACCAATGTTATGCCAATGGCGTCGTATCCCACCTAGTTATAGTGGTTAAAGACTTGATGAGTTGTATCACCGAAATGTATAAATGCGTTTATGTAGAATTATCATCTGAAATGATTGAGAGATGGGAAGATAAGATAACGATGGCAGAGAAACTTGACTTTAACATTGGATGGCTGCGAGAACAATTTGAACATGTGTAGAAACAGTTGGCACGAGTGAAGATTCAATAAAGACACAGAGGATTAACGTGGTTCGGCTCTCTAAGCCTACATCCACAAGAGAAGAGAGATGATTCTTTCTTATTAAGAATCTGTTACAGTACAATGGAGATATGGGTACATCTATTACATATAGATGATAACCTTCCTATTATAGTGAAGATATGATCTGTTTAAAGAGAGAAAGTTTGTGTCAACGGTAAACACTGACACTTTATATAGGAACAATATATGTCAGTATCAAATCCTCTCCTTATTCTTCTCTCCAATACTCCCCCTCAAGTTGGTGCGTAGATGTCTATTGAGCCCAACTTGCCCAATATCTCCTTAATTTTGGCAAATGGATAGTCCTTTTGTAAAAATGTCAGCCAACTGCAAAACACTAGGAACGAAAGGCGTCTTGATAATGTTGGCTTTCAACTTTTCCCGAACAAAATGACAATCAACTTCAATATGTTTTGTTCTCTCGTGGAAGACTGGATTTGAGGCAATGTGCATAGCAGCTTGGTTGTCGCAAAACAACTTGGTTGGTTGAGACGATACAAAACCTAAGTCTCGTAATAAGGCTCGAGCCAAATTATTTCACAAGTCGTTAGTGCCATGGCTCGATATTCGCTTCCGCACTTGATCGCGCAACTACATTTTGTTTCTTGCTCCTCCATGTTACGATTTCCACCAACAAGCGTTACAATAGCCTGTAGTGGACCTTGATCGACGGGACATCCAGCCCAATCTGCGTCGGTGTAGGCTGAAATAGAAATAGAAGACCGACCAGTAATAGAGCTATGTCCATTGTTACGCATCCACAAGCCTCTTCCCCGGTGAGCCCTTAAGATCTTGTAGAATTCTAGTAGCGGCATTCATGTGCTGATATGTAGGAGCATGCATAAACCTACTTACAAGACTTACGGCATACGATATGTCTGGTCTTGTAATAGTGAGATAAATAAGCTTACCCACTAATCTTTGAAACTGACCACTATCAGGAAGCAAATCACCATCTTCATCAAGCTTCGCCCGACAATCAATAGGTGTGTCCGATGGTTTTATCCCTAAGTTCCCTGTTTCCTTTAGTAAATCCAGTGTATATTTTCTTTGGTTTATAAATATACCTTTCTTAGAGTAGGCGATTTCTAAACCAAGAAAATACTTTAAGATTCCTAAATCCTTTATAGCAAATTTGGTGTGCAAGAGAATCTTGAGCCTTGTAATCTCTGAATGATCATCACCTGTTATCACTATGTCATCCACATAGACTAAAACCACAATAATACCCGATGCGCTTCGTTTGACAAATAATGTTGGATCTGCACCGCTTTGTTTAAGACCATTCATCATAAGAACTGAGCTAAGCTTTGCGTACCATGCTCGTGGTGATTGCTTTAGCCCATATATCGCCTTCTTAAGTTTACATACTACACCGGTTTACATTCAGTGATGGCCCATGCACACTCATATATACTTCTTCTTCTAGATCTCCGTGTAAAAACGCATTTTTTACATCCATCTGAAACAATTTCCATCCTTTATTTGCAGCAAGTGACATCAAAACTCTAAAGGTATTCATTTTCGCTACCGGAGCGAATGTTTCTTTATAGTCCTCTCCATATGTTTGAGTAAATCCTCTTGCAACGAGCCTTGATTTGTATCGTTCAATAGTTCCGTCACTCCGATACTTTATTTTATAAACCCAACGGCAACCAACAACTTTTTTTCCTTTTGGTAGGCAACAATCCCAAGTTCCATTCTCGTCGTGAGCTACTAATTCTTCCCCCATGGATTTCCTCCAAACTGGACGTGCATTTGCTTCTTTGAAATTCTTTGGCTCGTCCTCCTGGACAAAGCGGTAAGAAAACCGAATGAGTTTTACGAAATATTATTAAATGATAAATAATCTTGAATAGGATAGGTTCTTTTTGCATGATAAGTAAAGAAATCTTTTAATTTTTCTGGAGTTTTTGTTTGTCTAGTTGATCTTCTTTGTGTAGGTCTTTGTAGATTGAGAAGTAGCAGGTGGCGCAGTTGTGACTTGCGGAGTAGTAGTTGATATTTTTGTGGTTGTACAGACATTTGGACGTGTCTTGGTTGGTGCAGCGGAGGTTGAGAAGTAGTGGTTGGTGTAGCATCTTGAGTAGTTGGTGCAGTAGCTTGAGAAAGAGTGATTGGTGGCGAAATTTGATTAGTTGTTGTTGATCCCCTTTGTTTGGTACAGTAACTTGAGAAGTAATAAAATCTCCACTTGTGGTTGGAGATACACCTTCAATAGTAACTGTCAGCCTCAACATTAATTGTAGCGGGTGCAGAGCACGATTAGTAATAGGTTCAATAATTGGCGTTGCTTCATTTGAAGTGGAAATCACCCTTTAAGAACTTATTGGCACAATTGACGGCTCTCTTGCTATAACTTGTCTACTTGTCATTGGTGCAATAGGCGACAAATCACATAAATACTCCCCATGAGCTGTCTTCTTGGTCTATATTAGGCTGAAAATATGGTGCGAGATTCATCAAAACGTACGTCTCTAGAGATAACAATTTCACGAGCCGCAACATTATAGCATTTATATCCTTTTTGTGTGGAGGAGTACCCAAAAAACACATCGAACCGGCGGGATCAAATTTATCTCGTTGAGGTGCTTGTACATGAACATAGCAAATACATCCGAACACTCGTAAATGAGACAAGTCAAGCTTAGGCCTTTTAAAATTTCTAACGGAGACTTGAATTGAAGTACTCGTGTAGGAAGACGATTAATTAAATATGCCGCATCAACACACCATGAGACCAGTATTTTTTAACGTTCATCCGAAGCATGAGAGCTCGAGTTGTTTCTAAAATGTGTCGATTTTTCTTTCAGCCACTCCATTTTGTTGCGGTGTTCCCACACAACTTGTTTGGTGTATAATGCCATTCTCACGAAGATATCCCGGTAGACTTCCTTTACAGAATTCGGTTCTGTTATCTGTTCAAAACTTTTTTATCTTTGCATCAAACTGGTTAGTCAACATATTATGAAAATTTTGGAAAGTAACAAAGACCTCAGTTTTGGATTTTAACAAATATATCCAAGTACTACGAGAATAATCATCAACAAATATAACAAAATATTTATACCCATCATAAGATTCGGTAGGTGATGACCATAAGTCGGAATGAATTAGCTCAAAAGGTTTAGCCGACACAGAGCAAAGAATTGTGAAATGGTAAACGAGTTTGCTTAGAAAATTGACAAACATCACAAACACTAGACTCGGATGATAGAAAAGGAAAAAGATGTTTTAAGACGCGACTTGATGGATGTCCAAAGCGTTTATGCAAGTATGATTTTCTATCAAATTAGTGGCATGACATGCTTTATTAGGAGGATGATATAAGTAAAGCCCATTAGAATAAACACCCTCACCAATAGTAGCTTTCGTCTTTGATCCCGAAATATGACCGAAGTGGGTGAGAAAATAACATCACAATTCAAAGCATTCGTAATTTTTCCAACTGATAGCAGTTGAACCGGAAAAGATGGAACCACTAGAACGTCGAGAAGACGAAGTTTTGGGGAAAAAATTGATATTTCCACTCCCTTGTACAGGGACAGTCGATCCATTAGCTATAGCTACATCATGCTTACCCACTTTAGGTCTAAAGTTATGCACAACAGTAGAATTATTAGCCATATGGTCAGTGGCACCAGAATCAACAATCCATGGATCAATTTTAGAAGATGCAAAAATGTATGCTTGTAACTTACCTAAAACCTGAGTAAATGCAGATGAAACAGATTCATAAGGAACGGACTTACTCAATTGTTGTAGAAGAAGTTCACTCAAGTTGTTTAACGGAAGCGAATTATCAGCTACGGCAGCGTAATCTTTTCTATGCTTGTTGTAACAAATCTTGAGATGAGGATGTAAGTGATGCAGAATTTTAAGACGGAACTGCAAGAGCATGCTCAGGAGCTACGCTTAAAAAAATCAAACATGAGGATTCTTAGGAATGTGATGAGAAACATTCAGGTTCAGCTGATTGCAGAGAAGGGTAGCGTGCGAGAGAAAATATCTGGGTTACTCTCTGAATCAGTTATCGTGTCCTATCTAAAAATAGGTGAAGATACCCTGCTTGACGGATTGGTGGATGGAGTTTATTATAGTTAGACAGTTAACTTTTTTTATTTAGTGTTTTCAGAGAATTCTCTAGTAAACCAATGTGATTGACATTAGTGGTGACAGTAGTAGTTAATTCATTAGATAGCTTTTTCGGTTTTAATGCAATTAGTAAACTCAGATAACATTATGCCTCAACTTCGGCTTTTCTTGCGAAATTTCAAGTTCTAATCATGGTTGAGGGAACAAGAGTTCGGTGATTGTTTCAGCACAACCCCCATGTCATGCATGAACATTTAGTTATGCTCAGAACCGAGTTTTGATAAATTTTTGATGTTGGTATCTGAGTGCCACGTGGAAATATTTTTGCACAAAATTGAACTTGAGGAGTTGCTATCGATGCGCGCAGTTTAATAGTACGGTAAAATCCATTCCTGCTTTGGCATTGTAAAAGTCTTGCAGAATGTGCTTTGATGACAACTGATGACCTTCCCAAAAATGACATAATTTGCTCTCTTTCTTTGATGTTCAAAGTCGTTCAAAGTCTTGCAGAATGTGCTCACTAATGCAATTCCAAGACCCAACTCTCACTTTAGATTTTGCAGTCATCTTTTTATGCTGAACTCTTGCAGAATGTGCATATAAATGCAATTCCATGATCCAACTCCTCCTCTTCAGCCAAGAGTAGTCTGCACCCTCTCCAGTATCACTAAGTACCTTTAATTCATGCTGAAAGAAGTATCACTAATTCCAACAGTTTGTTATCGCTGAGTCCTTTTTCCCCTCTTCTTACCTGGTGAAAATTGGCATGAAAAAGGAATGTATTATGTTGTGATCTCCGGTATTTTCATTTGCTCAATATATGTTAGGCTCGTGAATATCACTAATGGGGTGTTTGTTCAATTAGTTTAAGTTGTTATTTCATAACCAATTACGAGTCGTAAAGTTGGATTGAAAAATAAAAGTACAAAATAACCAGTTTGAAAAAGTTACTTTCGACTTATGGAAACAAAAAATTTAGAAGTTAGTCTAGGAACACAATTTACGAGATTGACATTTGCTTCTACATATGATATCTGAAATTGTTTATCATTCTTGAAGTTCACCAACCATATTCGATTCGAACTGGAAGATAAAGAGTTCCTCAAAGTTGAACTGCCACATGAAAGACATGAATCTAAAGAATTCTCTAGTACTATTTGTATATTGGGGATTTTAATTTTGTGCCACACTTCCAATTAGGTGTTCAAGAAAATGCCACGGTTTTTTTCAGAATTTATTAAATGCCACAACCGTTATAATTTCCGTCAAGGCCCACATGATTACTAACCGTTATACCTTTGCACCAATTAAGCTCCCCAGAATTAGAAGATTCACCTTCTTCACCAATTTCACCCAGCGTCATTATTAATTGGAAAATTTGGAAGTAACTCGTGTTTTCACCAATATTTTAGTTCGCTGCAAGACACCCATTATGGGTGAAAACTTCATTTTTCGTCAATCTCATCCAGTGATATTACTGGTTAAATTTCTAGGTTGTCACCAATACACTGGTAAAAATTGGAAGTTCGCTAATCTCTGTTTTGTTACGAGAATAATAAAAACCTAATTCTATATGAATTTTTTGTGTTTCCTTTTCAGTTGTTTTGGTAGAATTTTTAAAATTAAGTTTTTTTAAAATATACATAAATGTATGTATGTGGAAATTATTGTATGAGTCAGTTAACATGTGGGGATAGGTGCCCCTAACGTGCTCCGCCCAACTGGTCAATGGCCCAACACCAAGGCCACGTACATGCGACCAAACTTGGGACGCACTCGTTCCATGATCCAAATTTAGAATTTGAGTTCAATAAGGAAAAGAGATTATTGATTAGGATAGTAAGCAGAGTATTTGGGTTCTGAAACATCTAGGTTTGGAAAGTAGAGGTTCTTACTTGTTAGGATTTTGATTTTAATGGTTATAAATACCAACACAGCTTTGTTGGTTAGATCATTGTTTGTTTGTTTTACTAAGAATGGCATCCATGATATGTGGTGGTCGTCGTTACCGTTACGCTTCTACCAAATTCGATTGGATCATCAAAAACTTTTCAGAGGTGAACTCTGAAGAAGGACTCTATTCAGATGTCTTCTCCGTTGGTAGTTTTGAATGGTATGTCAGTCATTTCTACTACAAATTGCATTGTTGTTTATTTAGTTTATGTTATGTATAAGTACTTATCAGTATTCTTAATCCCTGTGGACTCGAACAAATTTCCGGTTGCAAGGTTCAGTGTTAGTGTTCATAGTCTAATGGATCATAGTGAAAGCGCACGAAAAGGTATATTTTATCTAGACATCTTAATTGCATTGATTATTATCGTAATTGCACGAAAAGGTATATTTTTCTCTCTGGGTGGTTTCGAATGGTATGTCATGTCTACTCCTAATTGCATTGATTATTATTTATTTATTTTTGTTTGTTTTTTTTTTTTAAAATTTATTCTGGTTTAAAACCCATAACCCTGAATTTTCAATGTTTTATAGGCAAGTACAGATCTATCCAAAGGGGTATGGAGATGTATTTGAGTACTTGTCAATATACTTAATCCCTGTGGACTGGAACAATTATCCGACTGCAGAGTTCAGCGCTTATGTTCTGAATCTATACGATCCTAATGAAAGCGAGACAGAAGGTATATTTTCTATAAACTAACTTAACACCGTTGTTAATCTAACGCTGCAACATTACACGTATAATATTTTTTTTTTTTTTTTACTACTGTATGTAGGATTGAAACACAAATTCGACAAAGAAGGTAATTACGGTTGGGGTTCGTCGACTTTTATGCCTCTAAGTGACCTCCACGACCCTGATGAAGGATACATTGTGCATGGTACATGTATTATTAGAGTTGAGGTTTCATGTAGAATAATAGATGAATTTGTTAGCGAATTCGAGAAAGAGAGACGCGAGAAAGAGAGAAACGCAGAAAGTATTATGCAAATAGGTGAGTTTCCAGGCGCCGGACAACCTTTTGGCAAAGGACAAGATAAAGTCAAAGTTATTTTTGGCAATGACAAGCAGGAATTTGAAGATATTGGAGGCTTCCATGTTCTGAAAGAGCAAGCGCCGCTATATAAGCAGATATGGTTGAAATATGGTCATATTCCTTCTACCAATGTTATGCCGATTGCCTCATATCAGGCCCTAGTTTTGGTGGTTAAAGACTTGATGAGTTCTATTGCAGATATGAACAAGTGCCATTATGTAGATTTATCATCTGAAATAGTTGAGAGATGGGAGGATATGATAACAATGGCGGAGAAACTTGAATTTAGCATTGGATGGCTGCGAGAAAGATTTGAACATGTGAAAAAAGGGATGTGCGGGATGCAGAATGTCAAGACTGAACTTCTGGAGCATGGTGAGGGTTTACGCTCAACAAAATCAAGGATAAGGGTACTCAAGAATGTGTTGACAAAGGCAGAGGTTAAGCTGATTGCCGAGAAGGATGACTTGCGAGAGAAAATATCTGGGTTACTCTCTGAGTCAGATACGGAAACCTATCTGAATATAGGTGAAGATACCCTGCTTGATGGATTGCTGGATGATGGATTATATTAGCTAGACAGTCGAACTCTTTTTATTCAGTATTTTCAAAATCCTTTTCCTTTAGTTTAGCCAATGTGATTCAACACTAGGTGACAGTAGTTCATTAGTAATTATGCATATTTTTATCTTAGCTTTTTTCGGTCTTATTGCAAGAAGTTAATCCAGATATATTTATTAAGCTGTTGTATAGTATCACATCCTGCACCTGGTCTTGACTGTTGTGCGAGAAACCCAAAACCTGTGTTACCCAATTTCTTTATGGTAATCTAGAGCTAGGATTTTTTTTTTTTTCTCTGCAACATCATAATCATGACTAACGGAGGCGATCAATCTAACCCTTCTTCTGTCATTCTCGAAAAGGATACTGGTTTATCCCCTACCAGTCCTTATTATGTGCATCCCTCTGATAATCCGACGTCTGTCATCTACACCCCTCTACTCACCAGTGAAAACTATTGCACATGGGGAAGAGGCATGTTGAAGGCACTCAGTGCGAAAGGTAAGGTAAAGAAACCGACTAATCCAACAGATCTCGCTCACTGGACGAGATGTTATGACTTAGTTGGTAGCTGGATCTCTAATTCCGTGGATCCAGAAATCCGTTCAAGCACTCAGAACTTCCCGTCGGCACATGAACAATGGTTAGAAATCAAATCCCGCTTTTCTCACCATAATGCGTCGAAGTTATATGCTATAAAACAATCTATTGCTTTGTTGAAACAAGAAAATCTGAGTGTTGCCATGTATTATACTCGGCTCAAATCACTCTGGGATCAGTTAGATGCTTTTCGACCCATTGAACCATGTATATGCGGAGCAGATAAGAATTATATGAGTCATCACAGTCAGGATCGCTCCATGGAGTTTTTGCAGGGTTTGCATGATAGATTTTCATCTCTGCGTAGTCAAATCCTTCTTATGGAACCCATGCCATCGCCTGCGAAGATCTATAACCATGTCAGGCAGGAAGAAGAACAACAGGGACTCAATTCTTCTTCCATTCCTTCTGTGGATTCTGCTGCCCTGAATATCTCTCGCAACTTTGATTCTCGTCAGTCACGGTCTTCTCACAATCCTGGACTATGTAGATTTTCTATACTACCTTTCATGTTCACACGTAAAGGTATAATATCTGTAAATTATAAGCACTTGCGGGTACTCCATCTAGGTCCTTCACCAAAACATTATTGGGAGCTTCCGAAGTTGTCTTCTTCAAGTTTCAAGCTGAGACATTTAAGGTACCTCCATCTTGATCTTACAGAAGTAGTGAATGATTCATCCATCAGTAAGCTTTATAATTTGGAGACGTTGGTATTGAAGAACATGAAAGGTAGTATAGAAAATCTTCTTAGAAATATCCAATCTTTGAAAAAATTAAGACATCTTAAACCTGCACTGCAAAGATAATCTACGTATTTAGTGTACACGTTATATGACATTATTTTTTGGACTATGTAGTAACGAAACACAAAGGATTCAACAAACACAATCTTAACCGCCGCGGTTGGAAAAGATTCATGCCTCTAAGTGAACTCCACGATCCTGATAACGGATACATCTTGCATGATACATGTATTCTTAAAATCAGGATTTCGTGCAGGACACCAGCTGATGATGTTAGCGAAGACGTGAATGAGAGCAACCCAGAAATGGTTATGCAATCAGTAGAATATCCAGGCGCTGGACAATCTTTTTACGGAGGAAAAAATGTCAGAAGTGTTGGTTTTGGCGAAGACAAGGAGGAATTTACAGATATTGGAGGCTTCCATGTTTTGAAAACGCAAGCGCCGTTATATAGGCAGATATGGTTGAAATATGGCCATGTTCCTTCAACCAATGTTATGCTGACTGCCTCGTATCCGGCCCTAGTTATGATGGTTAAAGACTTGATCTGTTCTATCACTGATATGCAGAAGTGCCATTACGTAGATTTATCATCTGAAATGATTGAGAGATGGGAAGGTACGATAACAATGGCTGAGAAATTTGAGTTTAATATTGAATGGCTGCGAGAACGATTTGAACATGTTAAAAAAAGGATGTGTGGGATGCAGAATGTTAAGATGGAACTGTTGGTGCATGGTCAGCATTTACACGCAACAAATTCAAAGATGAGGGAACTCGGGGATGTGATGCCAAACGTAGAGGTACAGATAATGGTTCCCGAGAAGGATAACGTGGGAGAGAAAATGTCTGCGCTACTATCCAAATTACATATTGAAACGTCTCTAGAAACAGGTGAAGATACCCTGCTTGATGGATTGTTGGATGGAGTAGATTAGCTATACACTGTAGAACTATTTGTATTATTCTTTTGAATATTGTTTAGTCAAGTCACATTAATAACAAGTTTTTTTTTTTCTTTTCTTGTTTTTTTTGTTTTTTTTTTTGTCTCTCCGGAGGTTTTAGTCTTATGTTTAGTTGCAATGAAATGAATGATCTTAGAACTTTAGGAGTTCAATTATGTGCACACTCCTCTAAAGAGTGTATATTTGACATGCTCTTCTGATTGGTTAATTAGTAAACTGTTATGTCCATTACCCTCCATGTTTAGAATCACGACCCTCATTACATAACACTCTAAATTAAATCGATGGTGGAGATTGAAATGTTACGTGCACACTCTTTAAGGAGTGTGCACAAAATTGGACTCGAACTTTAGGAAACATCTTATGTTTGAACTAATATTCTGTTATAATTGCAAAAGGAAACCAGTTTTAAGGGGTGCAGATCCCCTGTCCTCTTCTTGTATATACCCTCATGTCCCTCCAATTATATGCTGACATGTGACACCAATTTATTCCCCTTATTTAGACTTATTCTTTACGTAAAGATGAAATCCCAAAAAATCGGATCTTTCCTTTTATCTCATAAATTACTTTCTTTTTTCTACTGTCCATGTCTGATTATCGTGAGTCGTTGATTAATTATATATTTCTTTGATTGAAAAATTAAGTCGATTGATAAGCATTTGCAGTAGATAAATAAAACACACATTTAAAAAAAACTCTGTATTTAATTTCTAGTCTTCTCATCCCAATTTATCACATAGAACAGGCTATAGGTGTTCGTCACTTGTGATGTGATTCTACCATTCTGATGTGATTCTACCATTCTACAGATGATAGTCATAGGTTTAATGAGTATGTGGCTCTTGTTCTGGTTTCAATTTGCAAAACAAGAACGGAAAAGTAATTGATCGTAAAATAAATTTGAATAAGCACAGTGGATTCCATGATGCAATTGCTTTAGCTGCATTTGCATCTGTTTTAGTATAAAGTCTTTAAGCTATTAGATAAAAATGGAGATGTAGTTTTTGGTTCCGAATGTAAATATGGTAACGGTATATATGTTTTTATTTTTTTAGTTATAATTAACTGTAAATGAATACTCCCTCTGTCCCTTTTTATTTGTCCTAATTTCTACATTGGTATGTCCATTTTTATCTGTCCGCTCTGTTTATAGACATACTTTTCCCTTAAACTATAAATATACCCTTTATTTTTTATAATCATAAAATCATTTTTAATATCCAAATCTTAAATAATATCACCATATATAAGGAAAAAAAAATTTACTCAATATCTTCAATATCTTTGTATTAATTGTCATTCCTTTTTAAATAAAAATATTTATGAATAGTTATAAAATTCATAATAAACTTCTACTTATTTTAACATTAATAATTTACTTTTGGTAATAATATAACATTAAATAGGCTAGTCATGACAATTTATAGGATTTAGGACGGAGGGAGTAATTAAAATATGGAAGAAAGGAGAGGCCACATGTCATAATCTAATTGGGGGGACACGAGGGCACAGGGGAGAAGGGGACATAGGATCTGCACAAATTTAAGCCATAAGTTCGGTGACGTAGATGTGAAAGCTACCAAACTTGGGATAGTGACCAAGTTAAACCGAGCCTAGCCTGTTTATGGAAAATCTTGTTATATTAGGTTATTTGAGTTTTAGTTGGAATTGTGCTTTTGTTGGGAAGTTTATGTTATTATTGGAATTGTTTTAAGCCATAAGTTCGGTGGAACTAGTTTATAAAGAAGACTCTTAAGTTCATTACAAACTCTGAATTCTCAAGTTCTCAAGTTATATTTCTTCCTGCAAGTTCTTTGTTTCTTTTGATTTCAGTTAATACAAGAAGGTCTCGTTCTTTGTTTTAATAAGAATGGCATCCACAATAAGTAGTCTTCGTAGTAATGCTTCAACCAAATTCGATTGGGCCATCACTGACTTTTCAAAGATAAATTCTGATCAAGGACTTTGCTCCCATGTTTTCTCTGTTGGTGGATTCGAGTGGTATGTCATGGATACTCGCATTGATATTTTTTATTTTGTTTTGTTTTTTCCTGAAATTTATTCTGGTATTGAGTAAAACCCTAAACTGTTTAACTCTGAATTTTGATTTTCAATGCTTTACAGGAGAGTACAGATTTATCCGAAGGGGGTTAAAGGAGTGTTTGAATACACGTCATTATACTTAATCCCTATGGACCCTAACAAACTTCCGACTGCAAAGTTCACTGTTAGAATTCATAATCAACTCGATCATAGGAACAGAAAAAAAGAAGGTATATTATCTAGACATCTGAAGTGAAACCGCTTCAGCCAGTATATTAATCTGTTTTGTGTACACGTTATGACTTTTTTGTTTTTGTTTTGGTCTATGTAGTATTCAGACACAAATTCACCACAAACAGTATCGATGGCCATGGTTGGGCAGAATTCATGCCTATAAGTGAACTCATGAACCCTGAAAAAGGATACGTCTTGAATGATAGATGTATTCTTAAAATTAAGGTTTTGTGTGAGACAACAGATGATGATGTTAGCGAAACCATGGACGAGAGCAACCCAGAAACGGTTATGCAATCTGTAGAAGGAGAAAATAACAGCGAAGTTGGTTTTGTCGATGTCAAGGAGGAATTTGAAGTTATTGAAAGCTTCGATATGTTGAAAATATCTGATTGCATGAAGGATGACGTGCCAGAGAAAGGATACTGAAGGATGATACCCTGATGGATGGATTGCTGGATGATGGTGCATTGGAGCATTAGCTAGATAGTAGAACTCTTTTAATACTATTTTCAGTTTTATTATATTAATAGCAGTAGTAGCTAGTTTTTTTTTTTTTTTTTTCTTTTCTTATTTATGTTTAGTTGGAGTGAAGTGAATGAATTCTTTATAAATTTGTTATTAATGTCCTTCGTTTTTTTCTTTTGAATTTCAAAAACGTGCAGCACTTATGTCGCAAATGTCACACAGTCCCACAATAAACAGAAATATTTTCTCCTTTCTCACGAGAGAAAATTTGAATCTGTGAATCTGTTTCAGGTCCATTGACTACATTGTGTAATGAAAAATTTTGTGGTCATGGCCGTGTCCTGGAGCCATATTTTAGGATAAGGGGGCTAAAAAAACTTTTTTATAGATTACGGTGGACTAAACATTAAAATGTTGAGGATTGAATATAAAACATATGTCAAAATAAAGATTAAATAGTGATTTTAAAATTTTTTTTTTTGGGGCTAGAGCCAGGTCTAGCCCCTAGTTAGCAATTCAAATTCGTAAACGTACGGAACGGCAAACGTCTCGAGTATTATACGGTTTTGTAAAATTGGATTCGGTCCAAGATTCGTCAACGGGACGTGATTCGTCCGGTAATTCGGAACGGCATACGTACGTGTATAATTCGATTTATAAATGTGAGTTCGGCTCTCAAAATTCGATCTATATATACTAAATAATTTATATTTATAAGGTTATAGACCAATTTTTATGCATATGTGTGAGTTATTTAAAGAAAAAATAAATTTAATATGATGATATTAATAATATATACAACATTAGTCATCCAAGAGGACGTGGTATAGTGGTTTAGATGTTTGGTCAGTGAGTTTGAGATCTCTCTCACCTTCACCTTCAAATTTTTTCAGTCATTTTTATTTCATAAAAATTACAACAACGTCTAATATTGGGTCGTGTGCCCGGGAGGCAGTAAACTCCAAAAAGTGAGGCATTTAAAAACGTAAAATCTAAAGAATTTATGGCGAATTAAGCGGGCGTATCATTCGGGATTCGGGATACGTAAAATTCGTGAACGATTTGCGAATAATCCGGGAATGCCACATAATACGCGACTTGGGTTCGGAGTTGCAAACGTACGCGAATAAAACGATAAAATTCGTGATACGGAAAAATTCGCGAACTTACTAACTAGGTCTAGCCCACCTTTGGTTCCGCCATTCCCTGTAATCCTTTGAATTGCGCTTTTGATAAGAAGTTTTAGAATCACGAGGTAGATTAACGGAGGTCAACCTAAGTGATCCCTTGTTAATTGAGAAGCATGGTTCTTTAGAGAGAACCTAGCTTCAATCCGAATTCTTTTCGTTATCACCCTTTCTTGTAGTTGTTTTTATCTTAATTTAATTTGGATTATATATTTCAATACGAAAAAGATGGAGAATTTGCATGATCAGAACATAGCACTGGGAAAAACAATTAGAATGGTTGAACTGACACCACCGTCTCTGCTTCTGTAATCGATGTGGCCGAACACTTTGGGCCATGACCGCTATTTTTAAGAAAAAAAACAATCCAAATACAATAGTCCATACCCAATCGAACTTGATTCTTTCCCCAGCAAGAAACGCCACATAAACATTTATTTTCTTCAAGAAACGCCACATAAAGATTTACTAACTTCCAAATCGAATACTAGTTAGAGCTTCTCCAATGGAATGTATGTGAAGATAAATGTCTAAGTCCACATAGGATATACAATTATACATTCATTTTCCCTAAAAATCTTCTCCAACCCAACTTTTTAAATCAATGTGAAGATGACGTGGCTTAATTTTTGTTAGACATTGTCAAGGTGAATGTCAAGTTTTAGACATTCACCTTGACAATGTCAAGCTATCCTAGTAAGCTTTTGCTTCCTAAAATTAATTCTAATATATTAACTATCCCTCTTTAGGCGTAATAAAATATAAAATTTACTAAAAATAAAAATACATTTAATTCATAAAAATCACCAACAACACTATTGGAGATGAAATGTTTTTCCCCTTAAATTTAAGAAAAAAATTGGAATGAGGATGTCTTGTTTGGGTTGCCACCTAGGAAACACACACAACCACCATTGGAGAAGCTCTTAGTTTGGATGTGTAAAGCTTTGTGCTCGAACTTGTGTAAATCCTAAACTTTCATCACAAGCTGTATGTAATCATGAGCACTGAGTTACGCACCCAACCCAGTTCTGATATTCGGGTGTCAAGTGGAGATACTTCTCCACATCTTAATAACCAAGTGTACCTCATAAAATGTGTAAATGGGTACCACGGAGAAGAAGAGACCATTTGTTTTGCAATATAGGACCATATCACAGTGTAATATTCAGTACTCCCATGGTTGCACTCGATTTTTTATGCTGAAGTCTTGTGAAATGTGCTCATTAATCCCATTCCAAGACCCAACTCTCTCTCTCTAAAATTCTGACCATCAGATAGTAATAAATTCTCCAAGAGTGATAGTCTTTCTTATTTCTCCCAAAAGGCTTAAAATCTCATAAGTGCATGTATTCTAGTCCCTCGGTCCCCAATATATAGGCGGAAATTTGAATTTTGGATGTCCCAATAGATAGGCGGAGATCTATTTTCAAGATGGGTTTTTCCATATATTACCCTTATTTATCATCTCTAGGAATCACCACAATTAAGTTAATGTCTCTAGTATTGGAAATTGTACAAAGTGTAAAACAGGAAAGAGAAGGGATATGCATAAAATCAATAAAACTCCTTATTCTAAGAGAAATCCTTTTTTCCGCCTATATATTGGGGACGGAGGGAGTACATCCCTTGCTGAAACAAGTCTCTGGTAATTCCAACAGTTTCTTCTTTACATGACCTAAGATGGAAACATATATTACTGAGCTTTCTTCTTCTTCTAAATTCAATTGGACGATTGACAACTTTTCAAAGCTGGAGGCTCAAAATGGAACATACTCTGATGTTATCTCTGTTGGTACTTTTAATTGGTATGGCTCCTCATGTTTACTAATAATTCCTTTGGTTTTGATTGCTGTTACCTGTTAGTATATTTTCTAAATGCTTCTGCTTTTTATTACAGGAAAGTACTGATTTTTCCCAAGGGTATGGCCAATGTGTATGAACACTTGTCAATATTCCTTATCCCTTTGGACTGGACCAAATTGCCATATGCAGAGATCAGCTTTGGAATTACTAGTCAAACCGATCCAAAAATGAAAGTCAGAAAAGGTATTATCTGGATATATTACTTTACTGTGTTGTTTCTTGATGATCTATGTGTTTGCATGTAGTTAATTAATTAGCAAGTAATCACTTTTGGCTATTGCAGAATTGAAACAAAATTTCACCAAAGACAATATCGTTGGCTGGGGTATTCCATTATTCATACGTCTTAGTAAACTCCATGACCTTAATAAAGGATATATAGTGAATGATACTTGTACCATTGAGGTTGTGGTTACTTGTAGGATGAAGGAGGACACCAAAGATGATGAAGATGAGGGTGATGCGATCGAGGAGGACACAAAAGATGATGAATATGTGGGTGATGCGAGCAATGAAAACACGAAAGATGGTTATGCGAGTGACGACAACCCAAACCAGGTTGCAAAGAAAAAAATTGAGAAAACTAGTACAGCATTAATAGAGTACACAGGCGCCGGACAACCCTTTGGTGAAGGACAGAATTACAATAAGCTTGGTTTTTGCGAGGACAAGCAAGTATTTGAAGATATTGGAGGCTTCCATGTTTTGACAACACAGGCGCCACTATATAGGCAGATATGGTTAAAATATTGATGCCAATTGCTTCATATCCAACCCTAGTTATGGTGGTCAAAGACTTGATGTGTTCTATCACTGATATGGTTAAGTGCCATTATGTTGATTTATCATCTGAAATGATTGATAGATGGGAAGATCATATAACAATGGCTGAGAAACTTGAGTTTAACATTGGATGGCTGCGAGAAAGATTTGAACATGTGAAAAAAGGTAAGGGTAGTAACATGCAGAATTTTAAGGCGGAACTGCTGGAGCATGGTCAGCATTTACGCGCAACAAAATCAAAGATAAGGATTCTCAGGAATGTGATGAGAAAGGTAGAGGCTCAGCTGGTTGCGTCAAAGGATGATGTGCGAGAGAAGATATCTGGACTACTCTCCCAACCAGATGTGGAAACTTATCTAGAAATAGGTGAAGATTTGTTGCTTGAAGGAGTGCTTGACGGAGTGTACGTAGTAGCTAGACAGTAGAACTCTTTTTATGGAAACTTGAAGATTTGTTACTAACTCTTTTTACGTAGTAGCTAGACATTAGTAACAGCAGTTGTTAATTTGTTTATGTTTGCTTGCGTCTATGATTTTCCTTTGTTTCCATTCTTCTTTTCTTTGGATGCTCTTAGAAATATTGACAACATGTTATGCTTTGAATTCTTTGAAAACATGTGTTCGACGAATTTTCTTTTGGGATAAGTTTCAAGATTTCTAGTGGAGCTTGGTTACAAGACTTATGACAGGTATGTTGTCAATCGGTTTTCTCATTTAGAACACGGGAAGGATTCTGAATTTCTAAATCTTGGGAGCAACAATCTCATGGGAGAAATTCCAAAAGAGGCTGAACAAGTAGTATATCCTCTAAGTTTCTTCTACTATATGAAAACAATCTTAACGGTCATATTTGTATGATTGGCTTCCTCAAAAACCTTCAAATCCTAGAAATTCTATACTTAGCAGATAACCATGTCGAAGGCAGCATACCCACTGAATTTGGTTTACCAAATGTCCTCAAGTTCCTATCTTTAAGATCAAACATGTTTAATGGGTCAAACTAAAGGTCAATTTGTTGTGCAATAAAGTATAGTACCATATCACAGGGTAAGAGGATATTTAGTTGTCGGTGCACTTTAAGAGCACACGCGATCATAACCAAAGATCAAAAACCAAAAAGAAGATCAAAATTTTGGTTTAGTCCGTGGTGTCACGCTAGGGTGGAAGAGCAAATTTCATCGAACGCAGATTATATGTTCGCCCAAGTGAGGCTCACTTTATATGTTCGCCTGGCGATGATTCACTACATGTACCAAAAGTGTGTGTGACTTAACATATTGGTTTATTTTAAAGGTGCGGACTTCATATGTTCGCTCCATCATCGTGCGCACATTTAATCTCTCATCCCACTCCGGATTTATTATACCAGCGCCCCACTCCGGATGAACTTTTAATCTCTCGCTCGATCAAATATAGTTTTAGTCGGATTTTAGACCATATTTGGTCTGATATTTGGTTTTGGTCCGGTATATAATCTTTACTCCGTCCCACTGTGGTTCGTTTGCATACCAAAATTTTGGTTATGGTCGTCCATTGTGGACGCTCTAAGGAGGTAGGAAGTAGTCTAGAACCTAGGGTATCGAAAAAAGCAAAACAAAGTATGACCGATGATGTTCCTGATTTTTGATGTTGAAGTCTTGTAAAATGTGCTCATTAATCAAATTTTCAAGACCCAACTCTCTCTCTAGAATTTGACCATCGGATAATAAAGTCTCCAAGAGCAGTAGTCTTTCTAGTTTCTCCGAAAAGGGTTAAAAGCTCATAAGTACCTGAATGTATTCACATCCCTTGCTGAAACCCGTCTCTGGTAATTCCGAAAGTGTCATTTTACCAAAGATGGAAATAAATATTAAAGAGCTTTCTTCTTCTTCTAAATTCAACTAGTATCTTGCCCGTGCGTTGCACGGGGATAAGTTAATGAGCTCGATAATTTTCTCTACATTATTATTTTGTGCTGAAAATGTAGAGATGACTTTATCATATTTTTTCAAAATGTAGTATCTTTTTTTTTGAAGAAGATTAAGATTGATAACATAGTGCCAAGAAGGCACAAGAAAACAACAACAAACAACTAAAAACCTGAAGAGCAAGAGCTACAACAGGCATATCGGAAAAAAAACAAACAAAAGATTACATATCATGAAAATTGTATACTTTCCCATCCCATCTCGCTACTAGATCATCAAAGAATAATCCCTTGAAATTTTGCGAGGGGAGCCCCCATTGATATAAGAAAGCTTTAACAGCTATGATGATCTCGGCTTCTGTTTGGTCCTTGTTGTGGAAGGTTCTTCTATTCCGTTCCAGCCACAACGCCCACCACACCGCGTAAGGGAGGTAATTCCATATGAAGTTATGCATGTCATTTGGTAATCTTTTCTTCCATGCTTTAATGCATCCTTCCATCGTTCCCGGCATCGCAAAGTGAATACCACAGAATTGCAGAAAATAGCCCCACACCACAGTAGAGAATTTACAATGAATGAGGACATGATGAATCGTCTCATCCTCTAGTCTACACAAAACACACTGCTGTGAGGATAACTGAACTCCTCTTCTAGCTAGATTATCCAGAGTTGGAGTGGAGTTCCAAAATGTAGTATCTACTACTTGCATAGATTTCAGAGTATTAGCAGCTCGTACAATTTGGTCCCAGCTAATTGATTTATTATATTAGGTAAAAATGTAGAGATCATAGTATTAGCACATCAGATAGAACCCCATATAGTCAAAAGGCCCAATATTTTGCCAATCTTCGGTATTTGAAGTTGACAACTTACATAGTTAACAGTTTGGTACTAAGTATTGGCATCAGGAACCAATCGTTCTTTGGAGCACAGAGGAAGACACATTTTAACCATGTTAATGTGAATCAAATTCTTTATCAGTGGGAATCAGTTTTACTTATGTGATGATCGTAATTTTTGATTCTCTTTTCTCTGTAAATTGTTTTTCTATTTTCCCTTTTTCAATATAATCTTCTCTTTCAAAAAAAAGTATTGGCATCAAGAATGCTACATAACTCGCCACCTCTTTCTTAAGCTCTTTCAATTAAGTGTTTCAATTAAAAGTAACTGAATTCAACATTTTGTGACTACATGAATATTTTCGTGACCTTCTATATCAATGTTTACACAGTTGCTTCTTAGTACATGAGCTTGGCAGCAAAGTGTATACAGATTCTATCAGTACACACTGCAAAGGTTGTTGATGTCTTTCCTACCCAGATCCTCCATCTTTGATGTTGTTTGTAGCATGATGTCCCCAGTATCACCATAACCACCTTGACCACCATCGCCGCTGAAAAAACCAACAACAACAACAACAAAAAACACTCAGTTATTCAATTCAGTTTATGACTTCTCAAAAGAACATAAGCGAAGAACCCTTAGATATTTTTGTCTAGATATGTTTTTACTTGGTAATTTTCACCTGATATAAATACTGAAGAAAGATGCATTGTGAACTCCTGGTGCCACAACTCTAGATTTATAAAAAAAATTAATTTGTTACCAAAAATCAAGCGTGCCATTTTTTTAGTCCTTCAATTTGATTGCAGGAATGGATAATGTGTCAAATTCAAGAAAACAAAATATTCTTACTTTCAAGTTGTGGATCTAGGATGTAACTTGTAACAACTTAACCAAGTATCGTAACCACGTGGCTATGTAGTGAACAGTTAACATGTATATGATTATCTAGTTGGTAGACACATGATGCAACATAGCAATCCAGAAAAAGATTGAGAAAGATATATTTACGTGACATAAGGCTTATCCCTGCAATATAAAGATCGCTCAGCTCATAAACAGCCAAATTTGGACCACCAGCTTCATAGTTATTATTTTCACCATCACTGCCATCACTATGAGTACGCATGATGACCGTGATTAATGGCTCAAGATGGACACCGACTTTTTGGTTGCACTGACCTCCTTGCTTGCATGGTTCCACAACCTATATATATGTTTTGAGTATGCATGTATCGCCACTAATGGACATATTCAAAGGAAGACGACAACTTAAAGTTTTCATCCATCCTCTATTAGAAAGGAAACATAAAGTGCTAAAAGAGTCCTAATTGCCGGTAATTCATCTGCTTCTCTTTAGTGTGAAGTCTACTTGCTAGTATGCCGGGTCTCTCCTCGAAGCGGTAACACGAAGCCCTTTGCAGTTTGAGTTACTAAAGGGTGAACCCAAATTTAATAGTAAAATCAATATTGGTTTTGAATTTTCCAACGGATGACAGCAATGAGGGGGAATTTTTTTACTGTCAAGGGACGTTCAAATCAAAGATGGTAAATCTATATTCACAGATGGGAAGGTTAGTACTTAGTAGTGAGACGGGCAAAGCAATCAGCTGAATATTCAGCTGGCTCCGCACTTATCCACAATATATAATATGCAACTGGTAATCCCACTTATATACCAAAAAACTAATTAACGGAGGACTAAATAAGGAAATTCATGAACTTACCATAAAAGATAATTAGTATCTAACCAAAAAACTTCTGCAAGTCCTCCACCATGATATTCTATTTGATTAACAAAGTGTTTTATCATGTACAAACTCAATATTGATAAATAGTTAGAAGAAAAATACCTTGTTAAGTTGATTTGATGCATAAAGATTAGTTAACAACCAACATTAATTTCTGCAACACACATATACACAAACACACAAAAGCAGACTTGATTAATAAGATTGTATAGGGGCAGTAGTACACTTGGGAAAGGAAAAGAGGCAGTAATCAAGATTTGGATTCTGTATATTAAAGTGTTATGAGAAAGATTAGAATTTTGTATATTGAGAAAAAAGATTAAGGCTTATCAGAAGTTGAATATGAATTCAAGTAAGTGTTTTCGCCACATTACCTAACCCATAGAACTCCTCCTCTTCCTCCTCTTGTTCGTTCCTGCTTCAATTCATCGAAGTAAAGTACCCTCCGGTTCATAAGCTTTATACACAGTTAACTTCTTTAGGTATATAGGCCTCATAGAATATATTATAAGACCTCTCAGTAAAATCATTATCTACAAATGCTAACCTAAAAAAGTCAATAAGCAAGAGTTTCTCCCAAAATGATCAGCGAACACCCCCACAACAATCGTTCGATAATGAAGATCAATATGAACACTCCTATTTGATGGAAAATAGCACTGAAAATTTGTAATCATTTCTCCAAAACCTTGCAACGTAATTCCTCTGACAGTGAAATTTGAATGGCATAACATTGTTTGAGATGTCTGTGTCAATAACAAAACAATTCTTGATGAACGACACGTAAACTATAAAACAATGAATTCTAGAATAAAAATTGAGATGATTGAGTTTTGACTTTTTTTACCTTGATATTGTAAACTTTGTGATTGATTCTCCAAAACATGTTTTTTAGTATCCTCAGCGATCTTTGCTTTGGCAAAATTAGTTTCTGCAACACAAAAATCATCCGAATCAATCAATTAATCACACAATTAAACCGTGTTAATCACAAAATCAAGAATAAAAAGGAAAAAGAGAGAGAAAGAGTGGATAGAGACTTATGAACAGAAGCGTGAAAAGGACATGATGGTGAAACATGAGTTGGTGGTGGCGAATGAGAAGATGAAAAAATTAGGGTTTCGTGTAAAAAGAGGTTTTGTATCTCAAAAGTGATTCAGTACTCATTACCTAACTACTCTATTTTGCAATGTAAATACTTGATTCTTATTGGTTATATGACCTAAATAAGAAGTATTGTTCTCATATAACCACGTAATACTGTTCTTAAATAATATATACAACCATTTTTTGATACGATCTTGATGCGACAACTCCATTTTTTGGATACGATCTTGTTCTCAATAGTATACCTGGGAAATTGAGATACGATCTTGATGCGACAACTCCATTTTTTGGATGAATTTTCTTTCACTACATTTCAGACTAAGTAAGGCCATACATTTTCTTTAGAAACTACTGGAGTAGCACTTATCTGTAAAAACCATAACGGAGATAAATTCCTAACACTTAGGCAATGCAGTGTTTGGATGTTATTTGTTTTTGAACTTCAAAATAAAAATACGCAATAAACCAATTACACCTATTTTAGTTCATTATAGGATCCAATCAAGAAAATGATTAATACCTGAATTATATATTGAGAAACTTTTGGGAATTCATTCAGGCCAGGGAGACCACTTAAGTGGATACTAACCAATTCTACCCAGGTAGAAAAACAGCACAACCATTTTCCCCAAAAACTTTGACTTCCTCATGTGCATCAACAGGTGTAGCCCTTCATTTGAATGTCCTCTTCAGAGGATTGTTGCAAGAAGAATTATAGAATAAAACATCAACAATAGACTTGAGAAGACATAATTAATGAATCAAAATAACAACCAAAGTTTACTAAAAAGGAATTTGTTAGAACTGAACATTACAGAAAATCTAAAATATAACTAAATAAAGATTATGATCCCATAAGATAAACCATTGAACAAAACCATCAATTGGGTAGTAAAAACTCGTATGGATTGTAAAAACTCGAATTAAGAAATGCAAAAAGTTTATCCAGCATCAAACCTGGATTTCACAAATTGATTCTACCTTGGAATTTATTGATCTTCAATCTCAAATGATGAGTTCTCAACAATCACGAATAGCTACATCATAATCTCCATTCTCAAACAATCAATCAGTACCTTCATCAAACAATCAAAATTTTCTTAATACAGAACCAAGAAAAAAGAATTTAAAACGTGTATAAACTAAATGGTTTTGGCAAAATTAGTTTCTGCAACACAAAAATCATCCGAATCAATCAATTAATCAAACAATTTAGATATGTTCTTCTCAGTATCACTGAATCAGAAGATAGTCATCAAAAGAAAATGGTGGTGAAACATGAGGTGGTGGTGGCCATCGGAGGAAGCGGAAGAGAAGATGGAAAAGTTAGGGTTATGGATTTTCAGGCTGTCTAGGGTTTCATGAGAAACAGAAACAGAGAGGAAAGAAAAGACCGAGAAACCAAGCGAAATAACTTCTTTTTGTATTATTTTTGGAAGGTACTCATCACCTACCCAGGCGTGAGTATTCAAAAGGCATTGATTTTTATTTGAAACCCTTTATTTTTATTGGTCCGGGGCCAGGAGCTCTAGAATTCAAGCTTTTGGCCTAACTTTCAATCTGGAGCCAGTATTTCGGCCTCAAATTATATATACAATTGGACGATTGAAAACTTTTCAAAGATGGACGCTCAAAAAAGAATATTCTCTGATGTTATCTCTGTTAGTTAGTAATTTTATAGCCTGTTTGGATACCAGAAGTAGAAGTGCTTCTGCTTCTGAATTTCCAGAAATTACTTTTGAGAAATCAAAAAGTCGAAAAAGTTAGTTTGGCAACTAACTAACTTTTAAGTTGAAAGCAAATAAGTTAGTTTGGCAAATTAAAAAAATCAGAAGTCAAAAATCAAAATACCATCATTATTTCTATATTTTTTAGTGTTGAAATGATTAATCTGAACCAACAAATATTTTGATATGAACTTAAACATAATTGTGAAAACGAGATCAGTACATAATAATATATATATATATATAACTTATATCCATAGATGTTGAGCTTAATGTTTGCCGAAATCTAATTAAAGTTACAAGAACTTATAAAACATTTTCACATAGGCAGGCGGTAATGCAAGGACATGCCCGTGCGAATCTCATCTCGATAAGAATCCATTTCACGTCGTCTTTTTTTGAGATTCACTAGCAGTCAAATTGGCATAAGTTGTAGTTTCAGAAGGATCCCTCGGTCCTTCACCGGGAACAATCATGTCATCAATTCCATACTCTAAAAATAAATCATCTTCCATGGCGTGTCTTCTAATAAAATTGTGTATTTCACATGATGCTATAACAATATTTCTTTGCTTTCGCAAGCTATAGGATGGCATCATCTTCAAAATAGGAAAACGAGCTTTCAGTACTCCAAAACATCGTTCAATTATATATCTTTCAAGGATGATAATGCACAGACCGTGAAAACGGACAAAGAACAAACCGTCCACACACGGAATATGTGGGCCCCACCTATTTGGATAAAAAAGGGTTGTTTTAGATGTTTAATGTGCCTGTGGGTTTTCTTCTCTGTCCGAATGGAGGGTCTGCACAGAATTTTTGGTCTTGTAAATGCTTAGAGCAACTGCAGCGGGGCGACTATAACCAAAGACTAAAAACCAAAAAAAATTGAAAGAAATGGGTTTACTCCGTGCACAGATGCTACGGTGGGAAAACCAAATTTGGTGTGGCGGAACTTTAAAGTGCGCCTGATTATTTTTTTTTTTCTTTTGTCAGGCATAACTTATGAATTACACTCGTCATCGGGCGGACTCAAAACCTTACGCCCACCATCAGGCGTACTCAAAACCTTACTCCCCACCATCAGACGCAATTTATACTTACGCCCAAATCAGGCGCAATCAAAACCATACGCCCGACTAAAACCAAACCAAAAACCAAATATACTCTGGTATTTGGTTTTACTCTGGTATTTGCTCTTTACTCCTCTCCGTAGTGTCTGGGTTTTCGACCAAATATTTGGTTTTAGTCTACCACCGTGGTTGCTCTTAAGCATTATAGGAAAGTCCTTCTTTATTGCAATGCGTATGAACACATGTGGATATTCCTTATCCCTTTGGACTTGACCAAATTGCCATATGCACAGATTAGTTTTGAAATTACTAGTCAAACCGATAGAAATATGGAAGTCGGGAAAGGTATTGTACTTTATTGTTGATGAGACATATCCAAAAAATGATTATTTTTTTTGCAAAGTGAAGGTTTAATAACTGTAAGATACAAATATCCAGACTTAAGCTTGCTAATTTACTGCTCCTTAAGTGTTTATTTGCTAATAATACAGTGGTTTCGAGTTTTATTTTATGAATAATTTTGGTCATTTAACAAGAAGTAAACCACATAATTATCCTTAATCCAATGGTTATGCCCTATGCTAGACCTTTGAAAAGCTCATAATTTTGTAAATTTCAACCAAACAAATTGATTTCAGCAATGATACACACACCGTGATTCAATCCCGTGATGTGCACCGAAAAGGATCTGACGGCCTAAATATCATCCTCTCTGCATTGGGATAGGGGTGGGCCCCACCGAACCTCTCATACAACTCATCACGGTACACCTTGCGGTGTAGAATCTCGGTGTACCAATCATTTTTGAATTGATTTACAATTACCTCTCTTAACATTTTTTGCATTGAGGTAAATTTTAACACATAAATTAGGACTCGTACTCATTAGCACTTCTGGTGTGGGAATAATCTGATCCAATTACTCTGGTGAGTTGGACGAGTTGCTGCAACGATTCATTCAGTCCTTATTATGATGTACCGCGTGTTGGTTTGTTATTCGAGTCAATCCTTTTTAAAAGATTCCCCTACGTACTACTACTGTTCTGAAAATTCAGTGTTCAGAAGAGTTTTGAATTTCAAAATTCCCGCTCTTTATCCCGCCCAAATTATGGCGCGAAAAATTTTCTCCGGGTATATTCATTCTGGTTTAGCTGTTTTCTACTAGTGTACTCTCAAAAAAAAAACTAACTCAAAACCCAGCAGCTCACTAGCTCAGACTGCTTCTACCTCTTGTTTCTTATTCTTTTACTGAAAATGGCATCTAAAATTCTTGATGCTTCTTCAACTTCATCAATTAAGTTCAATTGGAGGATTGAAAACTTTTCAATGCTGAATGCTCACGACGGACATCGGTCTGATGTTTTCTCTGTTGGTCCTTTTAAATGGTATGCCATCTTTTTATATGAAACACTGCTAATTAATTACTTTGGGTTTTCACTACTCTTAACGCTTAAATTATCTTCTGCTTTTGTTGATTCTTTTAAGTTGTCACTGATAGGAGGGCTAAGATTTATCCCAAGGGAATGGAAGAAGTTTATGATCACCTGTCGCTTGCACTTATTCCCTTCGAGTGGAGCAAATCGGTGCAAGCCGAATTCAGTTTCGCAGTTATAAGTCAAACTGATCCCAGTAACAGGAAGAGGCTTGGTATTAAATATATGTTCTGAATGTTTAGTCTATTTGTGTTGTGTATTATATATGGTTAGCTAAATCCCAGTAACACATTATATCCTTATAAAAATTTCCGTTTTGTTTATTTTTTCAGAACTAGATCATAATTTTGCCACGACTGACGGCGTGTGTTGGCTAAAATTCATGCCTCTCAGTGAATTCCATGACCATGCTAAGGGATATCTGGTGAATGATACTTGTGTCATCAGAGTTGAAGTTACATGTAAGGTGTTGGAGAAAGATACAAATGGTGAAGGTGGCGTCTACCACACAGACACTGTTCCAGAACTTAAGCGCGAGAAAATCAAGGAGGAAAGGCAATGATGAGTTGAACTGTTGAAGAATACAGAAAAGTTAAGCTGATCGTAGAGAAGAAGTAATTACTTGCTAGAGAATATTTACTTAGATTACTCTTAAAACTATATGGAAATGTAACTAGGAATGGATGAAAAATTTACTCTTTGATGGATCGTTTTAGAAATTAAGGTTTTCTTTTGCATTAGTTCTGCTTAGACTAAGCCATTTAACAGTAGTTTAAAAGGAAATTGATGCATGATCTCTTTCGATTTCGTTTTTGATATGCAACACAAAAATTCTAAGACCCACTGCATTTGTAGATCCTAAATCTAATGCTCTATGTCATGAACATTGGTAACGCATTCTTCTGTGGTATTCGGGTTGGCAAGTGGACATACTTACCCAAAAAATTGCAGTTCAGCTACCTCAAGCCATTTTCAACTGCAAAAGTACCAAGTGTACCTCATGCAACGAATTATCGGTGCAGTAAAGTAAAGGACCATGTAACAGTGTAATAAGAGGATAATCCACATGTCAGTGTAACTGATGATCTTCCCAATAGTGGTTAACTCGAGTTTTGATGCTGAAGGTTTTTGTAAAATGTGCTCATAGAGTCTCCAAGAGTAGTGGTAGTCTTTCTAGTTTCTCCCAAAATTCTTAAAAGCTCACAAAATAAGGGCCTGTATTCTACATCCCTTGCAGAAACAAGGCTGTGGTAATTCCAACAGTTTCTTCTTTACATTACCAAATATGCAAACAAATATTGCAGTGCTATCGATCAAAAAAAAAAAAAATATTGCAGAGCTTTCCTCTTTTAAATTCGATCAATTGGATGAATGAAAACTTCTTAAAGCTGGCCTTCCAAGGAGGAACTTCCTATAATGTTATCTCTGTTGGTATATATTTAAATTTTTAATTGGTATGGCTGGTGATGATAACTAATAACTGGACATGAACGATGATGAAGATGTGGGTTATGCGAGCAAAAACAACCTTAACCAGGTTGCAAAGACAGAAAACGCGAAAACTAGTACACCATTAATAGAGTATCCAAGTTCCAGACAACCCTTTGGTTAAGGGAAAAATTACAACAAGGTTGGTTTCTGTGAAAACACGCATAAATTTGAAAATGTTGGAGGCTTCACTGATTCAGTATTTAGAAGACACAAGCTCCGCTATAAAAGGATACATGGTTGAAATATTGTCATATTCCTTCGACCGAATACATGCCAATTGCCTCGTCTCCTATCGTTTTTTTTTGGTGGTCACTGGTCAAGGATGTACACGATGATTCAATCACAGATAAGCATAAATATGCGGCATTATGTTGATTTATTAACTCAAAGGATTGGTAGATGGGAAGATATGAAAACAATGACTGAGAAAGTGAGAAATTTTCACTTGATATTGGATGGCTGCGGGAACGATTTGATCATGTGAATAGAGGGATGCATGGGATGCAAAATGTTAGGACCGAACTTCTGGAGCATGGTCAGCATTTACACGGAGCAAAATCAAAGATGAGGAATGTGATGACAAAAGTAGAGGTTCAGCTGGTTTCCGAGAAGGATGACGTGCAAGATAAAATGTCCGTGTTACTCTCACAATAGGTGAAGATACGCTGCTTGATGGATTCCTGGATGAAGTAGATAGCTATAAAGAAGAGAATTTTTTACTCTCGCAATAGTCAAGCCGGTGTGATTCACATTAGTAGAGGTGGTAGCTTTTTTTCTTCTTTCTTATCTTGTTTTTTCAAGTCGTATATTTAGCTGCAATGAAATGAATGCTCTTAGAACTTCCGAAACCATCTTATATGGTTGAAGATTATTTTATTATTGCAAAAAGGAAACCAGTTAACCTTGATCATTTTCTCAAAAGCGTGCACACTTATTATGTACCTGCAAATACCACGCAAGAAATAGAAAGAATTATTTCAAGTTTCAAAGGAGAGGAAATTTGAATCAGTTTCAGGCTTTCCATTCTCCACGTTGTGTAATGCAAATTTGAGGTTAATGGTATCAAAAATGATTTGAGACACCACTGATGAAAACTCGAAAAGGAGAGGTTTTAATTTGGTCTCTAGGTTTTATGGTCACATCCTTTGGAAATGACTTGTGTTGTCTTTGACTTGCTTACAAACATCCTGAGTTTGTCTTGGACTTGATGTCCACCTTTATGCGGAAGTGATAGACTCACCACGGGCTGAATCCCGCGATGTGTCCTGCAAGACAGAAACATGAAGAACCCTAGTAACCCAACGGATTTGTAGGGGTGGGTTAAGGGTGGGACCCACCCCATCTCTCTCACACTCCCACTGTTAGGATGACCCGTGGGATGTTAATCATTTCCGACATAATGTCTGTTCTATAAAATAATTTTGGTGATTAATTGCAGTGCTGCTTATTTAAAATAATAAATCCAACATAATTTGGAGCTCAAGCATCCCAAAATTACATCTGATAAACCAAAAGCTCGGATCGCACTCAATTGGCGCAACCATGAAAGGGCGAATGTTTAGCTAAGAGGTGAAGTTAGCACGGCACCCAATATTTTTCATGAGAATCAACTAGCTAGAATAGTAGTGTATCAGAATAATCCAATCCAATTACTCTAGTGAGTTGGACGAGTTGCTGCATCGATTCAATTAGTCCTTATCTATAGTCTATAGACTCTATACCACGTGCCAGTTACTATCTGAAAAGACAAACTTCGGAACCACACATCAGTTTTGAATTTTGAATTTCCCGCTCTTTTACTCCCGCCCAATTATGGCGCCACCGGTTTATATATTTTTAAATTCAGCTGAGAGCCTGTAAATCTGAGTCTGTTTCTATTTACCTCTTTCTTATTCTACTGCTGAAAATGACATCAAAAATAGATGATGTTTCTACATATTCATCTACGAAATTCAATTGGACGATCGAAAACTTTTCAGAGTTGAATGCTCATGAAGGTCATCGTTCTGATGTTTTCTCTGTTGGCCGTTTCAAATGGTAAACCATGCTGCTAATTACTTTGGTTTTGAATTTATCTTGTTCTACTGTGATTAATCCTTTGAAGTTTTCACTAACAGGAGGGTAAACATCTATCCCAAGGGAGTAGGGAAAGTTTATAATCACCTATCACTTGGACTTGTTCCTGTCGAGTGGACGAAATCGGTGCAAGCGGAATTCAGTCTCACCGTTACTAGTCAAACTGATCCCAGTAACTCTAAGAGACGTGGTATTGTATTACCTGTTCTGGATATTTGTGTTCTGTAATGTGATTAGCTGAATCATATTCTTGTGCCTTGTAAAGATTTCCGTTTTTTTTTCAGAACTAGAGTATAATTTCACCTCGAATGATGGCCGGGGTATATCGAACTTCATGCGTCTTAGTCAGCTCCATGACCCTGCTAAAGGATATCTGGTGAATGATACTTGTGTCATCAGAGTTGAGGTTACTTGTAAGATGGCAGCAAATGATGAGGGTGGTGTATCATCACAACCAACAATTTCACAGCAGCGACCGGGAAAAACATTTTCCGTGGTGTGTACCAGAGGAATGCAGACGCGGTTCCAGAACATAAGCCCTGCAAAATCAAGGAAGAAAGGCAATAACTAATCGCTAGAGAATATATTTTAGATTACTCTTAGAATCAGTTACGGAAATGTATCTACAAATGAATGAAATATTTACTGCTTGACAGATCTTTTTGGAAAGTGAAACTTTTTGCAATTGTTCTGTTCAGACTAAGCAATTTAACAGCAATTTAGAATGAAATTGATGTGTAATCTTTTGATATTGTTTTGAAATGCGATAAAATTTTTTTTTTTTGAAAAGCCTACTCATCCCAGGCTCCCAGCCTACACTTGACAGTATCATTTATCCAATTCCCTAAAGAATTGGAAAATGCAGGACCCAACTGTTAATGAGTTGAGCCCTCAAGCAACATCTGAGAAAAAAACCTGGCATCAATGAAGTTGCCGGCTCCATTTGAAAATATTTATGTGATCTACACGGAGAAGGAGATTACCAGGATAGGATTTCAACCGTCTCTGCAGCTCCTCAATAACATATCCCCTGGAACAACCTGCTTGTTCTGCATTTTGTAGAATTCCACAACTTTTGGGCATTCCATCCAGCAACTTTCGGTGATTTAATCTATAGAAAGAAAATAGTTATCAGACAAGCAAGGAATACAGTATAACTAATAAGAACAATGTGCAAGCGTGAAGCCATGACTATAATGGCCATATTTGCAGATACGAAACATAGATCAAAACTGGGAATGCGACATAGTCCACCATATATGCAATCCCAGAGTAGCTCTTGTAACAACGTGAATCTGAGAATAGCATAATCAAAAGAAATACTTCACAACCAAATGTTGTTTAGATCATGTAGTAGTTTGGTCAAACCTTTAATAATTTTGTAATCGGACCCAACACCTCAGTCTGCAATGACAAAGTCACATTGGTAAAATTCATGAAATTGGTGCTTGTAGGGAATGTCAATTCGATTTCCTTTAGCGTAGCGTCTTTGGATGAAGTGACACCATTGATAGCTACATATCTAGCACATGGAAGGGTCAGATAATATATCACAGATAATCTGATTGCTCAACCGAACAAGAGATCGGTACATTTTCCTTGACTAAGCATATGTGCGACCTTAAAATGCCATGGGATGAATTTATTCCGATTTTATGAATTTTCGATACTACTGCCCAAGTTACATTAAGGCGTAGATTCATACAATAAACGTGTAAGAAATGCAGATTAACGGCAAAAAAATAGTCGCCACCAAGAGCACGTTCAAGCCAGCCTGAGCTACTAGCTAGTAGAAATTTAGTTATAAGGTAGGGAAAATACAACGCAATTGACAGGAATGTGCCTTGATGGGTGGACAAGACAGTGGCCTAATGTCAGGCACAACTTTATTTGGAATTGCCTTCCGCATGCTATCTGGTGGGCTGTCTGGTTGGAGAGGAATAGACGATTCTTCCATAATAAAAGCCAAAATGAAGATGACACAATTATTGCGGTCAAAGCTCTCTTGTATCAGTGGGGACTTCCATCCAAAGTGTTCAGTGGATTATACTTTGAAGATCTGGTGGCTAGGTGGGAGGAAAAGCTTTATCCGAAGTGATTGAGATGGCATTAAGCTGGTGTATGTATTGTTTCTGCGCATGAGCTCTCCTAAGATGATGCTTGCTAGTTTAAACTGTATTGTTTATCTTTATTTTTTTCCATGTTATTCTCTGTAAAATATATGCCTCCTCGGCATCCAGTTATCAATTTTAACCCCCTTTTTCAAAAAAAAATTGCACAAGGCGACAGAGTTATCACAACAAAAGACTTGTTAGAGGCAGCAAACATATCTCCAGAGCAAGGTCAGGGTCAAATCGATAAATTTATTTTCAGTAATAGCTAAAATATTAAGTAGCTCGTTTTTACAGTTTCATCTTGTTCACCTAGTGACAGTCCTTCTTTTGCTCGTTAATGGTGACGTTTCATGCATGTATATCGTGAGAATCTACGCCTTAATCTAACAAGGGTAATAATATCCTTCTAAACTAATTTACCATAACCTTCAAAGTGGAACAAATGAACAATGTAAAGTGATATTTACTACTTTCTGTTAACTAGCGTAAGCTTGGAAATACCAAAACTTTATTAAGTTTATCAGTAATGGTAAAATTATTACGAAATTTTCCAAAGACTTAAACATCTCTAACAGAAACTTCCGATATATTGTGCCTTAAGGCTTAAACATCTCTAACAGAATCGAGCCCAACATGAGCATAACCCTGGTTACCTACACCAACGATATTACCAATAATCTATTTTTCCAGACCCTAAGATCTTGAAGGCAGTGTGTAGATGATAAATTTTATTTTAAATGATATTAATTAGAGATTTCACCACTTAGTTCAGTAATCAAATGTAGCAGAGAATAAAGATGCACACAAACATGGTAGAATTTACAATAATAGTTTTACCTCTAATTTCTAATTCTGGTACGTGGCAAAAAAATCACTGCAAAGAAAACCAATTTAATAATCTAGAACAAAGTCAACAAAAAAAAAAATGACCAAGCTCATCGGCACATTGTTTATCTGTCAAATTGAAGCTGAAACATACCTTGTTATTGCTCTAATCTCTCATGGAACTGAAGCATACTCTTAGTAAAAATTTCGAAACCCCTTCAGTAATAATATCTTTGCCAAAATTCATTGAAGCCTCCTGTCCTGAAAATCCACAACCCCAGTGAAGTTTCCTGCAGTATCTCTGGCAATTGCAGCAGAGGCTGAGTTCTCACAATTTGTTGCTCCATCAGTATTTCTTTTCTGGGTATGTTGAGCAGGTGGAGACCATCTGTTGTAATAGCCCTGGGTATGTAAGCAGCAGGATTACTGAGTTAAAAAATTCATTACTAAGCATTAATAATATAAAATTATGACTGTAATAACATCAAAACTTTGCGTTGTCAAGAATTACCTAGTATGAAGCCTTTGAAACACTCCAAAGAATGCATACACCCACGGTAAAGGTCCTCTGTTGTGAACTTTTATTTAAAGCTAGCTCAGAATATAACGAGCGAGATCTGAGTTACCTTTATGGCTGAGCCGAAACTTCAGGGGGAGATGCAAAAATCATAATTTAGGTTCCTCGGCCGGCTAACAATACATGTTCAATGGTTTCAGAATGAGAGCTGCAGATCCTACATTCTCTATCCACAGGTTTCCACCCCATTATAAAAATCAGTACCACTGTGGAGAACGCAGCATATAAACATCATCTCCTTGGGAGCAATTTTGTTAACTCTCCCCAGAAATTTCCAAAGGGGTGGAAAACGTTGAGCACACCTAGTTAGCTAAAACAATTTCACGGGATTTATGGTTATTTAGCTGTTTGGAGTTAGAATATATATCAATGTATTATGAGTCTCCTCCTGGGGATACACACATCTCAATATTTAAATTGGCTAAAACGATTTGAATATGAATCAAGGTTTTCACAGAAGATTGAACTTAAGCCAGCTCCACAAATATGGTAGGTGACACTCTAATACTTGGAGATAAATTTATTCGGTTTAGTGCAGAAGATAGAAAACAAACAAGCTTAAGTAGCTTCACAAAAAGGTAGATTTTGCAGCCAAAATTCGAAACAAATTTGGATACAGAGATTGACTTACAGTGTTCTCCAGAAACTCAACATTAATAACATACACTTCTGCGGAGTAGGCATGAGCTAATTTACTTTTCCAGCTATGCCAACTTTTGCGATCAAGTAGATTGGTCCCTTCATCTCTTTTTTTGATTTTACCCGTACTTGTACTCGTGTTTCCTATGGGTCTTTTTCTTATATGCTATCGTAGCTGTCTTCCAACCAGATTCTTCATTTCCTTTCGCTTCTTCAACATCCCCCAAAGTAATATCATCCTCACCACATAAACGCTTATCGTTTGCACTGAAAGGTACAAGCCACTCTGCACATGCTTCCTCCGTATCTTCCAAAACAATAGGCTCTGTATATTTTTTCACCAAGCTAGTTCGGTCCAAGTAACGAGTTCTAAGTTTACTGTTGTACATAACAAAGACAAGGTCATTCAACTTTTGATGCTCTAGCTTGTTCCTTTTCTTCGAATGCAACTGATTTCAGGAAAAGGAAAGAAGGCAAAAGGTTATCAGTTAGTAAGCTACATATCAATTGTGGTGTAAAAGAAACTTGCTAACAAATTTGAGTGCGGGTTTGTGACTTACATTATTAAAGGCACTCCAATTTGTTTCGTACGGAGATGCAGAACAAGTAAGACCGAGCACCTTTCTTGCAAATTCTTGAAGTTCTGGCACTTCAGATCCCCAAGTAACCCACCACTCAGATGGCGAGGTTGTTTCCCTTTTCCTTACAGCTGCTGGGTCACCCATCATGCCTTCAGCTGATCGATAAACCACCAATTGATCAATAATCTTATCTTGCTTCACTTCATCTGGATAAAGCATCTTTATAGCATCCATTAAACCTCTTTTAACATCAGCATTGCCTTCCAAACTCTTTTCATTTTCAGATTGAATAGTAAAGTAAATGCTAGGATTCAGATAATAACCAGCTGCATATAAAGGTTGACGGAGTTGATCCATCCGATGAGTATCAACAATCTTTAACACTCTATTCAAAGTTGCACTGTGCTTTGGCTCACCTAACAGAAGACATAGAATCTTCTTTCGCATCTTGTCCATTGCATGGTAGATATTTCCCATTGAAGGCTCTTCGTCCAAATACATTATCCGAACAACATCCACCAACGGTTTCAACATTCTTAAACAAAATTGCAAATCGCTCCAGAAACTAGACTCCTTTAGTATCCTAGTTACTCTCTTCCCGTCATCCTCATTTGCATATTTGCTATTTGTCCATTCATCTGAATTCATCATTGCCTTTAGACCACAATTTTGGTTGAGAATACTTTCCATCGACAAGAAAGAAGTAGTGAATCTATTGACACTCGGTCTCGTTAAATCTCCTCCGCTAATGAACTTTCTCATCATTTGTAGCACATCATCGTCATTGTACATAAATACTGTAATTCGTCTGCATTTCATCACAACCTCAGCAACTTTTTTTTCACCTCAGAGATTTCTTTGCACATTGAGTTCACACAGTGTGCTGCACATGGAGTCCAAACAACCTTCCTTTGTTCCATCAACCACTTTCCAGCACATTTGAAATTTGGCGCATTATCTGTAACCACCTACATACAAAAACACCCAAACCAAACATTACAAGATGAAATTCTGCAAAATTTACTGAAACAGAGTAACTTAAAAGAGTTAAAACTCTTACCTGTACAACATTTTCTGCACCAACTTCTCCGATAACCTCATTGAACATCTCAAGCACACCTTCCGCCGTTTTCACACGTTCAGTAGCATCAATCGACTTCCAAAATACTGTCCCTCTAGGACAATTCACAAGAAAATTGATAATTGTTACCCCGTTCTCTCCGTTCCACCAATCACACATAATAGAACACCCAAAAAACTTCCAATGTATCTTTAACCCATCTATCCATTCCCTCACCCCCTTCACCTTCTTCTCCAACATTCCACCCCCAACTCATCATATGAAGGCGGTTTAAGCCCCGCACCAAACTCCCCAACCGCCGCAATCATTTTACCAAAACTCTTACTCCTTGCAACATCAAATGAAATCCCATTCTCATAGAAAAAATCAGCAATAACTTCACATGTACCCTCTCTATTCCCATCAACATTGCCCACACCCTGTTCCTCAAAATCCCTAATTTCACCTTTCTTACCCAATTCACCAGCACCAACACCAGAAATTGTATTTACTAGACAACCTAATCCATCATCTACCTCCCTACTCACCCGCGGGGGCGGCGTATTACTACTACCACCACCACTACCACAACCACTACCACAACCACCATCATTATAAACTACAATTTGTTTCTTAGATCCCTCGATTTGCCGCAACGGCTGCGGCGCAGGTGTGTGATAATTTCTTTTTCTTTCTTCTTAGATGATTGTTCATCCATGAATTTCCTAATTCTATCTTGAATTTCTTTAGTAACATTAGGACATAGAGTGACATCTTTGAAACCACCAAGAAGATGTTTCTTATGTCTAAAAATCCCAGCTCTTGTGATCATACCACACAGATCACATTTCACACTGTTCCTATCATTTACTAGTGGTTGGCCGTAATCCCAACCGGGATCAGCTGAGGGTCTAACACGAGGCGATGGAGTCGACATTGATTAACTACAATTGGAAAAATCTAAACCAGAATAAATACTAAATTCAGAGACAATACCTTAATCAAGCATTTTGGAGATGAAGGGGAAAGAGTACCTTGATCTTTGAGGCTACTGAAGAAGAAGGCCTGATGAATTATGTTTTGTCTGCGCCCTGGATGAACGAGAGGCATAGGCGTTTGAAGAAGATGAAGAAGTGTGCCGCCTAGGAATTTAGGGCGACAGAAGAGGAAGAGTGCCCTAATAATGGTAAAAATGGCCCTAAACGGATGATTAATTACAAAATACCCTTTAGTTGTGAGATTGGACTATTTGCTCCTCGAGCTTCTTTGGGCCTGGGCGTTGTTTGCTCGCTTTATACCGACAAAGTGGAAAGAATTAGGAGGTGTGCAACGGACGGATGGACGAGGATTAGGGGTCACCCGCATCCAATCAATCAATGTTGCAGATTTGGAAAATCCAACCCTATCCGGACTAATCACCAGCGGATTTGATATCCGCGGATCAACGGGTGATACGGGGCGGATGCTCATTAGTGGTCAAAAAAAAAAAAAAAAAAAAAAAGGAACGTAACTATTATCTCCGCGATCACCACCTGTTTGCAATTACCATGTCAAAATATTATAGTCAGAGTTCGCGCATGTCTCTCTGCTTGTAGATGTAGAAAATCCTACTACTACATCCAATGGTCCATCCTACACACAATAAGAAGTAACAAGCAAGAGAAATAGAAGAACACAAGATATACGTGGTTCGGTATGATTACCTACGTCCACGGGGGTTAAGGGATGATCTTATTACTTGGTTCAAGATTACAAGATGAATGTTTCTCTCTCAATACTCTAGGTATGATCTTTTTTCTCACTTCTTACTTGAGTTTTACCTTTCTACATAGTCTCTATTTATAGTCACAGGTGATGATACATCCAGTACTACGATGTTGGGCCTGATGTAGCTTCCTTGATGTTTTTCTTGGGCGATCGATTGATGCTTCACCCGATATTCCTATTCTCTTAGGTCGAGATATCTAGCCGAGCCGAGTGATGTCCCCTTCGATATCCTTCTACCCGATCTCGCTTGTTTGGTGGAGATGACCGATGTCGCCATTTAGGTCCTTGGCCGAGTCTTACTTTGACCGAGCTCTTCTTATCTCTTCACCAACTCTGTCAGTGCATTTATTGTTCTTGTACCCAATGAGCATCACATCGAACTTTTTCTCTCTTTATGTCGACCTCACGGGTCGCTTCGGTTCCTCTTTTCTCGCTCAAATTTGGTGAGGTGATTCAAGATTTCTAGTGCTTATTTCTCTTGGTACGCCATTGCACGGGATTATTCCACCTGTCCCTGTGGATTATTTACACCTACATTTATGCCTCTTCTTCCACTCGCGTGTGGTCGACACGAAGGGAAGAAACCGCCTCGTCTTCACACGTCTCTGACCATGCCGGGTTTCATGCCATGCTGTTCCCCACTTTCTTTAGTTATTTTAACCTGTTTCCCTTCTCCGCCGGTTACAATAAATGGGGTTTATAAGTCTGACCCTTAAACCTTTGGTTCATTCTTTCCTTAGCAATTTTTTTTTCTTCCTTCTCTGTTTTCTCCGCTTCTTCTTCATCGTTATCGGTCATACTTTCCGACAGGTTTTCTTCATTTTCTGTTCAATACCTCGAGTTTTATCTAGCTTTGCCGCCATTTTTCGTTTCGTTCTTGCCGTAACTTCGACTTCGCCATTTCTTCGCTTTCCTACTGTTTCTTCGACTAACTTCCATGGCGTCTTCAACTCCTTCCATGACAGAAAAGAGGTGCGTGAGTTATACCTTTTCTAACGAAGACGGTGTGCCGCTTGATTCCCTGTTTGTTGTTAAGAGCCCTTCTAAGCATGATCATCGTGCTTTGGATTCCATCTTTTTTGCTAATCCTTCTTCCTTTTCATGTAGGGCTGATAAGAGAATTGTTAAAGATTTGTCGGATGAGCAGTTTATCCAACAGTTGAAAGATGAGTTCAATCTCCATGGCTATGACGTCAGGCTCCTGTCGGGCCAAAAAGGTGTTTTGAAGAAGGATGATGTCATGAAGTTTCCCCACTCGGCCTAGGCGACCATCGTCACCAGGGGCCAGTTAGAGCTCGGGTTGCGTTTTCCTTTGTATGATCCTAGCCGTCCGTTTTGGTATGAAGCTTTCTGTAAGATTCACCCGTCCCGTGCTTTGGCTCAATGGAATGGCAACACCTTTCGAATCCTATCCGAGTGGGAGAGACGCAGTCAAGGTGAATGTAATCCTACTCCTTGGTCCACCTATAATTCTTCTCAGGCGGACGACTACACTCCTGCTATTTTTGCTGATAATTATCGAAGCGGGACTGCTACCAATGGTGATCTCGCCGGTTTTGCTGCTAACCCTCATCGCCATAAGACTCTTCCTGAAGGTGTCAAGAAGATTTTATTGGACGAAGATCCCGAGGGGAAGAGTTCCAACAAACATGTCCGTCATACTAGTGACACGTCTTGGGACCGAGTTCCTTTAGCTATTTCGGTCCTCTTCTCGAGCGGCGGTTTCCTTCTCGTCGAGTCTTATCCCTTCCGGGTAGTCAACGTTGATCGGGTAAGTGTGTTTCCCGGTCTTTGATTTAGCTGATTGGCTCGGGTGACTAGTAGGGTGATGTTTTAATTTTTGTGTTTTACAGCCTAAGTCCCAGAGCGTTCCTTCTGAGTCTCTCAGTCTTCGGAAGAGGGATAGGGATTCTAGCGTAGGACTAGAGGAAGAGACAGGAAAGGTAACAAATATACTGCTATCTCATTGTAGTACATGTACTTGACCCTATTTGTTGCCTTGAATGGTTCGACATCGGCTCATGTGCGTGAAGCGAGAGTCGACAGAATGGAGTGCTTCGGCGAGAGATGGTTAGGATCTCGAGGATCGACCGCTTTATCGCATTTCTGAGGGAAGTCGCCTCGAGAAAACTTCGGATGTTTCGTCTACCCTTGTAGGTGGGAAGCCTAGTGGTAAGGGAAAGGAGACCAAGGGAGACTTATCTGCCCCTGGGAAAACTTTGCCCGGCTGACCACTGGTAAAGGGATTGTTCTTGCTAACGGTGTTGTGTATCTTGAATGGATGGTGATGGTGATGAGGATCTTTTTGATGGATAGGACGAGGTCGATGGTGGTGAAGAGGAGCAGAATCAAATGGAGAAGTCTGGTGGTGGTGGAAATGATTTGGTTACTCATGATGAAGAGAACGTCACTGGGGAACGAGTTCTTTGGAGCCCATTTCTCAAGTGGTTCCTAACTCGGGCGGTACCACCTCTTCTTTGTCTCGGGCCCTATGTGCAACTCCCTAGAGCTCTTATTTCTCCTAAATTTGCCTCTCTTTCGGATGAGTATAAGATCAAGGCCGCCTCATTGTATGATCTTGGTCTAAAGAGCACTTCCGATCTGGTGAGTGAGTTGTGTTGATCAGGTTATGCGTTCACGCCATGTGGTAGGTGCTAATGATGTTTATGCTTGTAGGATATCAATCGCTCGTTGTTAAACGCCGCCATTCAGCGCAAGGAGATTGCTGAGAAAGAGGGCCTTCGTCTCTTATTACAGCAAGAGCGCAAGCGATCCCGGGGGCTGGAGAAGCAACTAGCCGAGACTCAAGATATTTATTTATCTTTAAAGTGTTTATGATTGATTCTGTAGTGCCAATATCCTGAGTTTAGTACTACCTTCCTAGCCGAAATTTCTAGTATGGAGGCCGATGCTGCCACGAGGTATCGCTTGTTGAAGAGGGAGATTGATATAGAACGGGGTCATGTTTCGAATTTACAACGAAGGATTGTCAATAAGGATGACAAAATTGATCGTATGGAAAACGAGATTGAAAACCTTCAAACCCAGCGGTATCGTTATGTGACTTTTGAGTACGTCCTCGAGGAGATGGATAATCTTAGGGCGAGCTTGTCTCGATTCCGGGGGTATCGTTGCCAACAAGACGTTGTTGGTCAATAACTTAGAAAGTCGGTGTGGGCGGTTAAGGCTTCAAGTCCTGGATTTGCACGCATATCGCCTTCGGATTCGGGGGAGAAGAGTCTTTGCCGAAAAGTGTAGCCAAGAATCTCTTGAGAAGCTTAGAGAATCTAAGAGAGTCTACGAGGAGTTGGAGTGGATTCAAGATCGGTTATCGGGTTTCCGGATAACACACTCTATCTGAAGAGCCGAATAGAATGATCATCAGAAATACTGCCCCTCCAATGAATTTAACGAGCAACGCTATCTAGAACTTTCCTCTAAGATATCTTCCCTTGAGTGTAGCTTGTCTGAGTCCGAACAGCATCGTTAGAGTAGTCACCCCTTTACTTGAAGGTGGTGTCCCTTGCATTGTGTTTTCATTGTTGTTGTCCTGATGTTGTTGTTATGTTACTCACTACTCCCGTGTTTTGACATCCGAGCAAAGGAAGGCGGTATCGTTGGAAGAGGAGAATGCCCGATTGAAGGGGAAGGAAACGCAGCTGTTGGCGAGGGAATCTCAATTACTCGGGCAGGTGGCCACTGCTGAGGCGGCATCAATGCAGCTGACACTCGACCTTGCTGATGAAAAGGTGAGATTTAATGATGAGCTCGTTACCAGGGTCAAAGTTGGTGTAAAGACGGTTCTCGATAAGAAGCGGGCCGACGTTGCTGCCAAGAAGGCGGTTCCGGGATTGGCTCCTCCCAAAGAGTAGGCTCATCTTTTGTAGCGCTACGTCGCTATTTCTCCCTTTGCATTGGGTTGTAATCCGCTCGAACACCTTTATTTTCTCATACGTTTTCTTTTAAGGGGGTGATGCGTCGCCAATTCGGTTATTTTTCTTGCTTTATGACATTGTTGTTCACATTAATGTTCTTACTTGTGTTGTGCCGACGATATGTGGTTTTATTTTTATGGCTAATTTGTGTGTATCTGCATAAAAATGAGTAGATCAGTTAGCGTAAATGTCATTTCTGTCGAACACACTCAACAGGGAGGGTCATCGGGCCCAGTGCCATGTCCCGATTGAGGTATCTCATCACCGTCTTTCAAGATCTAGTGGTAGGGTATTTGGTCCGCCCTAAGTTCTATGGGATCGATATCCCAAGAAGTTATCAATTAACTTTCTTGGGCAAGTGATTCCGGTCACTTGCGAGGGGAGCAATGTTGCCCGCTCGATTTGTCGAGTACTCATGCCTCGACAATCGCCCACCGGTTTCCAACCACAAGGGCCCTAGGGCTACCTCGGCACTTGCACACTGCCGTCGCCCCGAGTTCAAATAGGTCGTCTTAATGTAAGTCGCCGCGACACTTGCACAATGCCGTCGCCCCGAGTTCAAACGACCATTCGAGTGTAAGCCGCCCGGACACTTACCTGGCGCTTATCGCCTCGGGTTCGAAACGGCCATTTAGACGCAATTGTCACATTTCCAACCCCACGTGGCCTTTCAAGGAAATAGATGAAAATATATCACACCTGCTCTCATGGGTGATATAGCTTTAGTCGCCTAGCATTCCACGGTCGTAGCTCGGGTGCTCCCGTCCGTTTAGTATCTTGTATGCTCCTTCGCCGACCTTCTCGACAATAGTATAGAGTCCTCCACACCGTGTTGCTAGTTTTCCGCCTTTTTTATCCCGCTCATAACTGGGTAGATCCTTCAGTACCAATTGTCCCTCTAGAACTCTCTTGGTCGGACCCGCTTGTTATACTCTCGTTGTATTCTTCGTTGGTAATTTTCCATCTTTTGTAGGGCCATTTCTCTTGTTTCTTCTAGGTCGTCGAGCTTGGACAGGATAAGATCTGCCGAGATGTTTCGTCTCCGCGCCTCGGTCCTTGTTGTAGGTATCATCGCCTCCGTTGGAAGGATAGATTCGGTCCCATATGTTAACATGAAAGGCGATAATCCGTTTGCCTCTCTACGAGTTGTCATGTAGGCCCACAAAATGTTGTAAAGCTCTTCACACCATTCCCCGTATTCTCCCTCAAGCTTCTTCTTTAGGTTGTTGGCGATGCTTTCGTTTGTGATCTCAGCTTGTCCATTACTCTGAGGGTAAAGGGGTGTGGACTTACTCTTTCGAATGTTGTAGGTATTGAATAGCAAGTAGATATTCTTGCCCTGTAGCTGTTTTCCATTGTCTGAGACGATTTTCGCTGGTACCCCAAAACGACAGATGATGTGCTCCCAAATGAATTGAAAAACATCTATATCCCGAATATACTTTAATGGAGTGGCCTCTACCCATTTAGTAAAGTAGTCGGTAGCCACAATTAAGTATTTTATCTGCCCCGATCCGACATGCAATGGTCCCACAATGTCGATTCCCCATTTGGCGAAAGGCCAGGGGTTGATTACCGATTTTAACGTCACTGCTGGTGCGTATATATTTTTTGCGAACTTCTGGCATTCGTCACAGATGAGTGCCATATGATTTGCATCCTCATTCATGTAAGGCCAGAAATACCTCATAGTCTTGGCCCCTGCTGCTAGGCTACGACCCGAGCGGTGGTTTCCCGCGGCCCCATAATGCAATTTGTTCAGAATTGTTATCCCCTCTTCTTTGCTTAGGCATCTTAATAATGGTCCTAGTTATGATTTCCTGTACAGAATGCCATCTCGGAGCTCATATGCAGCTGCTTTGCTTTTGATTTTGTTGATCTCGGGTCGCCCCTTGGGTGATAGACACATTTTTGTGTCTAATTTGATCTCAATACTATATATTGTTGGCACTCGATTTTGTCCTTATTATGGTGTTTTGTGTGTTTGTAGGTATTTTTTGGAAATAAAGATTGTTGGAAAATTCGGCTCGAAAAGTTGCTCGGAACCCCCCCCCGGAGGACAACTACTAAACGGACCCCAACTTTGGATAAGGGGCACCCCAATTACTAAGGGGTACCCAAACTGTTATTGACACCCAAGCAGATGGATAAGGGACACCTTCATCCCCTTCGTTTGAAACTGGTTTTTTGGGGGAAAAGGTGTTCTTTAGAAAACAGAATTAGGGTTCATCTTTTGGAAGCAATTTAAGTAGACTCAATGGCTGAAATTGATTGGGAAGACTTGATTAAGATTCACAGGAGTGGTATGATCAATTTTTGGATTAGAATTGGGTTGGAGCGTCGATGGAACAAATCAGGGAGTTACGTGTTTTGATAAACCCGATATTGCTGTTTTGGAGTTGGACGACTTCTAGTGAGATTAAAACGCTAAAATCAGTTGGACTGGGCCTGTTGATGCTAAATAGGACAGGTAATTGCGGCAAATTCGAATAAATGGGGTTGGAGAATCATATTTGAGCAAAACAGGGAGAATATATCTTCTCGGGTTTATTTCTGAGAAGTGTGTGCTGTAACCGGAGGCTTGCGTGTGGAAACTGGGGTCTTGGTGAATTTTTGAACGTGTTTGGAGAGTGCAGGCTTCAGCAGACGCGTGATGGAGTTGACAATGGTAAATATTTCCCGTGAACTTCCGTGGAAAATAAACTCATTAAAAACAGATTATTCTCGAGTTATGGTGAAGATATTTTGGTTGTTGTGGCTATATAAAGAGATTTCTGGTTCATAGAAGGGGTATGGAGAGATTGGGGGATAGTTTAGAGCATTACAGCGCGAGGAAAATCCAGTTGCAGAATCACCATTTCTGCTGCTGCTGAAGAACAAAAGACTACCAGAGGCAGTCATATTTGCTGAAGAACATAAGACGCACACTGAGCAGTCGTATTTGCTACAGTGACAACGACAGTTACTATTTATCGTTCTTTGCAACATCTCGGTTTGTAACACTTATAACTGTTACAAACCCGGTTTTTATTTGATATCTCTCCTTTTCATCATTTGTAAGCACCTTTGAGCAATAAAATCATATTTTGAGCGTGTTTCCAACATGATGAGCTAAACCCCATTACTGGGACGACGGAGGAAGACGAATTTCATACATGGGTAAAATTATTTAATTCTTTTTTAGACTTTTGCATTAATTTTAATTGAAAAATGATTTGAATTAATTGGTTGTCATTTAATTTGATGATGTATGCTTAGCTTAATTATTTTGATACATCATGCTTAGGATTTACAACCAATCTTTTGAGGATCTATTTTGGCAAAAATAAGAGTCCGTGTTTTTATTTGTTGAGCGATAATTGTTAAAAGAATTAATATTTGAACCTTTTGTTATGAGTTTGGCCGAATCCTGAGTCCCAGCACATCTATTCATCCTGTGACAATATTTGTATATATATTTTCTTTATCTTTAGTATTTTCTTTTATTAAAACTTAAAATCAATCCAACAAAGTCCGAGTGAACGACAACCCTTCTTACTACAACATCATTGAAAAATAACCATCATTGTAACCATCAATTTTTATCTTGATCGGCCATAGTTGCTGGAATGCTTGTCTCTGTATAGTTTTGTTTTTAGGTTTTATTTTTATTTTTATTATTTTTGTTCTTTTTACGCGGTTTGGTATTTCTGATTGCTTTCAGATTTGGAGTGGAGCGAAAGAAAAAGAGAAAGTGCTGAAAAGAAAAGCAAAGCCAAAATACGAAAGAAAAGAGAGATCCGAACGGAGTAAAGAAGAAAATTTTGTATATAGTGTAATTATTATTATTATTTTTTTTAGAAACTATAAATAGGTAATTTTTTTTTGTAATTTTTTTTTTTTTGGACTTTTTAATTTTTGGACTTTATTTTTGACTATCGGACATTATTAATTTTAAACCCTAAGGAAGGGTATTTTAAATATAAACTGCACAGGGAAGGACGGTGATTACGATATCACCTCGGCCACTCGGATTCGTACACGACATAGGAGTCGTGGTCCGAGTCGACTTCAACGGTTCATCCACCGTCTGGGACGGGAGGTAAGAATTCTAAACACCCGCGAATCCCCTGCCAGCGGGTTTACTGGATGATTTTGTATGCATATATGTTGATGTCTTGAATACGGCTGTTTTAATTTCCTAGTAAAGGGCAAGGACTGGCCATACAAGATAAGGGTTCGGATTTCATCACCGTTCTCTTCTTGCCCGCCTTAGGAAAACAAAACCAAACGCGAACCTAAGCCTAAAATTTTGAATAGAACGAGACCGATAGGGTAACGAGCTTAATAGGAAAGTCATTCGAAAAATATTGGTTACTCTTTAAGCATACTTCGAAGTTCATGATGGTTTCTGTGAGTTGAATGCGTGACTGCACCGCCTTGTAATGCGGTGAGGCCTTGGGTATCAAATCTCCACGCATCTTCCCTCGCCTCTATTCAACTTACTTAAACTCGGATTGATTCCAGAGGGTTTGCTCGCATTGTAACGAATTCCCTTTCGAAGGATTAGAAGTCGGTCTAGAAACAATCTAAGTGGAGCCATCATGCTTTTTGTTTGCTAGAAATCAGTAGGTTTATTTTGGTCGAGTCAGCCTTGTTTGTGTTTGTATAGAATTCCCTTGCAGTTAGGATGTCAAACTGGTATTATAATAGCCATCACAATGAATATGAATATCCAACTGAACATTATGGACATCACTCTTTTTATGACCATAGTGTGAATAGTGGTTGAGAACGCCAACCTTTGGAAGGTTATGGGTCATACCATGGTGAGCCCAATTACTATCCACATGTGCATCGGTCATTAGAGCAAGAAGATTATAGTAATAGTTCTTCATCTCTAGAGGATACAATCAAACTTTTGAAAAGTAGTCCTTATTATGATCCTTCTGTTCCTCTTCCTTCTTTAGAAGATACCCTCAATAGATTAACTCAAAACTTAGATCCAACACTAAGGGAACTTTCTTTGGAGGAGACCCTTGAGAGGATAGCTGAGTCGACACGTAGACTTGAGTTAGAGACGAATGAAAGTATTGCTCGAAATAACTTGAATTTCCAATATAGTGTATCCAATAATACCTTTGAGAATGAAGATAGTTATTCACATAATCAAGATGATGAGGTTAGAATTGGTAACACTACTTGTTTAGATGAGGTTCAACCATTTTCATGTTATTATAATAATGATTATGATGAGGATAATGTTGATGAAGAATTTGAAATAAATAGGCATAGTGATCAGGAATTTGCTACTCCAATTGAGCTTTATAATAATAGAGTTATTTCTGGTTCAGATCCTAATAATTTTAACAATTATTCACCTATTCAAAAGGACGAGGATTTGACTAGAGATACTGTTTTAGACGATGTAGTATTTCCTGAAGTCGATAATGGTTTAGAGGAACGGGTTTATCCTGAGAATATTATTTTAGAGTCTAACGATTTAAAAACAATAGTCTTAGACGAAGAAGATGAACTCGTAGAGCTTTTAAATATGAGTGAGGATGCATCACCTGAGTATAACCTAGAAGAAGCAATTGACCATTTTCAGGATTCCGATGATCTAGAAATTAGGAAATTGTAGCTAGTCTATCTAGAGACACCCAAAACTCTAAGTTTGGGGGTGATTATCAATCTCTTTGTGCCTTACCTTTAGCTCTTACAGAGATCCCTCACTTGGGACTTGACATATGTGCCTCAACCATTTTACAAGATTATCTTCATACACGTTTTCCTGAACCTAGTTGTGTCCATAAAGAAGTTCAGTTGTTAGAAACCCATCCTCTGGTTGATGTGGTTAACCCATGCTATGATACCACGATTGATTTTGTTTTCCCACCAAATATTTTTCAACCAATTGTGGGAACGTATAAGTTTCGGATGTGTCAATTATTAAGTTTTAAGACTAAACCTAATTACTTTAGGATATTAGGTCGACACATTTGTTTAAGGAAGACCACCACTCTCTTTGTGGTCACCTGTGTGAGTCAAATCGATTGACTTAGAGGATCCCCAATTATTCAAAGTTATTGTTATGTGCGTCTAAGTTCCTACTTGAGTATTTCCGGACTCTACAACCCGATCTTAAGAATCCTTCTTTTGAGGAAGTCCAGCCCATGAAAACATTTTATTTAGACCCGTTCATAGAGCCTCGAACCTAAGCCACAACTAGATATAGTTGTCTTAAACAAAAAGTTGAATAAGGGTATGTTCGATATCTTCATGGTTTATTGCAATTTTCTCTTCTTTTTGGGTAATACTTTTGATCCGGATGACCCACGCTTATTCCGATTCTTTGTTATATGATTCTTTGAGGTGACTAGTTCTTTCTTAGTCCTGGGTGAAGACTTTAAACTTAGCACTTCTTGGGAGGTAACCCATGCTCATGCAACACGGTAATATCTTTCCTTACTCTTCTCTTCAAGTGGTAAAAGTTTCTCATTGTTCATGCTTTTAATTTCATCTTTAGAACATTGAGGACAATGTTAGATTTAAGTTTGGGGGTATGGGAGAAACTTTTTAGTTGCGATAATTAAACTCCAGAGCCTAGAAATTTATGCCTATTAAGGATAGCACTAACCAATCTAAGTGGATGGAAACATCTTGGTTGTAGGAGTTGAGGAACCAATCTAAGTGGATGGAAACATCTTGGTTGTAGGAGTTGAGGAACCAATCTGATTAGATGGAAACATCTAAAGAGTCTATTCATAAAAGCACAGAGCTCAGGTGTTAGAAAAGAAAACATGATAGTTTCGCCATATCCTCGTGATGGAAACATCGAAAGAATCCCGATCACTTCTTTTTTTTTTCTCTTTACCATTGCTAGGGTGAAATAGAGTAACTGAGATACCCAAAAAAAAAATCAAAAAAAAAAAAAAAAAAAAAAAGACCAGACCACTAGACCAATCGGAATAAATACAATAAAGTCGACCACTGGTACCCTTGTATATGCCATCTGAGTTGACCTAGAGTTAGGATTATCGACCACTGGTTCCCTTGTATATGCCAGTGTATTGATATTAGTCCGCACCAGTGTCTCGAGTCCATTAGGATAGGTTCACCTTAGTCAACATCATCCACGTTTTTCTACATCCATCTTCTTAATCTATCCATGTGATTGGTTGACTCCGGTTTATGATGTCTAGAAACTATCTGAGTAGAGCTCTGTCACTTGATATGAATTTTAGTATGCTTGAGTGCAAACTCGTGTACATCAATTGGAATTTCGCATTAGGGTACTTCCTCCTGTAGTCAATAAGTATGCCAACCAAGGAGATTCTTTAAGGTTCTGCGTAGATAGCTAGGGTCTGGAGTAAAGGTTTTGTGGGTACACCTCTGGTAAACCCTCCTGAGACAACACTCCGCCACTAGGGCCACCTAGGGGTTCAAATGATTTTTCTTTTCTAGAATAAATTTGCTCGAGGACTAGCAAATAATAAGTTTGGGGGTATTTGATAGACACATTTTTGTGTCTAATTTGATCTCAATACTATATATTGTTGGCACTCGATTTTGTCCTTATTATGGTGTTTTGTGTGTTTGTAGGTATTTTTTGGAAATAAAGATTGTTGGAAAATTCGGCTCGAAAAGTTGCTCGGAACCCCCCGGAGGACAACTACTAAACGGACCCCAACTTTGGATAAGGGGCACCCCAATTACAAAGGGGTACCCAAACTGTTATTGACACCCAAGCAGCTGGATAAGGGACACCTTCATCCCCTTCGTTTGAAACTGGTTTTTGGCGGGAAAAGGTGTTCTTTAGAAAACAGAATTAGGGTTCGTCTTTTGGAAGCAATTTAAGTAGACTCAATGGCTGAAATTCATTGGGAAGACTTGATTAAGATTCACAGGAGTGGTATGATCAATTTTTTGATTAGAATTGGCTGGAGTGTCATATGGAACAAATCAGGGAGTTACGTGTTTTGATAAACCCGATATTGCTGTTTTGGAGTTGGACGACTTCTAGTGAGATTAAAACGCTAAAATCAGTTGGATTTGGGCCTTGTTGATGCTAAACAGACAGGTAATTGCAGCAAATTCAAATAAATGGGGTTGGAGAATCATATTTGAGCAAAACAGGGGAGAATATATCTTCTCGGGTTTATTTCGGGAAGTGTGTGTCAGAATGTAGGAGGCTTGCGTGTGGAAACTGGGGTCTTGGTGACTTTTTGAACGTGTTTGGAGAGTGCGAGCTTCAAAGCAGACGCGTGATGGAGTTGAGAATGGTAAATATTTCCCGTGAACTTCCGTGGAAAATAAACTCATTAAAAAAAACAGATTATTCTCGAGTTATGGTGAAGATATTTTGGTTGTTGTGGCTATATAAAGAGATTTCTGGTTCGTAGAAAGGGTATGGAGAGATTGGGGATAGTTTAGAGCATTACAGGCGCGAGGAAAATCCAATTGCGAGAATCACCATTTCTCCGCTGCTGTTGAAGAACAAAAGACTACCGAGAGGCAATCGTATTTCTTTGAAGAACATAAGACGCACACGAGCTGAAATCGTTTTGCTACGATGACAACAACAGTTACTATTTATCGTTCTTTGCAACAGCTCGGTTTGTAACACTTATAACTGTTACAAACCCGGTTTTTATTTGATATCTCTCCTTTTCATCATTTGTAAGCACCTTTAAGCAATAAAATCATATTTTGAGCGTGTTTCCAACATGATGAGCTAAACCCCATTACTGGGACGACGGAGGAAGACGAATTTCATACATGGGTAAAATTATTTAATTCTTTTTTAGACTTTTGCATTAATTTTAATTGAAAAATGATTTGAATTAATTGGTTGTCATTTAATTTGATGATGTATGCTTAGCTTAATTGTTTTGATACATCATGCTTAGGATTTACAACCAATCTTTTGAGGATCTATCTTGGCAAAAATAAGAGTCCGTGTTTTTATTTGTTGAGCGATAATTGTTAAAAGAATTAATATTTGAACCTTTTGTTATGAGTTTGGCCGAATCCTGAGTCCCAGCACATCTCTTCATCCTGTGACAATATTTGTATATATATTTTCTTTATCTTTAGTATTTTCTTTTATTAAAACTTAAAATCAATCCAACAAAGTCCGAGTGAACGACAACCCTTCTTACTACAACATCATTGAAAAATAACCATCATTGGGCAGTTCTCCTGTCTCTAGATACTCGTGGATAGGTTTTCGCCAATCATCGGCTTTATACTGATCGGCCATAGTTGCTGCCACATACGCGCTAATGCCCATTGTCTCTGGTACCGATGGCATTAAGATTCTCATAATTCTGATGCCTTCGACACTTGCATCCTTTAGCATGGAGGCGATGTATGCTAGAGCGTTCGAGTGGCGATTATCTTTCCTAAAGATATGCCGAAGCTTGATGTTTGGTATCCGGCCGATGTAAAATTGGGCGAGTTCCAAGTATTTTTGTAACAGGGGTCATGTATAGCGTACTGCCCGCTGATATGTCTGACGACTAGCTGGGAGTCACTTGTTAGTCTCACGTCTTGAATCCACATCTCCACTATCGGGCGCAGAGCATGTATCACCGCTTCGTATTCGTGACGTTATTGGTTGCCTTAAATTCAAGTCTAAATGAGTGGACCATCTTTCTTCCCTTTGGTGTTGTGAAGACCAATCCAAGGCTCGACCCGTCTTTATTGGATGATCCATCCACAAAAACTTCCCATCGTGTCGGGTTACGGTGCTCGAGTAAGTCGGACGGATCCTCTTGGTCTTCCTCCATTCCGGGGATGTCTTCTACTTCATCTTCGTCGCTCAAGGGAAAGTTTGCCGAAAAGTCGGCCACTTTGCCCGTGCTTTTCTGTATTCTCATCTCATAGAAAATATCGAACCGCTTGATCTCGTGCACTCCACTTGGAGATCCGCCCGACTTGGTTGCATTGTCGAGTGCGATTCTATGGAGGATTTCGTGAGTACCCGTGCTGCGAATTTGGAAATACGTCCGAGTTTTTGTGTTGCAAATACCAAAGCTAATATCGCTGCTCGATTCTGTAGTTCTTCTCTGGGGTTCATGGTTTTGCTTATGAAATACACCGGATTTTCTTCTCCTCCTACGTTCTTGACTAGGAAATCACTAATGGCATAACTGGTCGCCCCAAGATATAGGGTCAGAACCTCCTGGGGCTCGGGTCTTTTTAACACCGGCAGCTCGCAAGATGTTGCTTAATTTTCTGAAAAGCTTCTTCGCATCCCTCGTTCCATTTGAACTTCTCTCCTTTCCTTAAAGTCCCGAAGAAGTCCTTGCATTTGTCAGATGATCGAGAGATGAATCGCCCCAAGGCTGCCAAGTTCTGTTTAGCCGTTGTACGTCTTTAGTCGTCACGAGTGATGGCATTTCTACGACGGCTCCGATCTTATCCGGGTCGGCTTCGATACCTTTGTCGGTAATTATGTACCCTAGTTTGAAATATGTCTCGGAGGTCATCAATGTGGTTGGTGGCCACCTTTCTATTGACCGAGATGTCGTCCACATATACCTCAATGGTGTTGTGTATTTTGTCTTCAAACATGTCTTCTACTAACCTTTGGTAGGTGGCGCCTGCGTTTCTCAGCCCAAACCGCATTTTGGTATAACAATATAACCCTTTGGGTGTGAAGAAAGTTGTGTGCTCTTGGTCCTCAGGGGCCAGGGGGATCTGGTTGTACCCCGAGTACCCGTCCATGAGTGTTATTGCCTTGTATCCAACTATGGATTCTACTAGATGATCGATGCCGGGGAGGGGGAAGCTATCTTTTGGGCAATCTTTGTTCAAGTCGCTAAAGTCGATGCAGACCCGAACACCTCCATTCCTTTTAGGGACTATCACCATGTTAGATATCCATTGTGGATATTGAGCCTTTCGAATAATTCCTGCTACTTGTAGCTTCTTTAGCTCGTCCTCCACCGCTACTTGTAGCTCGGGTGCAATTCTCCTTATCTTTTGTCTGGATCGGCTTAAACTTGGGGTCTATTCTCAAGTGATGTGAGCGGACTTCTTAAGTCAATTCCCTCCATATCGTGCATTTGCCAGGAGAATACGTCCATGTGTTCTTTTAAAAGAGTTATCAACTGTTGTGTTTGTTCATCCGTCAATAGAGTACCTATTCTCACCATTTTAGGCTCTTCATCAGTGCCTAAATTAATTTGTCGAGTAAATTCCAAGGCCGAGAAATTGGACTTCGGTTCATCGACTATTTTCAGCTTCTTTGATTGCTATAAGATCTCCTTCTCTTGACTTCATAGGTGGTGATGGCTTGTGATGTCACCTTTTCTAGTTCTTCTCCCGCCCTTAAATCCTTAGCTTTGTTCTTTTCTTGGCGCTTCCTCGATCGCCTTTCTTCATTCTGTTGGATATCTATCTATACGCATTGTCTCGTCGCACGGGGATCGCCCAACACCTCCACTACTCCTCGTTAGGATGGAAACCGCAGTCTTTGATGGTACGCCGATGCCACTCCTTTGATTCCTGCGAGCCAGGGTCTACAAAGGATTGCTTCGTAAGGCGACACGACGTTGACGACACAGAAGGTGGTGAGTGTGTCTAAATACCCCTCTCCGTACAAGACTCGAGGGTGACTTCTCCTTTGGTACCATTCTGCGTGCCGTTGAAGCCGCATGATTCGATAGGTCGACGGGATTAATATGTCATCGAGATAACTCCATTCTTTTGAAGGTATCGTAAAAAAGGACCACGATCGAACTCCGATTGTCCATTAGTATCCTTCGGACACCCCATTCTTCGATAAGTAAGGTTACCACTAGGGGATATCCATGGGCTTGACCATTTTACGGGACGTCTTTTACGAGAAAGTGATCGGCTACATCATCCAAGGTTCCATGGGCAGGGTTCTAGCCACGCTGAATATTTACTTTCCCGCTCGATCTCTTTTATGAATCCTTGAAGTGATACCTGTACCCAAGTCAAACCCTTGAGTTGCCTAGTGCGAGATGGTGTTACAGGGGAACTGGGTACCACGATTGATTCTTATTTGATGCATTGGGATGTCGGGATGAACTTGCGTCGGCGATGTCTTGACAAAATGTCGCAAGTATCCATCTCGGATCAGATGCTGGACGATATCTTTTACCTCCCTAGGCAATCATTGGTTGAATGGCCACGATCTCGGTGGTAATGACAAAACTCGGGATGGTTCCTGGTTTCATCATACTTTATTCCCCTCATCTTGGGGTATCCGGTGTCGTTCCTCTTTTCTACTTCCTTGAATATTTCTTCCAATGGTGCATTTAGTGGAGTGTAAGTTCTGGGTTCGTGGCGAGGCTTCTTTCCTTTCTCGACCTAACTTTTCTTGTTCGACCCTTGATGTGGTGTGCTCAGCCTTTTCTCTGATCGTTTCGGATATTCTCTTGGGATCGCGTCTACCGTAGTGCTTGCTTCTTGTATTCCCCTATCCTGTGCTTCTTCCTGTATTTCTTCTAGGGCGATGTAGTGTTCTTGCATTTTCTGATTTCCCTTAACGTTTGGGGTTTCTCGGTGTACATTGCTATCCAAATAGGGTCCGACTTTCCCAATGAATTTTTGAACCCGAAGATCCGTTGATCGACCTAAGACCTTCCCGATGTCAGTACACATCTTTCTCCATCTATTGGTTAGAGACAGCAATGGTTCCCTAAATCTTCGTGCTAGTTTAAAGAGCTTATTGACTCTGGGCCGAGCTATATTGTTGTGCATGTAAGTTTCCAGGTTTCCACCAAGGAAGCATAATTGCCAACGGACTCATCGGGCAAGGTGTAAAACCAGTCCTTCACCTCACCTTCGATACTCGTTGGAAAGAACTTGTACATGACCACATCGTAATTCGTCCATTGTAACAGAGACATGCCGTACATTTTGACATGTTATCCTACGTCACCCGTGCCCAAACCCGGATGGGAAGGTCGAAAACGTACACTTTGGTGGGATTGGAGTCCGATCCAGTTTCTTAGTAAATGGTGTCTTCGTAGCTTCACTGATCACTTTGCCAACTTGTCGTCCTCGCCATTTCTTGTCAGCTTCTTGACCATCTGCTCAAGTTGCTCGATCTTTTGCTTGGTTGTCGCATCCGTTCCCTCATTTATCGCCTCTTCCTCGATCGAAGAGTTCTCAGGTGGGCCATACCATCCCCTTAAGTGATTATGCTCGGGCACACGCTCTCGGTTCGGGGGTGGGGTTGGAGTGTTTCTTGACAGGGTGCGATTGCTAGAAGCGCCTCGGCTCGACGATCCTCTTGACCCGGCTCTCCATTTGCGGAGCTGGTAGTTTTCATGCTCCAAGGCTAGATTTCTTCTCTGCAGCTCTCTCATAAGGTCTTCCCGCGCCTTCTTTGGCTCGCCAAGATAGCAAGTAACATTGGGTCAGTGCTCTCATGGCTAGAGTGGCCATTCACTTGGTTTCCTGTTGCATTGGGGGGCGCAGTTGGTGATCCTGCTAGGTGAATAACGGGGGGAACGGTTGGAGCTACGGGAGGATCAGCTGGTGGGATGTCTCGATTGAGGTTGTCCATTCCCAAGCACACTTGTCTAAGCTTTTCTCCTTCCTGTTCTAGTGTACATTGATACTCCATCGGTTGTCTTTCTCGTCTCCATTCCTCCTGCATCATTTGCACTTCCTCGTCTTCCTCAGTATCCGATGCAGTTCTTCCATCTTCCATGTCCCCCTGCATCATCTGGCTCGGGTTAATCCTCAGTATTCTTGGTGTGAGATCGTCGTCTCGGCCTAGATCGATTTCTTCATCGACAGTTGCCATATCTCTGCCTGGTGCCTAAGATTCGCCTTGATGGTTTTGTCGGCTACCCCCTTGTCGGGAATCCGTCAGTACTTCTTGTGCACTAGATCCCGCTATGGCCCGATTCCTGAGAATCATACCCGTCCTAGAGGTGCTTGCCATCACCTCTAGTTTTTCCTTTGTGCCTCGGCTCGCCCGTCCCTACCTACGTCAGCAAAGTACACAGCACTTACTTCGAACTATTTTCGAAAAGGTTAAGGATGAAGTACAACAGTTCTGATGTTCAGAGTGGAAAAAGTTTTGTAGAATTCCATTTATGCTAGCGTGTTGATCTCAGCAATCAAGTGGTTTTGACCGTAAAGGACAATCTTTGAAAAGCTGTTTCGACACGTCGCATTCGGTACTCTCTATGCATTAATCATTATTTGTCCTAACATTCCTAGTGCCAGAAAATCATTAATCATCCGTACGTTAGATCGGAAAATTTCTTTCTTGACTACGGTTGATTATAACGACAACCTTCATCAGCTGTTTCGCCGATGGTTCACCTATAGAGATTACCGAAAATCCCCGATGTACCACAGGATTCTTTTTGTTCTCTACTGACGCTACTGTAGGATCAAAACGAGACTTATTAACGAAGCACTCACTATACTCCTTCTAGCCGTAGCTTTCGAAAAATTGAACTCGATGACTTGAGTTAATCTTGCCTCCACCACTATTGTACTTTACCTAACTTACAAAGAAGATTTAAACGGTGAAATAACGTTTCAATCTAGCTTCCACCGATTATCAAAGATGCTCTGTTCGGGAGCTTTGAGGTGTTATAACGGTTAACTTTTAACGTCCAGGTTGAAGATGAGACGATCTTCAATCAAGGGACTTAACTCAACAGGAAACACTTAACTCGATAAAAGACGATTAATCAAACTTTTCCGACAGAAAACACTCACTCATAAGGTAAGAACCCTTATGGTACTTACTTCTACAAAATCAAGACGATGAAGATAACCTATCAAGTTTTTCTTTTCAAACTAAAATTTTGTGAGCTTTTCAACGATTAGGAAAGTGAAAACAAACGTTAAGAAATCGAGCTCTTAACCCGAAAGGTAAACTTTAAATGATAGATCTAGCAACTTATGCGTTCCAACCATTAGAGTCTTTCACTTAGCATCAACTATCATCAATAGATGTTTATAGGAGCTACATTGAATCTCTCTTTAATGGCGTTTTGGCAAGGTATCTAAAGATGTTACAAGTTCTCCTTAGTCGGCGCCAGAATGTAGATGCAGAAAATCCTACTACTACATCCAATGGTCCATCCTACACACAATAAGAAGTAACAAGCAAGAGAAATATAAGAACACAAGATATACGTGGTTCAGTATGATTACCTCGTGATAATAGGAATATGACTAGGTTAAATGGCATATATGTCTTGTTTGAACAAAAACAATCTACAAAGAGGTGCAAAATGCAAAATTGTAGGATCATTAAATAATCCAACCATTTCTCTGGTTTTTTTTAACCAAATGTAATTTGCTAAACTAAATGTACTAAAGTAACATGGAATTACTATATCGATTGGAATCAGAGTCAATAAGTCTGAATATGCATATGAATCGGTGTCTTGGTGTCTGACATTGCTGTCTTGGTATCTTGTTGTTGGATCCATTGTTGTTGATGTGTTCTTTGTTGTTTCCAGAGTTTTTGCTTTTGTTTTTGTTGCTATGTTGATACTACTAAAGATGAAGTTCTTTTGGTGAGAATCAGACTCCAATTCTTGAGTCTAGAAGCTGATAATATCATGGTTTGTTGATAATAAATCTCTAGAAGCAACCAACAACAATCTTACTTTCCTGGCTGCCTGCACTAGAAGGAGATAATAGGTCCATCATTATTAGTTGCAATGGTAGTGTTGAAGGTTTCGAATGGGAAGATTATAAATTCATATCTGAATGCCATATCCTTCAAATTTTAGAGTATTGTCAAGTTACTTTCCAAAGAAGGACATGTAGGAATGCATCTGACAAGCTTGCAAAGATGGCTAGAACTAGTATTAGGTTTCCAATTTGAGTAAATGACCCTCCAAATGTAATTGCTAGTATCTTAACCTTAGAAAGCAAGAATTAGGTTTGATTTTCAGTTTCTTGTGGTCTAGTTGTCTTTCTATACTTTGTTTGATTTTCAATAAAATCTATTTCTTTCTTAAAGAAAAAAGAAAGAAATTAACTCTTATATATCAAACACATGCTTAAAATTGTCTTTAATAGCTTCTGGCAAAGAAAAAGTCAAAATTAACCTTAATTGTTGTGTCAAAAATCATGTAAGACACCACTTGTGTATTGGTTGCAGCGTGGTATGTTTTTAGCCTTTTGTTTCCCAATGATTCATATCCAGACTAACGCAATTTTCATTCATGGATGATTTCTCCATTAAAACGTACATAGGAATGTGCCAAAAGTTTTGTGTCTATTAGGATTCTTCGCCAAATCATTACTTTGTACAAGATAAAAATGAAAAAAAAAAAGTTTTTATATATTCTCTTCTATATCTAGTGGTGAATGGTTGGGTGACAAAAAGTGGGAGAGGACCAACTTATTGCATCATTTTCTTAATTCAAACCTTTGAGACTTGAACATGTGATTTCATGGAACGCATCAAAAAATGATATTGTATAAATACCTAAACATCTCCAATATACTTTTCTAATTAATTGTGTATATCTTTTGTTGTGTCTTTCTTGGTGTACGGATCGGATGGAGAGAGAGGACCAATTTCTGGCATCATTTCCTTAAACCAACAAGCTTGGTAAAGGGGCGGCACAAAATGGTAGAGGGTCGGCAAGTGTGATAGCAATGTCCCTCTTATTGGTTAGGGAGTGTCCTATAGGGGTGTAGATTGACTAGATTACCCTTTTCACCTTAAATTAACCAAAATCAAATCAAATTTTTTTAAACCTAATGAATCGGAAAAAATCAAATCAGTTTTTCTTCTTCATCTTCTCTTCTTCTCCATCAACCCTAACCTCCATTAAAACCGAAAATTTCATCGTCTTCGATTAATCGGCGATTTGAAAAATGTTTGGAAAAACCCAGTTAGGGTTTAGTTTATCGTGTTGGATTTAAGGTAATTTTGTATCAAAAATTAGGATTTTGTATGAAAATTGAAATTGAAATTGAAATTTCTAGGTTTATGTGAGTTACGGTTGGTAATAACTCAACTACGAACCGTAACTGGAGATTTGAAGAACATACGGTTGGTAATAGTTCAATTACCAACCGTATGTTCTTATATCTGAGAATTTTCTTCAGTTACGGTTGGTAACTATTTTAGTTTACCAACCGTAACTGAGTTACGGTTTGTTACTCAAACAACCATACCAACCGTAAATGTTCCCGTGTCTTAAGTATTTATCAAATAATGATTTACGGTTCAAAAGTTAAGTTGACATACCAACCGTAGGGTAGTTACCACTAGTGGAAAATGGGTGTTTACCGACCCACATCGGAGACCCTCATTGACGGTAGTTAGACCGCTGACCATACATGGCAGTCTCTGATATGATAAAATAATGGAAAAATTCCGAGAGCACTGATAGCGGTCTCTGAATAATTACTATTTTGCCATACATCTGCTACGGATGCAGAGACCGCTGAAAATCGATTTATATATTATAATTTTTTATTATTTGACTGAGAATATAAATATCTCTTTCTCTCTCATTTCACTTCCTCTTTCTTCCTCTCTCGTTTGTCTTTCTTCCTTTCTCGGTCTCATCGATCTCTACCATATCTCCAAGGAAATTGAAAAATCAGTAAATCTAATGTTTACCGATTTCTCTTGAAACCACATCTTAGGTTTACCGATTTCTCTTGAAACAAAATCTAAGGTTTACTGAAATCCCTCAACTCACTGGTCAAATTGTGAATCTCAAATTTGCTGTGAACAGATTCAATCCATGTTTTTTTTTTTTTTTCATTCTTGGGTTTCTCTAACTCTATCTAAATAAAATCGTATGAATGATTACTGCTACAGTTGTTGCTTTTCTAAGGTTTGAGAATCTGGAGCCGTTCTTTGAAGATTTAGATTGATTGGAGTCTAGTCTTCAATCCAATTGAAGATGTAGATTTTTATTTAAATTGATTAAAAATCATCAGGTATGATTTTTCCCTCATTTTTACTCGATTCGATTCAATTTTAAATTAATGAAGTTATTAGATCCAGATTTTCTTTTAAAAAATTTGTGGTTTTACCTTAGATGATGTATGTATGGTAGAGGTATTGTTAGTTATGGGTTCAAATGTTTTTATTGTTCAACTTATTTGTATGGGTGTTCTTAATGATTCTGTTGTTGGGTTTAGAATTTTTTAAAATTGGTAGAAGTTAAGTATATAGTTTTAGAATATCTTGGCTTGTGTTTTGCTATAATTTGTTCAATAATGTGGTCATCAAAGTTTTCCTTTAATACGATTTGATTGTTCTTTTCAGGAAATTGGATCTTGTTTATGAAGGTGGAAGTAATGGGTTAATTAATGGGTTTGGTTTCTCAAGCTGTTCATCATGGTGGTGGACATGTCCTAGGGTAATGGAAAGAGAGTTTAAATCCTTTTTTTTTTAAATTCCTTTTTCTCCATTTTGATTTGTATGATTCTGAGTTCAGTTTTTCTTATCAAAATTTTGATGCAGGATTATTCCAAAGACTCTTATGTGCAAAGAGGTATTTACTAATTACTAATTTACTTAAACAATTAGTTATGTTTAAGTTAACAGATGATCATTGATCATAATTAATTGCTTACTGATGACATGTAAAATACCATAATGAGCGAGATAATTGGGGAGAAAGTTGGAGAAGCAAGGGAAGTAGCAGATATGCACCAAAGAAAAGCCGAAATGGCTCGTCACTCTGACCGCTTCATTGCCCTACCGAGTTCTTATTATTTGATTGACTATATATTTGACAAGTAATAAAATTATTACTCGTAATCGACTCGTATGTTTTACTTAATAGGTGGGTATGGAACCTTAGAAGAGTTCTTGGAGGTTATCACCTGGTCGCAGCTTGGTATACATGATAAACCTGTGAGTAATTCTATCTAAAAAATCTAGCTTAAATGTCATTGAGATGTCATTTTCGAACTCGTGCATTCTTTTTTTCCTTTTTTTTTTAAAGTAAACTCCCCATGAAGTCAACCTTGACGGTTGGCGGAAACCAAACAAGAAGATGAGTCGGATGACCTTTAAACATTAAAGTCTTCTGATTTTACCCATTGGAGCAAGAGAATAGGCAACGAGTTGTAGTACTCTTTCCTTCTTTCGTAAATACTGTACCAAGTACCAACAGGCAACACTTAATTCCATTTAATCAATATATCCACTTGCAGGTGGGATTGCTAAACGTTGATGGCTACTACAATTACCTACTCACATTTATAGATAAGGCCGTGGACGACGGCTTCATTAAACCATCTCAACGTAGCATCATCGTATCAGCTCCTAATGCCCATGATTTATTGCTCAAACTCGAGGTTTTTTTTTTACTTTCTTTTTCTTTGTTTTTGTGATAAAAACTAGTTTGGTTAGAGCCAAACCTAATTACATTGTTTTGTTGGTTGGTGTAATTAGGATTACGTACCTATGCATGATAATGGAATGCTAGCTCAGGCAAGGTGGAATGTTTGAGTAATTGGGTTTACCAGCAGCAACTCTGCAAGTAGAGAAAAATTAACTCCTCGATGAAAGATAAAGGGGCTCCCTAGCTAACCAGTTTAATTGATATTTACCAAGTTGAACTTAATTTGTTTGGAACTAGGAAAACTTTGGATATGGTGACTAGTGAATCGGAATTGGGGGGCCAAGTATTTTCCAACTCATGAAAGGTAATGGAGATGGTGTTTTGTGAATTATTTTTGATTGTTCTTTAGAGGTAATGGAAATGCTGGTGCTAGTGATTTGTTGTATCTAGAACGGGTATACTAAAGTTGGTGGTGGTGGTGGTGATTTGTAGTAGTACCGGTGCTGGTAATCGATTGGTGGAGGCGACTTGTTGTAGTATGGGGCTAGTACTGGACGTGATTAAGTCAAATATGAAACAGGGGAAAGCACTAAAATTATAGAGGAATACCCTGAGAGTCCTTGAATCTCCAACTGGGTTAGATATGGGTAAGTTCAGTCATTTGATTGGATTTTATTTGCTCCCCCCTTTAATCATTACAATCTCATATCCCAAAGAGATGATTAACTAGACTCTGTGGGCCTCGGTGATTTGTTTGCTAATCTTTTAAACATTAAAAAATATTGGAATTGGATGTTATCATATTGAATTAGGACTGGAAATTCGTGTTCATTTCCTTCTTCCGATATAAATATCCATATGAAGCTCGGAAGCTATTGATAAGCTTAATGGTTAGTTTATATTATTTTAAAAAATAGAGTTTTGTTAAAATCTTTGTTTGGTTTTCTTTGCTAGGGATATCTCTACCCATGAATGGAATTTAGTCTTTAAACATAATTTGGTGGACCGATTAAGGGCTGCCCGGTTTCATGATGTGGAATCTAATTATTTGTATTGCAGGACTTCACCTCCCAAACAAGGAAGAGACAATTGTCTTTGCTAACCCGATCAAATGGCTCTGTGTTGTCTACGAAGGTTTGGAGAAGCCGTTATTCCTTACCTTACCTTGAGACATTTCTCTTAAATTGATAAATAAACTTAGTTTGTTATCTTTGATGTGCACATTGTTCTCTTCTAAATGCTCCTTGTTTAGTATTGCGGTGTGGACAAGATCCCTGGTAGGGATTTTAGTTACAGATGGGATGCACAACAATGGTACTAATTGTCAAAGACTATAAATCTTAAAGTGATGTATTATGTCACACTAGAAATCTCGTGACTCGTGTTTCAAACTTGGGTAATTGAAAAGGAGGAGATAGTTTAACGATTGATATATAGTCCCGTAGTAGTAGATGTTATTTTTCCCATGTCTATTGTTCATTGTTGAATATGTTACATATATATGTAAAAATTTTTTATCCTTTATTTCTTTCAGGTGTACTAATTTTGGTATGGAAACAGGCAAGAGGGTTGAAGAAGCATTTGAAGAGGATCAATGCGCTTAAGCAGTGTATGCTTGACAAGCTTGGTGGTGCCTTTGTAAGAATCAACGGTCCTTTCTAGTGAATTGATATATTCATATTTGATGCTTATTTGGATTTTGGTTTTAATAGAAGATTTTTATCTTCGTAGGCTCCAAAATCATCATCTGGTCCAAGACATACCCTTCTGGGTGTTATGTACTGTTAACCCTCCTTTTGATTTATAATAAATAATATAGAAAATGTGGGATTGATACAAGATGGGGAGAGATCTTTTACTAGGTCTGAAATACTTGCATCTGTTAGTGTAAGTTCATTATTTTGTTTCATGTTCATGCTATTTGCATTTATGAGCATTTTTTAGTTATGCGAATCATTTGTTGCTCTTCCAGTGCACTATGATTTTCTAATCATCCATTGTATTGATCGTTGGTTTTTTATGTTTGCAGGGTTATATCATTTGGGGGTTTTATTAGAGTGTGTTGCACTTGACAGACACGAGGTTCCCAGCAAAGGCAAGTGAATGTTTAGCTTCAAACTCTTTTAGTTTTTGTTATTGTGTTGGGGAAAATTACCAACATATTGCATTGTATTGAAAACTGTTGTTGATGGTGGATTTTCGTTTAAGGTTAAATTTGTAAAAACCTGAAAAATCATGCGCTGACATCTTGTAAAAGATAAAGCCGTTTATAAGTGACGGATACTCCTCACTTAATTCACCAAGAATGGAGCATGTAGCAACAATCCCATTCTCGTGAATACATGAAATTCCTCCGGTTGGAGCATGTAGCAACAATCCCTTCCCCCGTGAATTTCATATCGGCCTTGTATTTCTGTACTCATTATCGTGTGGCATGACGACCGAGTGTTACTTTTTGGCTGAGTAACACGAACCTCCAAGCACTATAATGAAACCATGTACGAAATACCCGTCATGTGCCGATTCTCGGTGTGTTATACTAGCCCGAGCCCTCTCGGTGTGTTATACTAGCCCGATTGAGCCCCTCTCGGTGTGTTATACTAGCTTGATTGAGCATCGAGGACTTGACCGTATCGGTCTCGGGATATGATCGATCGCAGCCATCCAACTCCACAAGCATGATTGGATGACCACTGATCAATTCCATCACCCCAAGCGGGTATGGAATACACACGGCCTTAGCTTGCCAAATATGACACGATCGCAGTCATCCAACTCCACAAGCATGATTGGATGACCACGGATCAATTCTATCACCCCAAGCGGTATGGAATACACACAACCGACCCCTCATGGTCGACCATTGGCACTTCGCTTGCCAAGAAACCGTCCATACCAAGCATTATGGACGGAAAACCCTAAATTAGGGTTTGCGGCATATTACATGTGCCGCAAAACGTCTCAACCGTCCACCTTCGCAGGCATAGATGGAGGGTGTAGATGTAGACTCAAAAGGCCCAGAGCATGTCAACACGATCGCCGCGTGGCCGTCTACACACTTGACCTATCGGTCAAAGCCAACCATGGTTGGTTACAGCAAATTCGTCCGCCCAAAAGAGCATGGTCGCGCGGCTTTGAAAGCTAAAATTAGGGTTTCAAGTCATCACGCGCGTCCATCTTATCCTGCGAATGGAGGGTCACAGATTGGATTAACCAAGGCCGGTCATACCGGCATGACCACTTTGTGGGCCCATCTACCTCCTCTTGCGGTCGGCCAAGGCACATCATTCCGGCCAACCCAAAACGCACGCCCAAACTCGTGCGGTTACACTCCCAAATCTAAATCGATCTCGACCGCTCAACTTCACCGGATGATTTGAGTGGCTTAGATCACGTTTTCATGGGATAATCAGGTATAGGTGTGAACACCAACCTACCACCTACACGGTAGTATGATCGACCAAGACCGACCAATGTTGGTCGCCTCGAAACGCGTGCCCAAACTAGGGATATCACGCCGGTTTCCAACTCCTTTGCGGCAAGGGATTTCTGCCTCAAACCGATCTCGACCACTCCTCTTTCCGGTCAAATTGAGTGGCCCGGATCGCGCTTTCATGAGGGAACGGAATACGGGCGCCTACACCATCATGCGATCCCAACACGCATGTATGGCGGTCCTCTCAAAATCCTTCCCATGCTTGGTTTCGACCAAGGCTGAAGAGTGATGCTTGCGCACCTCTTTAAAAACCCTAATTTCATCAATCGGTCGCAGATGAGTGTCTCAAACATCATCTCATCCGTCCGACTTCACCACTTGGTTATACAACCACAGTCGGGAGTTATTTGGTTAGTGAGGAGTCATTACCCATCACTTTACCACACCACAATGCGAGTACACATGAAATACACACGATACTTCACAAGTATCGACTTTACGAATAACGCAGATTATTCATTGACATTACATGCTATCTTCCGTGGATCCACGATCCACATTCAGTTATCAATCATGTCACAAATCGGGGGATACATATTGGGGTATTGGTCCGGCGGTTTACGGCGTGCGGCGTGCAACGCGCCATTACAAAACGTGTTAGGAAGTCATGGACGGTTAGAGATGAAGCTGGAGAAGTGGGCAAGACCGGTCGTATGCTCTGACACACAACTCCACCACTCCATCATTCCACTACCTCCACTTCCCACGAGAAACGTGAATGAGGCTCAATGACTTGTATAAATAGGTTCTCCGCCCTATTTCAAAACAAGACAAGACAAATGAGAACAACACAAGTTCGGTCGACGAAACCAAGTGTTAATACAACATCGTATTCAAACACCCCGAGCTTGCTTGCATCAACCGTAAGCTTGCTCATATTTACGTTACAAGTCATAAGCAAGCCAACATCTTCACAATCTCAACACCTTCTTCGCTTCCCTCCCTAAGATCAACCCCATCTCCTTCACTTTGTGACCAAACAAGTCCGGGAACGGCCATTTCTTGGTTTAGGCCGGACTTGCCTGATTGATCTCTCGAATCTACAAGCACTCACCGCGCAGTGCATTTGTTGTAGGTTTAAATTCATTCCTCATCCACACCCCAAATTACCAAATTCAGCAGGAGTAGTTTTCACCCATCAACAATTGGCGACCACGGTGGGAGGTTAATCTCTCGGTCGTAAAATCAATTCCTTTGAAATCCGATTCAATTTCATCAATTTCAAAAAGGGTAGATCTTAGAACCAATTCGATCAGCAATTCATTTCAAGATGGTGGAACTCAGGTCTGGATCAGCAATCAATTCGGACGGAGCTAGCGTGGATAACACTCCCGGTGTTGACGTGCCTGTCAGTGGAGCTACCGCAGCCAGCACATCTCGAGGAACCGTTACCTCTGTCACCAACACTAGCGGAGCAGGAGACATCCCAGTAGGTGTAACGCCTCCCATCACCAGAGCCAGAGCAGCCGCGAATCCTGGCATCTCTTCGAGCGTAACGCCTCCAGCGGTTACCAGAGCAACAACTTTCACTCCTCCGTCAGGACGAGGAGCCGGAGACACAAGAGGAAGACCACCATCTAGTACCATTGCAGACTTGATGGAGAAACAGGAAATTCTTGCTAAAACTCAAACAGATATGGCCGCAACTCAGAAAGAGGTACTCACTTTCCTTAAAACTTTGACTGAACGATTGCCGCAAGATTCACGGCAACCCTCGGAGTCGGCAAGAGATGCATTCAGTACACCCGGAGCAGGCGTTTCCACTCGGACCTACATGAACGAAGAAACCCGTGTTGCTCCTGAGCGCCAAAGGGAGAGAGACCAGCCTTCCAACTTCATTACGCGTGAGGATCTAGAGCGACTTCTCCAAAATCGAGGAAAAGGGGACCGGACGGATGTACACCAACATCGCCCGCCACCCCCTCGGGATGTGCAACGGATTCCTCTACCAAGAGGTTACACCTCTCCCAGATTCTCCTCTACGACGGTCTTGGTAATGCTCGTGAACACATTTCTCGATTCTTGGAAGCCTTAGGGGAACATGAATACAATCATGTTTTACGCCTAAAAGAATTCTCAAAATCACTCACGGGGAGGGCATACACTGTACAACAACATTGCGCCTAACAAACATATCCAATTGGAGCGAGATGGTCGGTGCTTTCTACGAAAGTATTTCTTCGTGTCTCGAACAAATCACATTTTCGGACACAGGAAGAATTCTCCAGCGGAATAATGAACATCCCAACGACTTCGTTAAAAGATTCGAGAACCCAAGCACTTTGGATTGTCACGACCCGAATGTCACCGAACGGCAATTGGTGGAATCATGCATCAATGGGATGATACCCATATACCGCGCCCATTAGAGAATCCGGGATTTCAAACATTCTCTCGAACTCCACGAAGCTGCAAAGCGTTCGGCAACAATCGCACCAAAGACTACTAGAAAGAACCGAGTTGTTCGAAGTGAAGATTTGCGTGAAAGTCGAGGAAGCGGCGTCTCACAAACAAACAATACAACACTGGCCCTTCAGTGAGTGTGGTAGCGGAGGAGAAAAGAGGAAAGCTTCGATGACGGAACAACAAACCAAGCGAACATCCTCAGCACACAAGACTTCGTCTCGAAAAGGAACAGACAAAACTCCGGCGCAAAACGCTAAAGACACAGGTTTTCCTTTTCCCATGAATGAAGTGATAGAGCTCCTGGAAGCGTGGGTCCAAGACGACGCCGTAAAGCTGCCCCCTATCAGGCGTCCTCCGACCGAGGAAGAAATGGCAGATCCCGGATCATTGCTGCTACCACAGGTTCGTCCATCATCCAACCAAAGATTGCAACAGGTTGAAACAAATATTCAGGGAAAAGGTAGAGACAGGGGAACTCCAGCTTGGAAACGAAGGTGTTCATAGAGATCCTCTACCTATCAGGAGCTGCATGATTTCCGGGGACTCTGTTCGCAAGACTGTGCAATCTATGATGGAGCACATATGTGAAATCTTGTACTTCTCCAAAGGACAGCGTCAAGACATATTTGCGGCCCTCAATCACGTTGTGTCAGGCAGGCGTTTGCATCCAGGAGCAGTTCAAGAACCTCAGACTCTCCTGCAAGACGCGAGCAAGGGAAACTCGGGGACTCCTAACCGTCACTTGTTTAAGGGCGTTAAGTTCGATAGCGTGTTAATTGACACGGTTTCCGAATTTAACATCATTACTTGTCAAGACCTTGAAAGCGGCAAAGATTTCGAAGCGGGAAGCTACTCGTCACCCAACCGTGGTCAAAGATTCGGAGGAGAGCTTAGAGATGCGTATGGATACGTCAATCTTGAAATCAAAATGGGAGACGCTTCGACGCAAGCAAAATTCTACGTGGTCAAAGATCATCCCGGCTACGACATGATCCTAGGACGCTCTTGGATACAGGACAACAAAGCCATCTTGGAAGTCTGTCCTCTACCGGTCTCGGTACTGAAAGAATCTCAACATGCTCTTTGGACCACGATGACTGTCATTTCTGCCGCACCAAAGAACTTTCCAACATGACACAACTTCCCGGAGAGAGCACAGCCGGCAAGATACATTGAAAAGTTCCAATCTCAAGTAAGTCTCGTCACGCAACCTTCCTTACAACCTACCGCCCCTCATTCGACAAGTCCTGGGACTGGCTCCAACCAACAAGCCAACCCCTGGCTAGGAGATGTGAATGGGAAGCCGGCCCTTTCAAACGTTTTATCAAGAGCATAGAGGCCGTCTTGGTCAAAGACAACAAGGTCAAGGTCCAAGTGTCCGCACGCTCAAACCCATTCGGAATTGGAGACCTGGTGACGAAGATGACTACGTTCAATGTTGGAAGCATGACGGTGAAGATGACCACTCCACCTGACTCACCCGCCAAAAGAGAAGATGAACCGTACCTGGTAGCAGATGTTATCCTGGGTGGCTACTGCAAGCTCATCAACGCTGATAACCTGGAGGGCATAACAGTTCACTCACGATGGCTCAAACCTTACCGCACTTAAGATACTGTGCTATCACTTTCCAAAGATCCTCCACACTTTAAAAAACGCCTGTGCTTTATTTTTCCAGCGTGTCTCCTTATTATAATTTCGTGTCACACTTGTAATTCCTCCTAAAATGATTGCAATACTTGCATTCATAGTTAGGGTTTCAATTTTCAATTCTCAAATCAATTGAAGTATTATTTCCATCTGAGAATCTCTCTACTCCTAAAGACACAAAGTCCTGGGTCAGCCTAAATCGACTGGAGCAAAAGGGAAACCCTAAGCAAATATTTCGCGGATAAAGGAAATAGGAACGTGTGCGCAAGAAGTGATTTGAGCCATCCGCCCAAAAAGCCGGAAGATATTGCATCACGAGTCCGTGGATATTCCATTATAGTATAACTTCTTTTATTACTAAGGATTACATGTGAAGGCGCTCCTTGCGCCCGAGAAGGTTCGATTGCGATCTTAGCAAAGGATTGTAAAGGAAAACTTTATTCAAATAATCAAAGAGAAGAAAAACCTTGAACTCGGCCGCCACCAGTACAAGGAAGATGTTCGAGCATGCGAATATACTTGGAAAGAAAAACAAAATAAAAGAGGTTTTAATCATCAAGAGAGCCGGCCTTGCCAACACCACCGTTGGTTTCTTCTCCATCACTGTCGATGCACCTCCTCCGGATCTCCCTCAACTTCTACATCGGGCATCCCCGGCGAGCGGCGGCGCACTCCGTCCCAACATCAGCAGCGGGAGCATCAAAGGGCGCAGCAACATCAGGGGCCGCGCAAATTGCTTTCACATGTTCAGGTTCCTCTGTATCAGAATCAAGAATTATCACGCCGTCCTGGATCGGGTAATCACACTTGTCTTCATTTGGAGGTCGTTTATGCTCAACTCTCCGCCTCTTCAACCGCGCTGCAAATCTCTCTGCCCTTGCGCTTACTAGTGTCTGCAGCGTTTCCTCGCGCCTCCGCCGCTCCTCCATGTCCATCGCAGGCCGAAAGTGCACGGATACGTCCTGCAGGCAATACGAAGGTGTGGGATAGACATCCCCACAGTATAAGACGGCCGACTTCGCGAAGTGGAAGATCAATCCTAGCCATTACTTCTCCATGCGCATGGTTTTCGGGCTTGTCAACTTCAAAACTTCTTTTCGGGGAAGCAACAGAATGAGCGTCCACCGCTTCCATGATAATCTGCAGAAGAGGTTATGAGCACACAAAAAAAAAAAAGAGAGAGGATCATCAAAACTATCGATCAACTAATCAGAAAATCAGAGCAGTACCTGAGATACCTGAGATATGGAATAAACGACCACGTGAGATGATTCTTTATAATCTCACAAGTCGACAGAATCCCAGGAGGAAAAGAAGTCTTTACTTACCACCTATGAAGGCTGCTAATTCGGGATAACGATCGACGAGGCTTATCAAATATACCTGAGGAAGGCCGTGTATAACTAAGGAAGTACACCTGAAGGAGCGGCCGAGCTCATACATGTACTGAGGAGGAACCAAAGCGACTCACCGGATCAAGTCCTGCTTCCTTCGCATCCTTAATCAAGACCGACCCGTTCCGAGGAAACGCGACAATGTGAAACTATCCGTAGGTAAATATGTATTCACTCTAGCTTGGTCATTTATGTATGTCACCATCTCATGCCTACCACACAATAGTGTAACCATTATGTGCTAGGCAGGGGACTTAATGTTGATGGTGGATTTTCGTTTAAGGTTAAATTTGTAAAAACACGAAAAATCATGCGTGACATCTTGTAAAAGATAAAGCCGTTTATAAGTGACGGATACTCCTCACTTAATTCACCAAGAATGGAGCATGTAGCAACAATCCCATTCAGCCCAATACATGAAATTCCTCCGAGGTTGGAGCATGTAGCAACAATCCCTTCTGTGAATTTCATATCGGCCTTGTATTTCTGTACTCATTATCGGTGTGGCATGACGACCGAGTGTTACTTTTACTGAGTAACACGAACCTCCAAGCACTATAATGAAACCATGTACGAAATACCCGTGCATGGTGATTCTCGGTGTGTTATACTAGCCCGAGCCCTCTCGGTGTGTTATACTAGCCCGATTGAGCCCCTCTCGGTGTGTTATACTAGCCCGATTGAGCATCCGGACTTGGACCGTATCGATCTCGGATATGATATGATCGCAGTCATCCAACTCCACAAGCATGATTGGATGACCACGGATCAATTCCATCACCCCCAAGCGGTATGGAATACACACGGCCTTAGCTTGCCAAATATGACTGATCGCGATCATCCAACTCCACAAGCATGATTGGATGACCACGGATCAATTCTATCACCCCCAGCGGTATGGAATACACACAACCGACCCGCATGGTCGACCATTGGCCTTAAGCTTGCCAAGAAACCGTCCATACCAAGCATTATGGACTGGAAAACCCTAAATTAGGGTTTGCGGCATATTACATGTGCCGCAAAACGTCTCAACCGTCCACCTTCGCAGGCATAGATGGAGGGTGTAGATGTAGACTCAAAAGGCCCAGAGCATGTCAACACGATCGCCGCGTGGCCGTCTACACACTTGACCTATCGGTCAAAGCCAACCATGGTTTAAATTTATTCCTCATCCACACCCCAAATTACCAAATTCGGTAGGAGTAGTTTTCACCCATCAACAATTGGCGACCACGGTGGGAGGTTAATCTCTCGGTCGTAAAATTAATTCCTTTGAAATCCGATTCAATTTCATCAATTTCAAAAGGGTAGATCTTAGAACCAATTCGATCGGCAATTCATTTCAAGATGGTGGAACTCGGAGTGCGGATCGGCAATCAATTCGGACGGAGCTAGCGTGGATAACACTCCCGGTGTTGACGTGCCTGTCAGTGGAGCTACCGCAGCCAGCACATCTCGAGGAACCGTTACCTCTGTCACCAACACTAGCGGAGCAGGAGACATCCCAGTAGGTGTAACGCCTCCCATCACCAGAGCCGAGCGGCGCGAATCCACGGCATCTCTTCGAGCGTAACGCCTCCGGCGGTTACCAGAGCAACAACTTTCACTCCTCCGTCAGGACGAGGAGCCGGAGACACAAGAGGAAGACCACCATCTAGTACCATTGCAGACTTGATGGAGAAACAGAAATTCTTGCTAAAACTCAAACGAGATTTGGCCGCAACTCAGAAAGAGGTACTCACTTTCCTTAAAACTTTGACTGAACGATTGCCGCAAGATTCACGGCAACCCTCGGAGTCGGCAAGAGATGCATTCAGTACACCCGGAGCAGGCGTTTCCACTCGGACCTACATGAACGAAGAAACCCGTGTTGCTCCTGAGCGCCAAAGGGAGAGAGACCAGCCTTCCAACTTCATTACGCGTGAGGATCTAGAGCGACTTCTTCAAAATCGAGGAAAAGGGGACCGGACAGGATGTACACCAACATCGGCCGCCCGTACCCTCGGGATGTGCAACGGATTCCTCTACCAAGAGGTTACACCTCTCCCGAGTTCTCCCTCTACGACGGTGCGGTAATGCTCGTGAACACATTTCTCGATTCTTGGAAGCCTTAGGGAACATGAATACAATCATGTTTTACGCCTAAAAGAATTCTCAAAATCACTCACGGGGAGGGCATACACCTGGTACAACAACATTGCGCCTAACAGCATATCCAATTGGAGCGAGATGGTCAGTGCTTTCTACAGAAAGTATTTCTTCGTGTCTGAACAAATCACATTTTCAGACCTGGGAAGAATTCTCCAGCGGAATAATGAACATCCCAACGACTTCGTTAAAAGATTCAGAACCCAAGCACTGGATTGTCACGACCCGAATGTCACCGAACGGCAATTGGTGGAATCATGCATCAATGGGATGATACCCATATACCGCGCCCTGTTAGAGAACCTGGGATTTCAAACATTCTCTGAACTCCACGAAGCCGCAAAGCGTTCGGAACAATCGCACCAAAGACTACTAGAAAGAACCGAGTTGTTCGAAGTGAAGATTTGCGTGAAAGTCGAGGAAGCAGGCGTCTCACAAACAAACAATACAACACTGGCCCTTCTGTGAGTGTGGTAAGCGGAGGAGAAAAGAGGAAAGCTTCGATGACGGAACAACAAACCAAGCGAACATCCTCGGCACACAAGACTTCGTCTCGAAAAGGAACAGACAAAACTCCGGCGCAAAACGCTAAAGACACAGGTTTTCCTTTTCCCATGAATGAAGTGATAGAGCTCACAGAAGCGTGGGTCCAAGACGACGTCGTAAAGCTGCCCCTATCAGGCGTCCTCCGACCGAGGAAGAAATGGCGGATCCCGAGATCACCGTTGCTACCACGGTTCGTCCATCATCCAACCAAAGATTGCAACAAGTTGAAACAAATATTCAGGGAAAAGGTAGAGACAGGGGAACTCCAGCTTGGAAACGAAGGTGTTCATAGAGATCCTCTACCTATCAGGAGCTGCATGATTTCCGGGGACTCTGTTCGCAAGACTGTGCAATCTATGATGGAGCACATATGTGAAATCTTGTACTTCTCCAAAGGACAGCGTCAAGACATATTTGCGGCCCTCAATCACGTTGTGTCAGGCAGGCGTTTGCATCCAGGAGCAGTTCAAGAACCTCAGACTCTCCTGCAAGACGCGAGCAAGGGAAACTGGGGACTCCTAACCGTCACTTGTTTAAGGGGCGTTAAGTTCGATAGCGTGTTAATTGACACGGTTTCGAATTTAACATCATTACTTGTCAAGACCTTGAAAGCGGCAAAGATTTCGAAGCAGGAAGCTACTCGTCACCCAACTGTGGTCAAAGATTCAGGAGGAGAGCTTAGAGATGCGTATGGATACGTCAATCTTGAAATCAAAATGGGAGACGCCTCGACGCAAGCAAAATTCTACGTGGTCAAAGATCATCCCAGCTACGACATGATCCTAGGACGCTCTTGGATACGGGACAACAAAGCCATCTTTGGAAGTCTCCTCCTCTACCGGTCTCGGTACTGAAAGAATCTCCAACATGCCTGGGGACCACCACGATGACTGTCCGCTGCCGCACCAAAGAACTTTCCAACATGACACAACTTCCGGAGAGAGCACACAAGATACATTGAAAAGTTCCAATCTCAAGTAAGTCTCGTCACGCAACCTTCCTTACAACCTACCGCCCCTCATTCGACAAGTCCTGGGACCGGCTCCAACCAACAAGCCAACCCCGGCTAGGAGATGTGAATGGGAAGCCGGCCCTTTCAAACGTTTTATCAAGAGCATAGAGGCTGTCTTGGTCAAAGACAACAAGGTCAAGGTCCAAGTGTCCGCACGCTCAAACCCATTCGGAATTGGAGACCTGGTGACGAAGATGACTACGTTCAATGTTGGAAGCATGACGGTGAAGATGACCACTCCACCTGACTCACCCGCCAAAAGAGAAGATGAACCGTACCTGGTAGCAGATGTTATCCTAGGTGGCTACTGCAAGCTCATCAACGCCGATAACCTGGAGGGCATAACGGTTCACTCACGATGGCTCAAACCTTACCGCACTTAAGATCTTGTGCTATCACTTTCCAAAGATCCTCCACACTTTAAAAACGCTCGTGCTATTTTTCCAGCGTGTCTCCTTATTATAATTTCGTGTCACACTTGTAATTCCTCCGGAAAATGATTGCAATAATTGCAATCATAGCTAGGGTTTCAATTTTCAATTCTCAAATCAATTGAAGTATTATTTCCATCTGAGAATCTCTCTACTCCTAAAGACACAAAGTCCTGGGTCAGCCTAAATCGACTGGAGCAAAAGGGAAACCCTAAGCAAATATTTCGCGGGAAAAAGGAAATAGGAACGTGTGCGCAAGAAGTGATTTGAGCCATCCGCCCAGCAAAGCCAGGAAGATATTGCATCACAGGTCCGTGGATATTCCATTATAGTATAACTTCTTTTATTACTAAGGATTACATGTGAAGGCGCTCCTTGCGCTGAGAAGGTTCGGTTGCAGTCTTAGCAAAGGATTGTAAAGGAAAACTTTATTCAAATAATCAAAGAGAAGAAAAACCTTGAACTCAGCCGCCATCGAGTACAAGGAAGATGTTCGAGCATGCGAGAATATACTTGGAAAGAAAAACAAAATAAAAGAGGTTTTAATCATCAAGAGAGCCGGCCTTGCCAACACCACCGTTGGTTTCTTCTCCATCACCTGTCGATGCACCTCCCTCCGGATCTCCCTCAACTTCTACATCGGGCATCCCAGCCGCAGCAGCAGCAGCGCACTCCGTCCCAACATCAGCAGCGGGAGCATCAAAGGGCGCAGCAACATCAGGGGCCGCGCAAATTGCTTTCACATGTTCGGGTTCCTCTCCAGTATCGTAATCAAGAATTATCACGCCGTCTGGATCGGGTAATCACACTTGTCTTCATTTGGAGGTCGTTTATGCTCAACTCTCCGCCTCTTCAACCGCGCTGCAAATCTCTCTGCCCTTGCGCTTACTAGTGTCTGCAGCGTTTCCTCGCGCCTCCGCCGCTCCTCCATGTCCATCGCAGCCGAAAGTGCACAGATACGTCCTCTGGCAATACGAAGGTGTGGGATAGACATCCCCTGTATAGCACGGCCGACTTCGCGAAGTGGAAGATCAATCCTAGCCATTACTTCTCCATGCGCATGGTTTTCAGGCTTGTCAACTTCAAAACTTCTTTCTGGGGAAGCAACAGAATGAGCGTCCACCGCTTCCATGATAATCTGCAGAAGAGGTTATGAGCACACAAAAAAAAAAAAAAAGAGAGGATCATCAAAACTATCGATCAACTAATCAGAAAATCGGAAACGTGCACGAGATACGAGATATGGAATAAACGACCACGTGAGATGATTCTTTATAATCTCACAAGTCGATGAGAATCCCGAAGGAAAAGAAGTCTTTACTTACCACCTATGAAGGCTGCTAATTCGGGATAACGATCGACGAGGCTTATCAAATATACCTGAGGAAGGCCGTGTATAACTAAGGAAGTACACCTGAAGGAGCGGCCGAGCTCATACATGTACAGGAGGAACCAAAGCGACTCACCGGATCAAGTCCTGCTTCCTTCGCATCCTTAATCAAGACCCAGACCAGTTCCGAGGAAACGCCCGACAATGTGAAACTATCCTAGAAATATGTATTCACTCTAGCTTGGTCATTTACGTATGTCACCATCTCATGCCTACCACACAATAGTGTAACCATTATGTGCTAGGCGGGGGACTTAATGTTGATGGTGGATTTTCGTTTAAGGTTAAATTTGTAAAAACTTTGAAAAATCATGCGGCCGACATCTTGTAAAAGATAAAGCCGTTTATAAGTGACGGATACTCCTCACTTAATTCACCAAGAATGGAGCATGTAGCAACAATCCCATTCAGTGAATACATGAAATTCCTCCGAGGTTGGAGCATGTAGCAACAATCCCTTCTGTGAATTTCATATCGGCCTTGTATTTCTGTACTCATTATCGGTGTGGCATGACGACTGAGTGTTACTTTTGCGAGTAACACGAACCTCCAAGCACTATAATGAAACCATGTACGAAATACCCGTACGGTGATTCTCGGTGTGTTATACTAGCCCGAGCCCTCTCGGTGTGTTATACTAGCCCGATTGAGCCCCTCTCGGTGTGTTATACTAGCCCGATTGAGCATCCTGACTTGATCAGATCGATCTCGGATATGATACGATCGCAGTCATCCAACTCCACAAGCATGATTGGATGACCACGAGATCAATTCCATCACCCCCAAGCGGTATGGAATACACACGGCCTTAGCTTGCCAAATATGACACGATCGCGAGTCATCCAACTCCACAAGCATGATTGGATGACCACGGATCAATTCTATCACCCCCAAGCGGTATGGAATACACACAACCGACCCCGCATGGTCGACCATTGGCCTTCGCTTGCCAAGAAACCGTCCATACCAAGCATTATGGACGGAAAACCCTAAATTAGGGTTTGCGGCATATTACATGTGCCGCAAAACGTCTCAACCGTCCACCTTCGCAGTATAGATGGAGGGTGTAGATGTAGACTCAAAGGCCCGAGAGCATGTCAACACGATCGCCGCGTGGCCGTCTACACACTTGACCTATCGGTCAAAGCCAACCATGGTTGGTTACGACAAATCGTCCCGCCCAAAAGAGCATGGTCGCGCGGCTTTGAAAGCTAAAATTAGGGTTTCAAGTCATCACGCGCGTCCATCTTCTCCTGTGCGAATGGAGGGTCACGATTGGATTAACCAAGGCCGGTCATACCGGCACATGACCACACTGTGGGCCCATCTACCTCCTCTTGCGGTCGGCCAAGGCACATCATTCCCGGCCAACCCAAAAACGCACGCCCAAACTCGTGCGGTTACACTCCCAAATCCTAAACCGATCTCGACCGCTCAACTTCACCGGATGATTTGAGTGGCTTAGATCACGTTTTCATGGGATAATCGGTATAGGTGTGAACACCAACCTACCACCTACACGGTAGTATGATCGACCAAGACCGACCAATGTTGGTCGCCTCGAAACGCGTGCCCAAACTAGGGATATCACGCTGGGTTTCCAACTCCTTTGCGGCAAGGGATTTACCAATGAACCGATCTCGACCACTCCTCTTTCTGGTCAAATTGAGTGGCCCCCGATCGCTTTCATGAGGGAACGGAATACGGCGCCTACACCATCATGCCAACAACACGCATGTATGGCCTGGTCCTCTCCAAAATCCTTCCCATGCTTGGTTTCGACCAAGTGAAGAGTGATGCTTGCGCACCTCTTTAAAAACCTAATTTCATCAACGGTCGCGGATGAGTGTCTCAAACATCATCTCATCCGTCCGACTTCACCAAACTTGGTTATACAACCCAGTCAGGAGTTATTTGGTTAGTGAGGAGTCATTACCCATCACTTTACCACACCACAATCACAGTACACTGCATGAAATACACACGATACTTCACAAGTATCGACTTTACGAATAACGCAGATTTATTCAATTCAGCGATTACATGCTATCTTCCGTGGATCCACGATCCACATTCCGTTATCAATCATGTCACAAACTGGGGATACATATTTGGGGTATTGGTCTTCAGCGGTTTACGGCGTGCGGCGTGCAACGCGCCATTACAAGAACGTGTTAGGAAGTCATGGACGGTTAGAGATGAACCGGAGAAGTGGGCAAGACCGGTCGTATGCTACCGACACACAACTCCACCACTCCATCATTCCACTACCTCCACTTCCCACGAGAAACGTGAATGAGGCTCAATGACTTGTATAAATAGGTTCTCCGCCCTATTTCAAAACAAGACAAGACAACGAGAACAACACAAGTTCGATCGACGAAACCAAGTGTTAATACAACATCGTATTCAAACACCCGAGCTTGCTTGCATCAACCGTAAGCTTGCTCATATTTACATTACAAGTCATAAGCAAGCCAACATCTTCACAATCTCAACACCTTCTTCGCTTCCCTCCCTAAGATCAACCCCATCTCCTTCACTTTGTGACCGAAACAAGTCTGGAACGGCCATTTCTTGGTTTAGGCCGGACTTGCCTGAGTTTGATCTCTCGAATCTACAAGCACTCACCGCGCAGTGCATTTGTTGTAGGTTTAAATTCATTCCTCATCCACACCCCAAATTACCAAATTCAGCAGGAGTAGTTTTCACCCATCAACAACTGTTAATATGGAAGTATTCATACCTTGTAGAATATTTCAATGGGCATGTTCAATTTGGGTCACTAGATTTTAAGTTTTGTAACGTTGTTTGATTATCTTCATCATAAGATATGGCAACCAAATACTCCTGTACTTTAATCATGTTGGTTTCATTGTATGAACAAATGCGATGTCGGCGATGTGAAGAAGAATTGTAGGTCTCCATTTCTTACTCAGATAGAAATGGACCACTTGTAATATCCATTTTTTACTCATCATAGTTTAATCTTTAATGAGTTAGCAATGAGATACATCGTACATGAATCCATGTCGGCAGTTTAAGTAATAGGTACCTATAGGTTTTTGTATGCAGTTTGCTAATGCGGAGTTTCTTTGTAGAGCCGTTAGTGCTTTTTCCTTTGTTTTGTTGGTGTTGGTGCCTCGGTGGTTTTCCTTGTGTGTGTTTATGACGGGGAATATGGACTGACTCGCTATCATTGTTGTTTTTTTTTAGGTGGTTTAGATTTGAAGCAAGTAGAGAAAGTAGCACGTCGATCTTTGGTTTGTGAGGCGGCTTCATCGAAGAAAGTCAATTAGCGACCAAGATAGCTCGTCATGCAGAGAAAAGACCGGGTATACAAATGCTTTGCTCTGTAGTCTATAAAGTTCATGCTTTTAAACCATTCACATAACTTCCCACCAGCTACATGTTACTTTTTAAAAATTGATACTGCATTGCATTTTGGTTATTGACTTATCTTACATGTGTATTTCTCTGTATACAAGTATCTTTAAACAATGAACTGGCTAGTTTTATGTGCAGAAGCTTGAGATCTCCAATTTTCTGTTTAATCAAATGTCTATTAGTTCATCATTTTGTTGTTTAGAATTCAGAATTTCATTCTTTGTTGTGTAATTTTAAACTTAATGGATAAAATGAATGAATTCTCAGTTTAAGTTTAAATTTGAGTTAAATTTGAAGTTTCATTTCAGTTTGAGTTTGGGTGTCATTTGGCTTTAATTTGAATTCCATTCCATTTGATTTGACTTGAATTGAATTTGAGTTTTATTCGACTTAAATTTGAGTTTCATTTGATGCAGTCAGTTATTTCGATTTAGCCATTCGGGCATTTCATCAAATCAATCTATATTTTTTTATATTATAATTTAAATCGAGACCCACGGCTAAGGTGCATACCTCGGTACCCTTAAAATCGATCGTTATTGTGAGACCCACGGCTAAAGGGTCGTACAAAACGAATACGCTTTATCGAGACCCCAACAGAGATCATTAGAAATAGTCGTATAACTCGTATATATGACTTGTCCTGACGGTCGCGGAACTTCTGTTTTCCACTAGTGTACGGTTGGTATCGAGCATTTAGTTACCAACCGTAACTGGTTTTACGATTGGATCTTCCCCAAATTTAACCAGTTACGGTTGGTATTCGATAACTTACGAACCGTCACTAAGAGTTACGGTTGGTAACAAGCAAAATTGCAACCGTAAGTTCTTCAGAAATTCAAAAGTTTTGATTTTGTTATGTACTTTAGATAATTTTGAGCGAGAAAAAGCTAATGGGAACTAATTTAGAAGTATACCGGGTCACTGGAATCACTCATTTTGGTTGAGTGAATCAAAATCTAGGGTTTCACAAATATCACATAAGTTTTCTTTTTCTTCTCCTCTAATTTTTTTTTTTTTTTATAACTCTAAAAATCTGATGTTAGAGTTATAATAAGTGAAAATTGATTATCAACACTAATCTTGATTATCATTACTAATCTTGATTATTAACAATAAGGGCTAATTAGTCATTTCCAGATTTTCATTGATAAGGGGCACTTGAATTTACTTGTAATGACCTTTTTTTTTGTCTTATTAGGTTACCGCCCCTCTACCAATTCTTGCCGCCCTTTACCAAGCTTGTAATCCAAACCTTTGAGACTCGAACTTGGGGATGACAAGCTCATCTAGTAAATGGGGTATTTGTATTTTCCCTCACACGTGCTATAGCCACACATTTGCCTTAACTAGGTTGAAAATATAACGATAAACATTTCTCCACAATGACCACTGATTTTGCGGTATTTCCCGAATTACATCATAAAATGACCTCTGATTTTGCGGTATTTCCCCATTTACATCATAAAATGACCTCTGATTTTGAGCCTAAAATCCTTTTTCTTATCACACAAGAAACAAAAAAATTCCCAACTAGGGATATTCCGGATTAAATAGAGTAAAAAATCCACCCTCTTAGATCTTCAAGGGAGTTCTTTTTCGTCTGGTCTTCTTCTTCTTCCCTTATTCATTACCCTTTTATTTTTTTTACTGTTTGTTAATAATGGCATCAAAAATAGGGGATGTTTCTTCATCTACTAAATTCAATTGGAGGATTGAAAACTTTTCAAAGCTGAATGCAGAAAAGGGGCATGACTCTGATGTTTTTTCTGTTGGTCCTTTTAAATGGTATGCCATCTGTTCATATAAGCACCGCTACTTTCTTAGGGTTTGATTCATATATAACACTTGATTAATCTTCTGCTTTGATTAATTTTTTTAAGTTTTCACTAATAGGACGGTCAGGATTTGTCCCAAGGGACAAGGCGGGGGAGTTTATGATCACCTAACACTGGGACTTATGCCCATTAGGTTGATGAAATCGGTTAAAGTGGCATTCAGTTTCGCCGTTACTAGTCAAACTGATCCCTATAACACAAAAAAACTGGGTACTGTATTATTTTATCTAGACGACGAGTTATATATATCACTAGTATATTGTATTATATATTTTGCTCGTTAATTACATTTTTTTTTTTTACCTTATACATCTTTTTTGGGTTTTACAGAATATAAATTAGAATTCCCTGAAAAGTGTGGTGGCTGCGGTTGGGAAAGATTCATGCGTCTTAGTGAACTCAATGACCCTAATAAAGGATATCTCTTGAATGATACTTGTGTGATCAGAGTCGAGGTTACCTGTTGGATGAAATATGAAGACTCAAAAGATGATGAAAATTTAAGTGAGGGTAATGCAATGGAGGGGAACAAGAATGATGATGAAGATGAGGGTACTGAAAGCGACGAGGACAAGAAAGATGAGGTAGATGAAGATGATTCCACCTATAAAAACCAAAACCAGGTTGTAAAGACAGAGATCGCTAGCACACAATCAATAAGGTATCCAGGTGCCGGACAACCCTTTGAGGAAGGACAACACTACAACAAGGTTGGTTTTTGTGAGGACAACCATGAATATGAAGATGTTGGAGGCTTCAGTATTTTGAAGACACAAGCGCCGCTATATAAGCAGATATGGTTGAAATATGGACATATTCCTTTTGCCAAGGTTATGTCGTATCCAATCCTGGTTATGGTGGTTAAAGACTTGATGTGTTCAATAACAGAAATGCATGCGTGCCATTATGTAGATTTATCATCTGATATGATCGAGAGATGGGAAGGTATGTTAAAAATGGCTGAGAAATTTGAGTTTAACATTGGATGGTTGAGGGAACGATTTGAACATATTAAAAAAGGTATGGGTAAGATGCAGAACTTTAAGACGGAACTGCTGGAGCATGGTCAGCATTTGCGCGCAACAAAATCAAACATGAGGGTAATCAGGAATGTGTTGACAAATATAGAGTTTCAGCTGATTGCCGAGAAGGATGTCGTACGAGAGAAAATATCTGGGTTACTCTCCGAATCAGATACTGAAACCTATCTAGAAATTGGTGAAGATTTACTGCTTGATGGATTGCTGGTTGATCGTACAAATTAGCTAGACGGTAAAACTCTTTTTATTAGTATAGCTTAGTTTAGCCAATGTGCTTCACACTAATTAATACCAGTAGTTTTCATATTCTTTTTTTGTTCTTTTTTCTTTTATCTGGTGGTTGAAGTCGTACGTTTAGTTGCAATGAAATGGATGCTTTTAGAACTTTTGAAAACATCTCATGTTTGAATTATTTGTTATATTGCACATGTTTGAATTATTTATTATATCGCAAAAAAGAAACCTGTTAACTTTAATGTCCTTGGACATCACTTATGACTTATCTAGCAAGAATGAACTTCAAAGTTTCAGACGGCATTCCATTATTAGGAGAGATTAAACCATCTGATGCATCCTAATCAAAGCTTCATGCTCTGAAACAGAAGACAAAATATAGAGATCCGCATAGAGAAAATGGAAGCTCTCTCCAAAGTTTTGCTGCAATGGCTTATTCGAGGGGCTTCTGATAAAACTGCTACCTTTACGATGGTTTCAGTAGCAGACATGTTGCTCCAGTGTAGATTGATATCCATTGTTTGTCATTTTCAAAACTTCCGAGGTTGTAACCACATGTAGAGTTTTTTAGGATCTTTTTTGTTCCTTCCTTGGGATGTTTCTTTTGCACTCCATTGTTGTTCCGTCTATACATTAACTGGCTCCTATATGCTATTTGACGAAATCGTTGACAAATCTTTTGGTTTCATTTCTTTGTTTATCGTTGTTTAAAAATCACATTCTTCAATGCTTCCACTTGCGCCCATTCAAGTCCAATATTTGTGTTGGCCTATGTAACCTACAGCGCTTTTTGTGGTTCTCTATGCAAATTTCTCGACACTAAGAAATTATGTACATACTACATATTCTCTCTTGTTACCTATCATGAATACTGAGCCCATCTATAGATAGGGTATAATCACTCTTCTGTACGTAGATTGTTTTGTTCCTTTAAATTAAAGAGCTTTTGGTTTGAACCAGTAAGCATGATCGGGGTACATTGGTAAAATAAAGGACACCAAGTTTCATGTCTTCTATTGTGTTAAACCAAACAAAATGCCTATAGTAATATAATAGAAGGTTGATACGTTTCTTATTACCATTAGTTACCTACGGGACAAGCAACACCGGAGATTGCCAGCCAGAAAAACACGAAGGGCGGTCAGGGAACCATCTTTCGCCATCAAGATCCACCAAAATTACCCAATTTAAATAAGTTAGGCACCTTAGCCCAACTTAACTTCACTTAATTATTGATTTACTAATCTGGCCATATTTCTTAGAGCATCTCCAATGGTAACTTGGTGTGCATCTTTTGTGGAAGTTGTCTTTTCTGATTTAAAGACCAAATTTTCCTTAATTGGAGGAGATAAAAGAAAAACATCTCCAACCATAATTGTATTGCTTTAGTTCTGAACTTTTTCCACCATTGATCTAAATTATGTATTTAATCATACCCATAGATAATGATGAGTAGGATGTTCACATCCTCTAAGAGAACCTCTAAAACCAGAGGATGGCTTTGAGGATGTCTACATAACTACCCATCATCTTAACTTTCTCCCTTCACATTCCCATTGGAGAGGATTTTTTTAGTTAAATCATTAAAAATCCTAGGTGGCCTTATATTTAGGACATTTACAATGTCTCATTGGAGATGCTCTTAGTTCTATCAATGAATTTCTTAATTTAACTGTATTTCTTAATTTGGCTATATTTGCCAATCATAACATTTTTCCAACACTAACCCTAACCGAAAAATTTGCTGCCCACAAAAAACTAACCTTAAACGACAAACTAGCTGCCCACAAAACACTAACCCTAACCGAAAAATTGGCTGCCCACAAAAAGTTTAGCCGGTGATACAGCTAGTCTATATATGTAACTAGGGTTTATTTCCAAATTTTATGTGATGAATAAGAGCTCTCCAGCTTTATCTCTTGTTTATACTGCTCTTAATCTTGATAATGGCATCAAAACTAAGGGATCTTGCTTCGTATTCATCTACTAAATTTAGCTGGACCATTCAGAACTTTTCAAAGTTGGATGCTCACGAAGGACATGAATCTGATGTTTTTTCTGCTGGTTCTATTAATTGGTATGTTCATACATGTACTGCTAATTGTACTTTGCTTATCATAGAATTAATTCTGGTTTGCTTAATTCTTTTATGTTTTCACTAATAGGGCTGTCAAGATTTATCCCAAGGGGTTTCAGGAAGTTTATGAAGACCTGACACTGGAACTTATACCCATCCGGTTGACCAAACCGGTGGAAGTCAGATTCAGTTTCGCTGTTACTAGTCGAACTGATCCCTGGAACACAAAAAAACTTGGTACTGTATTATTTATTTTGCTGGTATTATATTTTTTTGTTTGTTTGTTACATTACATGTTTTACCTTATAAATCTTTTTGGGTTTTGCAGAAGGAACAAAATTCCTTTTACCTGTAAACTGTACTAATTGCTGGGGATGGAGTGGTTGGACAAAATTCATGCCTCTTAGTGATCTCCATGACCCTGATAAAGGATATCTCGTGAACGATACTTGTATTATTGAGGTTGAGGTTACTTGTAGGATGAGACCGGAAGGAAATTTAAACGAGGGTAATGCAAGGGAGGGGAAAAAGAAAGATGATGTAGATGAGTGTGCTGCAAGCGACAAGGACAGGAAAAAAAGATGACGCCAGTGGTCAAAGCTTAAACCAGGTTACAAAGAAAGAGATCACTAGTACACAATCTATTGAGTATCCAGGTGCTGGACAACCCTTTGAGGAAGGGCAACATTACAACAAGGTTGGGTTTTCTGAGGACAACCAAGAATATGAAGATGTTGGAGGCTTCAGTATTCTGAAGACACAAGCGCCGCTATATAAGCAGATATGGTTGAAATATGGACATATTCCTTCTACCAAGGTTATGCCAATAGCATCGTATCCGATCCTTGTTATGGTGGTCAAAGAGTTGATGAGTTCTATCACAGATATGCGTGTGTGCCATTATGTAGATTTATCATCCGAAATGATTGAGAGGTGGGAAGGTATGATATCCATGGCTGAGAAATTTGAGTTTAACATTGGATGGCTGCGGGACCGATTTGAACACGTGATAAAAGGGATGTGCGGGATGCAGAATGTTAAAACTGAACTGCTGCAGCATGGTCAGCATTTACGTGCAACAAAATCAAAGATGTGGGTACTCAGGAATGTGATGACAAAGGTGGAGGCTCAGCTGATTGCCGAGAAGGATGACGTGCGAGCGAAAATATCTGGGCTACTCTCCAAATCAGATATGGAAACCTATCTTGAAATAGGTGAAGATACTCTCCTTGCTGGATTACTAAGTCAAGTCTTTTAACTAGACATTAGATCGGTTTTAATTAGTATTTTCAGTATCGTTAGTCAAGCTATAGTAGCAGTAGCAGTATTAGTTTCTTTTCCTTTTTTTCGTATTCTTTGAAAGTTCTTCTATCCCACAATGGAGACAAATGGCATCTCTCATACCGACATTACAAAAACTTATTTTTCCATCGTATCGGAAATGGTTTAAATAAGCAAATGTGGGAATTATATAAATGCCCTCCTTTTTCACGGGCTTCAAAACTACCCTTATGAAGCAATAAAAATACCCCTCCCTATCTAAAGCCCGTCAGGTGCCCATTTAAAATTCGGTGAGATTACAGAATTGCCCTTTTATATAATTAATTATCACAAATCAAGAGAGAGCTGTTTTCGTTCACTGCTCAACTGAAAAAACTGGAAAAAAGAGAGCTGCTCAAGTTGGAGAGAAAAATCTTGGTTTCAGTGATTCATCATCTTCATAATGATTTCCTTCAACTGATTTGTGATCTTCTTATTCTTCTAAATCTATATTGATTTAATCGTTCGATTCTGTTTAATTTGAGATCTGAATTGAGTTTCTTCATCAACAACAGATTCAACCGATAATTCTCGATCTGCAACAATATGTAATGCTGATTAGTTATTGAAGATGAGTAGAAAATTATATGATATTTGCATTTTCAATTTGTAGTTTATAAATCTTCAATTTCTAAATTCTGTTTTTTTTTTTTTTTTTTTTTTTTTTGTTGCAGAGAACGAGTTTCTCGGAAGCTTTATTGTGTGTTATTTGATTCTACTTGATTGATTTGTTCATTTATTTGAATTGAAATCGTTATTCATCTCTCAAACAGGTATTATTCAATCTTCAATCTCCGGTTTTTTATTTTTTGAATTTCTGTTTGTTTTACTTTGCATAGTATGGATGAATTATTAGTAATATATTCAAGTAACATATTATGATGTTTTGTAGCTGTTCTTCTTGTTGTTGACATCGATTTTTCATAGTTGACACTGAAATTTTGTACAATTTCCAGATTATTTGTATCAACATTGGTTGTTGATGCAGTTTGTTTCTTCAACTTTCATTTGTTGATGCAGATTACTGGATAATTTTCTGATTATGTTTTGTTGATTGGTTTTTTATTGTGTCAACATTGGTTGTTGATGAGTTAGTAGGAGAATTATTTGGATAATACTCATTGTTTGAAGCTTAAACTTATTGTTTATATTCTCAGTTTACATATCTAACGTTCGACATTAAATATATCTTTCACGAGGGGGCGCAGCCCCCGAGTGATGTGCGACGTAATCTGAATTTGTATCTTAGGTTTGGTTTAGGATTTTTTCTTAAGATTTTCTATGATTTTTTTATCAAGGAGCATGTATGTTAATGTAGTTTTTCATGTTGCTGGTTCACATTTGCACCGCGGATACTGATGCGACGCGTAGTAACATATATGATGATGTTTTATGCTGTTTTTTGTATTACAGTCCTTGTTTGCTGACATAAAATTTTCATTGTTGGTACTAAAAATTTGTACCAACAATGAAAATTGTATCAACATTGGTTTTGTTGATTATCTGTGTTGATAGCTGTTACCAGACTAATTGTATCAACATTGGTTTTGTTGACAGATTAGAGTGTCAACATTGTTTTTATTAGATTTGTTGACCCATTTTGATTATTTTATTGTTGCATGTCAAAGATGGCTGTTGCGAGTTCACTTTATCCAATTTGACCTTATCGCA
>JAJJWW010001205.1:0-50354 GCA_023531295.1 Papaver armeniacum | reverse complement strand
TTTTTAAGATATTGTTTTGGTGTGGTTTAATATCTCGGTTTGTTTAGAATCACCGTTTTTCCGTCGTTACAAGGATTAGTGACTCGCTCTTTTTCTATCACTAGTTGTTACACCACCCGTCTTATACGAGTCCAAATTCGGACTCGTCTTATACCGTGTTTAGACAAGTTTTTGACCCAAAATGATATATATCCCCACCCCCTTCCCCTCATATGTGTCAAGTAGGTATTGGTTAAATCCAATAATAATAGGACCCCTGTTATTCTATGTGGATCAAAATAAACGAAATCTAAAGCCCAGATGAAGCCAGCTAATGGTGGAAGGGAACGGGGGATATGTAGCACGTTCGGTTTTTGACTTCTCTCTGAGTACCAAAATCCAAGATGGTGAGATTGGAAACAGTTGAAGTTACATTGGAGTAACTTCATGAAAATACATGCTCTACCTAAAACAGAAACTTAGGCATCACCACAAAGACTTGCGGCGAAATTTGGGCCATGCACATAGTTTTTAAAACTAGCGACGAATGAGGATATCCAAAAGTTCAATTTAAAACAGATTCAAAAAATTTAGTGAGATTTCTAACCTCGAACACCGACGTCCCATGGTATATCTCTAATCTAGTCGCAGAAATCAAACAAAGGCTCACCCATATCCATCAATACACCATTAGATACGTCAACAGAGAAGGAAATCAAACGACAGACGGTTTAGCAAATCGAGCAGCGGATGACTGCTCCGTAGGGAGGTTCACAACCACAGTATGGGAACACGCAATCCCGCAGTCTATAAGTTTTATTGTAATAACAGACTTTATGGGTATTACGTACCCAGTGTAATTTTTAATCTAATCTAATATATTTCATGCTTCAAAAAAACAAAAACAAAAAACTCTACCTGAACCACAAAAGTATATCTTACTTCTGAGGTTAAGGCTCAATTTCGACTAGTTGGGGAACATGATTACGCACAGATTGAAGAGCTTTTGCCTTGTCTGATTGAATTTTAATGTTTTGGATGCAACTTTTTTACATTCTTTTTCTATGTTAAACTCCTTCGATCAAGGATCTTGGAAAAAAAAAAAAAAAAAACCTCCTTCGAGGCTTAGATGATTTTGATGCAAAATAAATACAACATTTTTCTTATGAGTATGCACATAACAAGCGCATTTCTTCTGCACTGACCTTGCATGTATAAGAAGAACTAATAGTTTATGCGTCAATAAGAATGTTAAAATGTACCACTAGCTCATTCAACAGGGTATTGACTAGAATTTGGAAAAATTTGCAGATATCTTTGTGGTATAGTAGTAAATGATACCAGTAACTTGAACTCAAAACTCGTCACAATCGGGATGGAGAAATATTTATTATTTTTTTCTTTCTTTTCCCGGGCTTATGAGTAGTAGATTTTCTTTAAAGTTTAAACTTGAATATAACATTTATGCTTTAATCCGTTTTTTTTTCTAGTACTGTGGACTAACGCAATATGCAATTCGATAAAAAGATTGGGAAATTATCAAGTTTATCACCCTTTTTCTTCTCTCTCTCTCTCTCACCCCTTCTTCTCCAACAAAAACACCTCTAGCAACCTTTTCTGCTCAGATCTAGTCCGTTTTGGGCTAGATTTTAGAAGGTTTTTCATTTTTACTTGTTTTCTAGGTTAGTCTAAGTCTTATAGGCTAGATTTGGCTTCTAGGTTAGACAAAATGTGTTGCAGATTAGACAAAAAGTGTCTATTCTTCAACAATACTTCTCTCTCCAGATATATCTCGGATTCCAACTAGAGCGAGATAGTTGCGCTATTTCATTCAGCGCAACCAAAATTCTACTTTTCGTGGAATGGTTCAACGAGGTTGATTTATTTTTTGATCCGACGGCTGAGATGGTTGTTTTTCATTCAGCGCGGCCACGGGGAATGGTTCAGCGCATCTAGATGCTAGATTAGAATTGCCATAAGACTTAGAGGGTTATTCTAGCTGACGTGGCCTTCCAATCTAGATGCTAGATTGGAAGGCCATAAGACTAAGCCTTAGTTACATACTTTAATTTAGTTGTTATCATGTTTTTTAGTTATCTACACCATTATGGTGGTTTTATTTGCTTTTTGAAGATTTATCCACGTTTTAATGGTGGTTCTTGGTTATTAGTTTAGTTTTTAGGATCAATAGGGATGTTCTCCAACAATGAAACCTTCATCTTTGTTGTCTCCGGCGACGAAATCTTCATCAATAATTTATCCGGCGACGGAAACTACGGCGGTGATTGTTTTGACGTCGGAATCTCCATCCCTAGTTACAAGAGATTTGAGCAAATCACTCCTATTTTGGGAGCACATCTCCCGTAGAAGAAAATCAAACAAAATAGTTGGAATTTAATTCCAAAAAGAACCATTCTTCCTCCAATTTAATCGGATCTTATTCATACTTGTATTTGTTTTACTGCGGTAATTCTTCTCTTTCTCTTGTCGTATTTCTCGGTATTGTACTCTTACGATATGATCTTGTTTCTTTGTTTTCTCTTATTTTCGATCTTAAACTCATTGTAACCTCGAATTACCATTAATGAAAAGGTTCCTATTATATAAAAAAAGAAAAAGAAAAAGAAAAAAAAAAATTGGAAATGGTAGACCTCTTTTGGTAGTCAATATTTTCCTTCCAAAACTATCCCTACCTTTTAGTCCAATTATTATGACTCCTTATGTATCCTATTTTTTGAGGGGTATAATTGGCAAGCAAACTAGAATATAGCATATCTAAAAATCCGTGCCTTGGAATTTTATAAATTTTATCTCGTTGAAAAGATTTTAAAGAGATTTACACAATGAGTACAAACAACAATATCAAATTTAGAGTTTTTACGAAAAATTCGGAGGTGTTTATCCTTTTGAGCACAATTATGCAAACCACCACAAAAGATGCATAACACATTATGCAATCATATTTTGGTTTATGCATTTTCTGTTGCAACTTATAAAATGATGTATATCTCGTTGGAAAGATTTTAAAGAGATCTACACAATGAGTACAAACAAAAATATCGAATTTAGAGTTTTTACGAGAAATTCAGAGGTGTTTATCCTTTTGAGCACAATTATGCAAACCATCACAAAAGATGCATAACATTTTATGCAGCCATATTTTGGTTTATGCATCAACTAATTTTTTGTTGCAACTAATAAAACGATGTATATCTCGTTGGAAAGATATTAAAGAGATCTACACAATGAGTACAAACAACAATATCGAATTTAGAGTTTTTACGAAAAATTCAGAAGTTTTTATCCTTTAAGCACAATTATGCAAACCACCACAAAACATGCATAACACATTATGCAGCTATATTTTGGTTTATGCATCAACTAATTTTCTATTGCAACTAATATGCCTAAAAATATCATTCCAACAAAAAAAATGCATAAGAAATTATGGAGCCACCACAAAGGATGCATGGCGGTTTATACAAATTATTTTGGTTCACGCATCCACTAATTTGGTTATGCAACCACTAAAACGATGTATATACTTCAAAAATAACATTCCAAAAAAAAAAAAAAGATGTATAATGCGTTATGCAATCAACGGTGTTTTGTTTTTCTTCGGTCGTCTCTCCCCACCGTGACAGAGGTGTTCTAGCTAGCACTGTTCTGGAGTCCAATAATTAGATGCTTTGAAGCCAAATTCGTTAGTACCTTACACTAGCTAACACCGTGTTTTCTTAACGTGCTTTGAGTAACATACTCCCTTCTCTAAAAAGATACTTTGTGTGTAGATACTTCTTAGAACTGATCCGAGGAGTAAAGTCACTGAGTTAATTCTTTTATTTTTTTAACTAATCACAATCTCTATTCTTTTTATACTTCCCCCGTTCCTAATTAATAGGATGGTTTTGTTTTTAAAGAAAATTAAGGAAATTAAGAGAACTAATCATTGAAAGTGGTCCTCATGACACTCACAATAAAAGAAGTGAAGTGAAATGGTCCCTATGATACTTGTCAATGAAAAGAAGTAAAGTGAAATGGTCACATAACACTGCATCAAAGTTAACGAGAAAAGTGGTAAGGAAAAGTAAAGTAACATTTGACTTTCCCAATTAGGAAACCAGTCTATTATTTAGAAACGGAAGGAGTAGTATTTTGTGAAACAAATACCTTTGCATTTTTAGTCAAATTAAACCTAAGTTAGGTTTCTCATCACAACCTGAGATGATCCATGCAAGATTTTGCATGTATGATTCTTGGATATCAAATTAGTTTTGCTGATGGAACCCATCAATTATATCAGTCACTCTTAACTTATTTGAAAATAGTTGAATTGTATTCGTTGGAAATCCATCAAGCGTCAGTGTCTTATGGTCTGATAAAGACATTTGATGATAGGGTTTATGAGGGCCGAGTTGTATCCAAAAACATTGGGTACACAGTCAAGATTGTCACTCTTTTGAAATATAAGTATTATTTTCAAACTTGATAATATACCACCAACCGGGGGTTCCCACCCCAATTAATCAGCTAAAAAATATTAGTATCTTCTTCTTCCACAAACATCACGCATTTACGGTCTTTATCTCGTTCCTTGTAGGGTTTGTTGTATATAATTCACTTGCATATGATTCGTAATGCCATGAACAACCACACGCTAAATATGGCGTGCACCATCATCCGGCAGGAGTAAATGAGTACTAATCATGGAGTATACAGCTACTTGGTTACATTTAAGTAATTAACATTCGTGCCAACTTTTTTTTCTTGGTACCTGCATCTGCATGTTACTTAAAATCTGAGACCTTGTATTCTAATAGTCTGGAGAAGCGCCAAGTTAGACCTTAGCATAAGATTTGACACCGAGTACTCCTCAGGTCAGGTTACACGAGATTAGAAGATGGAATTTGGACACCGTTGCTCTGCTATAGCACAAAAGAAACAGAAGGTACAAAAAGAAAAAGGAAGAAACCGCGTGCCAAAGGCTATAAAATCGCTAAGTATGTTCACATGTCTTTGCATAATAGTTAGCACACATTTATTGAACGAAATTTTGTAAAATCACGAACACATTATTTTTCCTTTCACACAAGAGCGAAGTGAAGTTGGTCAAAGCAAAATATGAAAAAGATAGCAACTAGAGGTGCGTATAAATCTGATGGGGACAATAAAGTCTTAATTTACCACAAAGAAATGGAAAATATATGGCTTAGAGCAAGTCTTATGGTGGAATCCATCCGTCTTCCATCTTCTACGCCACCTCAGCACTTGGAACTGTAGATGGAAGCGCAAGTGTAATGGTGGAATAGTGAAAACGCTATTCTTAATAGCACTAAAAAAACGCTATTAAGAATGGCACAAAAAAAATGCTATTAAGAATAGCACTTAGTGTTATTAAGAGCAAATGTTATTAAGAATTTGGTCTCTCGAACCGTTTTTTCTCATCGACCAAATACCGTTAGATTTCAATTTGGCAACTCATTTTAAATCTAAAACCAAAGGATTCCCACACCCGATTTTTACGCCCACACCGCTGTCAAATTCTTAAACATAGCGTTTTATGTGATCCATTCTTACATTATATGTTCGTTTTTTTTTTTTTTTTTTTTTTTTTTTTTAGTCGTAAAATGTTCATTCTTAACTTATATGTTCGCCTTTAGTCGGTCTTCTCACACCGGACCAAACTATTCTTATTTTTGGTCTTTGATCTTTGGTAATAGTCACATGGATTCTCAAGAATATCGACCCTAGATTTCAACAACTCATTTTAAATCCGTTCCAAACATTCTTAATAGCGTTTTTTGTGCCATTTTAATAAGCGTGGAAGACCCCAACTATTCTTATTGGAAGCCACTAGACTTGAAACCGTTCCATTTTTTTCCACACTTGAAATTCCATGGTTTTTCCATGTTGGATTCCACCATAAGACTTGCTCTTATAAGATTAGTCTTGCTTGCCCACAGATAATGAAATAATATAGTGTTGGCATGACCCATCTCCATGTGGGAGATTACATATGATTAGTGACAAGACATTGCATGAGTGCATCGAATCTAATGACCTTTGTATTTGATTATGCACGTGAACGTGTGTTTTCTCGTAGAGAGATCTGTTTTTTACTTATTGTATATAGTTGGGGCTCCAACGTTTGATTTCGAAAGCAACAGCATTATTATTCAACATAAAACGCTCTGCCCTCGGGCAATTCCTATGGGAATGGCCAAATGAAATTTTTTGTTGAGGTAGTTGCATGGTCAAATTGATTTTTCCACTATGATAAAGTACTGGGCGTTAGATAACTAAACGCGAGCATAATACAAACGCTAACGCTCGTAGATAAAACTCTAGCGTTCGTTGCAAAAGCGCTGGCGTTGGAATCAAGGTCGCCAACGGCTACTTTCCAACGGTCACCGGAACGGCTAGTTTCTACCTTCATAAATACGATTCGAGTTTGATCTCACAAATTCACAACAATCTTTCATCCGATCAATCTTTTCTTAATTTCAATTTCTTTCAACTTTGAACCATTAATTCTGATTTTGATTCTTCTTAGGAAGATATGGAGATGAATGAAATGTTGTATGAAGAAGAGGAAGAAATGTGTATGGAGTTTTTACATCAAATGGATGAAGATGCAAATCAAGATAGAAGAAGGCGACATTTTATGTTGCAATTACAATCCGGGATCATACCAAAGCCTTTAGATCCATATGAAGTTGCGACTAGAAGATGGACGTGGCGAGATCGACATTTTTACCACGAAAAGATGATGCATGATTATTTTTATCATGATTGTGTCTATTCCGATGAGGATTTTCAGCGACGATTCCGCATGGGCCGCAACTTGACGCAAAGGATTATTGTCGAGCTTTGTCAGGTACAACCTTTATTTAATTATCAGTATGATGCACGACATGTACGAGGCTTTAGCCAATACTAAGGGTCATTATCCAAAACCAAGGTTCCACACATTTTGTCCTAATACGATGACTACATTTTGTACTAATATTGTGTTTTTATATTTTTAGGTATTTTTGAAAAATTAGTATCCTCAAATTGTTTTGCCAAACAATAGTCGAGCATTTTGGCCCAACCTTTTAAGAAAGCCTACTCGGAAGATGTTCAAAGAATAACTGACCATTTCTCAAAACACCGCGAGGGTTTTCCCGGAATGCTAGGTAAAACCATTCTTGAGCAATCAGACTAGAACCCATCAATCGCATGCACCGGACGTGGCATGCGTGTCCATGTTTTTATTTGTTGAGCTATAATTGTTAAAAGAATTAATATTTGAACCTTTTGTTAAAATGGGCTGAGCCAATATAAGGGGGTCATTATCCAAAACCAACCAGTAATTTTAGAAGCTTTAGGTAATTATTTTTGTAATTTTTAATTTTTGGACTTTATTTTGAACAAAAGTCACTTTGGTTTAGAGAGCTAGTATATTTTGAGTCTGCGATTTAGAAACAATAGACTTAGAAAAGAAAATGAACTTCGTAGAGATGAGTGAGCCCCTACGTATACTATGTTACGGGGTACCAGCGGATTCCACGGATGACTACATCTGTATGGGCAAAACGACCGCCTTTAGGTATCTCAAATTGTTTTGCCAAACAATAGTCGAGCATTTTGGCCCAACCTTTTTAAGAAAACCTACTCAGGAAGATGTTCAAAGAATAACTGCAGAAAACACCGCGAGGGGTTTTCCAGGAATGCTAGGTAGTCTAGACTGCATGCACTGGACGTGGCATGCGTGTCCTGAAATGGCCCAATATAAGTCATTATCCAAAACCAACTGTAATTTTAGAAGCTTTCATACTAGCTATGATTGTTGGTTTTGGCATGCCTTTTTTTGGACTCCCGGGTTCAAATAACGATCTCAATGTTTTGTATAAGTCACCATTGTTTGAAGATCTTAAGAATGGGGTCGCGCCGCACTGTATTTTCACCATCAATGATCATCACTACACTCAGGGTATTATCTAGCAGATGGAATCTATACAGAATGGCCAACTATGGTTCAAGCTTATAAACAGGTAGGTTTTAGACCGACGTCTTCGAAGGATATGGAGTACTTTAACACCCAACAAATGAAATGCAGAAAGGATGTTGAACGCGCTTTTGGCATTCTGAAAAGGAAGTTTGCCATCATAGCTGGGCCGTCACGCTTTTTTGATATTCAACAAATGAACAAAATTATGCTGACTTGTATCATTCTGCATAACATGGTCATTGAAGAAACAAGGCGTGACCCAACCTGGACTAGTTTTCCAGATGAAGATTTGAGACTGAATCTTGTGGTAGACCAGGTGATGCGTGTCGTAGGTGCAATCAAATTAATTAATATTTCCACTCAATTAAAAATAATATAATGGAAGTCAAGTTCGTTCCCACGAGGAGCAAGAGATTCTAGTTGTAAAAATTGTCACAAAAAGGGGGATGTATAAAGCAAAAGAAAATAAACAAAGCAATTAAAAGATAAAGTTGAAATCAATAAGAGAGACAAGATCAAGGAATCATTCTTCGTTGCAAAACAATGATTAAATTTATGTTCTTTTCTACTTGTTATTAGTCACAAATTACCACCAACCGTAGGTAAAGCAAATAGATCGGTGCTAAACCCCTAAATCCCTTGTATCACCGGATACGGAAGTTCTCGACTACCGGATTCTATTTACCAAACCACCTAGTAGTAGATCACTCTAGATGTAATTTAAATAAACGCATTAAGATTTATGAACTTATTAGGTTAATATTAGTAGTTAGACTCTTAGATCAAGGTCTACTTGATAACGTTGTTTTCACACACAATTGCTCCACTAATCCCTCCGCAAGGTCTCGTGTTTGCTACTTATGTAAAGAGTCAAGAAACGATTACTTATCTCCTAACTTTCACTAGCTTTAGATCAAATTAACAAATCAATTTAGCGTGCACTCTAAACAATCTATCAATCAATCATGAATGAATAAACATTCCTATTAGTAAAAACAAACGATAATCATGTGAAAAACTTCAAGATAGAATTGAAAACAAAACTCAAATTATATGTTAAGAACTAGGAATTCATCCTCAATCAATAATAAAATTAGCTACTCATGCTAAAGAGTTCACATAAAGAATAAAGAAGAGAGAATTGTTGTGTGTGTAGAAAGGTGTGTAAAGAGATGTAGAAAACTTCTCTATTTATAGGCTTCAATATTCTCCAAATCTTCCAAGGAATAGAATCCTTTTCCCTTAGTAATTCAATTTCCAAATTCAAGTCTTCCTCATCTTCCATCTTCTCTTTCCAAATTTGAGCCAAATTCTCCATCCAATTCCTAGTCCAAGTCTTCACACCCATGAGAGAAGTCCACAGAAAATTCTGGAATTTTGGTTGCCGGAAAACTAGTATTATGGCCGGAATTTGACCGGAATCCGTCACCGCCGGCCACCTGAAAATTTCACCACATCGGTATATTCGACGGAATATTCCGTCACCCACCGTTAGGACTAACGGTCAAACGGGTCAACCGTCAGGTCAATCGGGTCAAAAGGAGGGAGTTAGACATCGAGTCGCGCTCTCTAGGTGGTCGACTTGTCTTACTCACCGAGCCGGATCGGCCGGATCGGATATCGCTGAAGTTAACTCGCCGGCAGAAACCTACGAGTCTTGGCTGCTTTTCTCGTGTTTTCCTACCAAAGTCGCCTCTCTTCACTCCATCCTCGTTCAAATCCTAGCATACATCTAACATTCATTCAATGTCATAAACATTTCTAATTTCTCTACTCAACGATCAGAAATTCAAGAATAACTTCATCACCATTATTCTTCGCCTAATTCATCTTTGCATCCACTCGTGTTTAACTCAATTACAAATCCACCACTTCTATGCACCACTGTTTCGTGAGCAGCACCATCTGTATTCAGCCATTACATATCAACATCGCCACCAGAACCCATTTCTTCATCTCTGAGGTCTCTTCTATAGCATATCCTTCTCTGTTTATTTCTTCATCTCCATTTCCCTGAATCGATTGCAACAGCAGCATCGATTTACTTCCTATCAATCCAAGACTCCACCATATCTTCAAAACCCATCTCTCTCAATCGCTGCTCCACCTCAGACTCTGAACCATATCTGTAACAATCTCAGGAGCAAAATTCTTCTCGGTCTGTTCTTCAATTTCTCTGCATCTCGATCTCTGACTCTCGATTCAACAGAAATCAACACAAACCCATGTTCTTTCTCCTCTCTGACTGCAACCCATCTCAATTTCAGCTTCATCAATTCTCCCTGTTCTTTTATCGACTTGTTCTCAATCGATTCACAGATGCAACATCGAACCCTAATTTCAATTTCTGTCTGATCTTCTGAGTTTCGATCTGCTTTTCTACTCCCGATTCACCAGCAAACCCCATTCATTCTTTTATCCAAAGACCTTAATCTCGACATCAACAACGTCCCGTACGCCACCCATCTTCACTCGACAACAGCTGCTTCCATTTCTTCCTGAGCTTCAATCACAGACTCGATTCGAACCCTAATAACTTCTTCTCAGTCTGATCTTCTCTGGGTTTCGATCTCTGGATTTCAACCTAGCAGCCGCTGTGCTGTTCTTCTTGTTTTCAGAGAAATGAGTTGAATGAGAGAAATTGTCTCTCAGTATAGGGTTGGATTAAATCAGGATGGGACTTAAAACGCCCAACAGATTAGGACAGCAGCCACCCCACACTGGGTGCCTATAATAGGTGATCACTTCGATAAGGGCTAGCCTAAAGTGTCCAAAATTTCTTATCCTCACTTGGGTCCGTATTTAGTACTCCTTCAAATTGGGTTGCCCCTTAACCTTGGCTAGGCTCCAGATAGTGTTCGCCCTCGAAATGACAATTTTGCCCTTTTGGCTCAAATAGAGTAATTTCTTCTTCTTTTCCTCCGTGTGACTCCATAGTAGCTACAAAACTCAAAACAAGCGTAAAATACATAATTTACAAGAAAAATAACAAAGAAAGCATAAACAATAGATAATAAATAGGATGTATTCTACACCCTATCAAATTCCCCCACACTTAGACTTTGCTAGTCCTCGAGCAAATCAAACTAAAAACTCACAACTTCAAAGCGTTCACGCGTCCCAAGCATCCAAAGAGTTATGAGGACATAGAGTTTCTGCATGCTAGTAATAAGAAGTTAGAAATACTAAAGAACATATTCTCATTCTTAAATGTTGAGTGAGAAATAACCACACCATAATGAGAGAACGCGTGTTTGAGAAACGATCAATAAGCATTTCGCCTCGACTTCTACCTCACCAAAAAGGATTTTATGATAATTGCACTCAAAAAGACGGCTTTTTTATGGTTCTCACATGTGTGCAGGTAGGAATGAAGAGAGAATTCCTGCAACACGTTGAATGGTGGGAAGGACAACTTCCGAAATATTTTTAAAAACCCACATCTTTTAATATTTTGAAAAATCATTTTTCTGACGATCTCTAAGAAAGGAAATCAACCACTATTATCGAGGATGAGATTACTTACTCACCTTCACATCCGATCGCCAATTATGATAACACCACTCTCACGGCATCCAATAGAAACGTCTTCCGCTCCTCGTCTTGATCTCCTTGGTCTTCGTCTTCGGTTTCAACTATTGATGATAAACTTTCGAATTTCATAAATCCTTGACACTTTGTAACTCTTTTTACCTTAAATCCTTGTCGCTTGAAACTACCTTATAGATTTTCTTTCCCCACGGCTTATTAACAAAACAAATATTTTTCTTGTTTTTTTTTTTTTTTTTTTTTTTTTTATAGAAATTCAAGAGAAATTAAATACAAAATAAACCATGGCCGTGGGAGAAGTATTTTACCGCTTGATTCTTCACAACTTGTATCGCCTCAAAATCATAAACTTCAACAATTCTCACCTTTTGATTTTCTTCGCTCTTGTGAATAAGTCTTTATACTTGGATATAGAATTACCTCATTATATTGTAAGTCCTCAACATATATGTAAAAATCTTCTCTTTGTATGTTGCTTTACTTGAGTTTGAAATTTGCTCTTTTTCTCGTTCCGTTGCTTGTAAACCTTGAACTTTTCCAACTTTCCTTGTAGATTTTGATGTCGCTCCTTGTTGATGATGAGAGTGTTTCTATGGATCCGTTATTGTCGAGAGAGAGAATGGTGCTAACTGCAAATCGAACTACAAGAAGGAAGCTTTCATCTATAGATGTCACCCTCATGATTGACAAAATTAGCACTCAAGAGATCAAAGAGTAGTGCTTCTATTGGTGGGAGGTTGGGTAGCTCACCATTCTACCCGGAATTAACGTACGGTGACACACACTCAAAAGAAAGCTCTTTAGTAGATGGAAAAATTTCTGGTCGGTGCCTCACATGATATAATACGGGTAGTCTCCACTAATGATTGATCAAAGAACTCTAATAATGCATTTCTCCTACACCAAATTCGCATCACCGGCATGATTAAATCCATTATTTAACACTCTAACAAGCAAGAAATCCGAATGTAGTTCTCTAACATTTCCAAGTTCAATTATGTCGGTCAAAATCTCTATGTAAACATACCTAGAAGTATGCTAGTGATTCTAAAATCTTTAAAAGTTGGAGTTTTTATGTAAAACTTTTTTTTTTTTTTTTAATTTTTAATTTTTTTTTTTTAAATACATGCTTAACCACTCCCCCACACTTAAACCTTACATTGTCCTCAATGTAATTGAATCCTCCTAGTAAAGTCAAGGTGGGAAATTTTAACATGATAAGAAACAAGAAAAAGAGATAACAAAAAGCAAAAAGATAAGAAATACAAAACCTATGGGTTGCCTCCCATGAAGCGCTTGTTTTAAAGTCGACGGCCCGACTTAGCTCTTGCGGCACATTACTCCTCCAGAGGGAGTGCATCTCCAAATGAAAGTTCATCCACATTCGCATAAGCGATGTTCTCATAGTATGGCTTCAATCTATGGCCGTTGACTTTGGAAACCGAATTGTCTCTAAGACTAGTAATTTCAACTGCACCATGAGGAAAAACATTAGTAACAACATATGGTCCAATCCAACGGGACCTTAACTTTCCAGAAATAGTTTAAGGCGAGAATGATATAAAAGGACTTTTTGTCCCACGATGAAGCTTTTACGAGAAATCATCTTGTCATGAAAAAGCTTGGTCTTTTCCTTGTAAATCCGGGCACTCTCGTAAGCATCATTACGTATCTCCTCTAGCTCATTTAGTTGTAACTTCCTTTGTTTCCCCGCTTCATCATACTCCATGTTGAATTTCTTTATCGCCCAATAAGCCTTATGTTCAAGTTCAACCTAAGATGACAAGCCTTGCCATAAACCAACCGATATGGAGACATACCAATCGGTGTCTTATACGCCGTTCTATACGCCCAAAGTGCATCATTGAGCTTAAAGCTCCAATCTTTCCTTGTGGTATTCACCGTTTTCTCAAGAATGGACTTGATCTCACGATTTGAAATTTCCGCTTGTCCACTAGTTTGTGGATGGTAAGGCGTACCAATTTTGTGTGTTATGTTGTACTTCTTGAGGAGAGCGTGGAAAGCCTTCTTGAAATGTGAGCCTCCATCGCTTATCACCACTCTTGGTGTACCATGCCTATTGAATATGTTTTCCCTTACAAAATCACAAACAACTTGAGAGTCATTAGTTTTGGTGGCTCTAGCTTCCACCCATTTCAAACATAATCTACGGCAAGAAGTATATAAAAGTTTCCATTCGAATTGACAAAAGGGCCCATAAAATCAATACCCCACACATCAAAAATCTCAACGGCGAGAATTGGTGTGAGTGGCATTTGATTTCGAGCACCTAGATTGCCCGTTCGTTGACATCTATCACACGATTTACAAAAAACATATGAATCTTCAAACAAGGTGGGCCAATAAAATCCACTCTCGAGAACTTTGAGAGCGGTGCGTTTAGAACCAAAGTGGCCACCACAAGCAAAAGTGTGGCAAAAGGAGAGGATGGATTGAAATTCGGAATTAGGCACGCACCTTCGCATTATTTGATCAACCCCATATTTCCATAAGTATGGTTCATCCCACACATATTGCTTAGCTACCTTCTTAAGTTTCATCTTTTGGAAGTTGGACATTGTATTAGGTACTTTCCTTGTCACCAAGTAATTCACTATATCCGCATACCAAGGTGTTGATTCTTCCATGGAGAAAAGTTGTTCGTCCGGAAAGCGGTCTTGTAATGGAAGTTCTTCTTGAGACATAACAAGTCTACTAAGATGATCCGCAACGGTATTCTCCACACCTCTCTTGTCCCGAATTTCTATGTCGAACTCTTGTAACAATAGGATCCACCGGATTAATCTTGGCTTAGCTTCTTTCTTCTTTATTAAGTGTCTTAGTGCGGCATGATCGGAATACACAATAACCTTTGTACCCACCAAGTATGATCGAAATTTTTCTAACGCAAAAACTATAGCCAATAACTCCTTTTCCGTGGTAGAATAATTGATTTGTGCATCATTAAGGGTCCTAGATGCATAATAGATAACATGGGACAACTTGTCCACTCTTTGACCCAAAACGGCTCCAACCGCATAATCACTAGCATCACACATCAATTCAAATGGAAGATTCCAATCCGGTGATTTGATAATTGGCACACTTGTCAACATTTCCTTCAATTTGTCAAAAGCATCCTTGCATTCCTTGTTGAAGTCAAAAGGTACCTCCTTTTGTAATAACTTGCACATCGGCATGGAGATTTTGGAGAAATCCTTGATAAACCGCCTATAGAAACCTGCATGGCCAAGAAAAGAACGTATCTCCCTCACCGAAGTGGGATATTGTAAGTTTCTTATTAAGTCTATCTTTGACTTGTCCACTTCGAGCCCTCGAGAGGACACAATGTGACCAAGTACTATGCCGTGGTTTACCATAAAGTGACATTTCTCCCAATTAAGGACAAGGTTTGTGTCTATGCATCGTTTAAGAACTAGTTCAAGGTTGTTTAAACAACCATCAAAAGAATTGCCATAAACACTAAAGTCATCCATAAATACCTCGATGATGCGCTCCACATAATCCGAGAATATACTTACCATGCATCTTTGAAAAGTAGCCGGCGCATTGCAAAGGCCAAACGGCATCCGTCTATATGCAAACGTTCCAAACGGACAAGTGAAAGTGGTCTTCTCTTGGTCCTCCGGTGCAATAACAATTTGGTTGTATCCCGAATAACCATCCAAGAAACAATAATAAGAATGCCCCGCTAACCGCTCCAACATTTGATCAATGAAAGGTAAAGGAAAGTGATCCTTTCGGGTTGCGGAATTAAGCTTTCTATAGTCAATGCACACTCTCCAACCGGTTTGAACTCTTGTAGGAACAAGTTCATCGTCTTGATTTCGAACAACCGTAACTCCGGACTTCTTTGGTACCACTTGTACCGGACTAACCCACTTGCTATCGGAAATTGGGTAGATTACCCCCACACTTAGCAATTTGAGTATCTCTTTTTTCACAACCTCCATCATGGGAGGATTAAGCCGACGTTGAGCATCACGTACCGGCTTCACGTTCTCTTCCATTAGAATCCTATGCATGCACATGGATGGACTAATGCCTTTGATGTCCGCAATTGTCCACCCAATAGCCGTTTTGTGCTCTCTCAAGACTCTAAGCAAACGGTCTTCTTGTACCCGGTGTGAGGTTCTTTGCAATAATCACCGGAAGCTCATCTCCATCTCCCAAGAAAGCATACTTCAAATGGTCCTAAGTGGCTTCAATTCTAGTTTAGGCGCCTTCACAATAGATGGTACAAGTATTTCATCATTCACGGGTAAAGCAATATAAGAAACATTACCCTTTTTAGCTTCTTGCAATGTCGCCAAGGCACCACACATCTCCACCAATTCCTTGGAGATTTCAACATCCAAGTTAGACAAGCCGTGGATGTCCAATTCAATGCTCTTTGCAACACCACATCAAGTTCATCCTCTTGGTTCAATTCCACCATTTGTTGTGCTAATGAATCAACCACATCAATGGAGTAAACGGAATGCACATCACTTGGGTAGCGCATGGCTTCAAATATGTTAAAGTGTATTATCTCCTTGTCGAACTCCATAGTGAGTGTACCCTTATCAACATCAATCTTCATCTTTTCGGTCTTCATAAACGGCCTCCCAAGAAGTAAAGAAGTAGATGATCGGTTCTCATTGTTATCCATATCCACCACGAAGAAGTCCACCGGAAAAATAAGCTCATTTACTTGCACTAGCACGTCTTCTACAAGCCCCTTTGGATATATGTTAGACTTGTTCGCTAATTGAATAATAACTCTCGTCTCTTTCAAAGGTCCAAGATTCAAGGAGTCATATATATCGGCCGACATCACACTAATGGAAGCACCCAAGTCAAGTAAAGCATGTTCAAACCTTTGCTTACCAATAGTAATTGGCACCGTGAAACCACCGGGATCCGTGCACTTTGTAGGCATCTTCTTCAATAGCATAGCCGATGCACTCTCACCAACTTTAGTAATTTTATTATCAAGCAACCTATCCTTCTTTGTGCATAATTCCTTCATGAACTTCGCATACCATGGCATTGTCTTGATGGCCTCGATGAATGGGATGTTGATTTCGACCTTCTTGAAAATATCCATGAGTGCCTTGTCTTGAGCTTCTTTCTTGGATTTAGCAAAACGACTGGGAAAAGGAGGTGGAGTAGTGAAAGTAGGAACCGGTTCCTTGGATTGGTCGGTTGGTGTTGAATTCTCCTTTGGTGCGGCTCCTCCTTATCTTTGACTACCTCTTCACTAGCTTCTTCATGATGACTTGGACCCTCCACTTGTCTTCCACTTCTTAGAGTAACCGCATTAACATTCTCTCTTGGATTCACAAATGGTTGTGAAGGAAGTTTTGTGGATGCTTGAGATTTCAATAGGTTCACATCGGTCGCCAATTGTCCCATTTGAGTTTGTAAATCCTTGATGGCCGAATCGGTCTTTTGTTGGCTTTGTTGGAACATAGAAGTAAGACCTTGCACACCTTGCATTAACGCATTGAGCTTGTCATCATTCAAAGAATCACGCTCCTTGACTTGTTGTAGTTGGAATTGTTGAGAACCACCTTGTTGTTGAGGTTGGAAGCGTGATTGTTGGAAACCACCTTGTTGCGCATATGGATTAGGAGCCGCCGCTTGCTTGTTTGCATAACTAAAGTTGGGATGATCCTTCCAACCGGGATTGTAAGTATTGGAATATGGATCGACCTTGGCCTTTGATTTGGATATAAAGCATTTACTTGTTCGGTCTCACCATCCGAATAATTACCGCGGCCATCCTTTGCATCATGATCTCCATGTTACTCATCCTTTGATCAAGATGTGATGATGAATCACTAACTTCATGTACGCGCCTAACCATAGGTTCATCCCTTGTGTAGAATTGTTGCGAGTTCGCAGCCATACTTTCAATCCACTCGGTAGCTTGGGTCACCGTCTTGTTCACTAGTGCACCACCACCCGCGGCGTCAAGACGAGACCTATCACGTGGGTTGAGAGCTTCGAGAAGTATTGGAGAATCATAACGTCACTAAATTGATGGTGTGGACAGCTTGCCACCAACCTCTTGTATCGCTCCCAACATTCATACAACGACTCTCCCACATGTTGTTTCAATCCACAAATCTCCTTGCGAATTTGAGTAGCTTTGGATGCGGGAAAATATCTCTCGAGGAAAAGTTTCTTCATACCATTCCATGTTGTGATACTTCCGGAAGGCAAATAATATAACCATTCCTTAGCATTGCCCGCCAACGAAAACGGGAAAGCTTTCAACATTGCTCCATCCGCATTAGTCTCCTGTGGAAGCATAGCCATAACTATGGTATAAAAGTCCATAAGATGTTTGTTTGGGTCCTCATTCACCATGCCATGGAACTTTGGTAACTCTCTAATCAACCCCGCTTGATCTCGAAGGTTGAGTTAGTTTGGATACACCATTGTTGTGTATCAAGCCTGTGAGAAGCTAGGTCCTTGAGTGTACGATCAACCATTGTTTCTTCCTCTTTGTCCAAATCAGTGAAATCACTTGATGAAGAAGGAGGAAGCGGAGTGTTAACCGCTCGAATGAAATCCTTTTAGTTGAGTGCCGGATCGAAGACGTATTGGACTCGGTCTGCCCTTTTTTAAGCATTCACCAAAGGTATACACCTGAAACAAGATTCTCAAAAACTAAGTTAGATACGGTATAGAATCTAACAAAGCAAGAATATAGCAAAAAGAAAATAAAAACAACTAAAATCGTCCGCTGCTCCCCGGCAGCGGCGCCAAAATTTGATGCGTGTCGTAGGTGCAATCAAATTAATTAATATTTCCACTCAATTAAAAATAATATAATGGAAGTCAAGTTCGTTCCCACGAGGAGCAAGAGATTCTAGTTGTAAAAATTGTCACAAAAAGGGGGATGTATAAAGCAAAAGAAAATAAACAAAGCAATTAAAAGATAAAGTTGAAATCAATAAGAGAGACAAGATCAAGGAATCATTCTTCGTTGCAAAACAATGATTAAAGTTATGTTCTTTTCTACTTGTTATTAGTCACAAATTACCACCAACCGTAGGTAAAGCAATAGATCGGTGTTAAACCCTAAATCCCTTGTATCACCTGGATACGGAAGTTCTCGACTACCGGATTCTATTTACCAAACCACCTAGTAGTAGATCACTCTAGATGTAATTTAAATAAACGCATTAAGATTTATGAACTTATTAGGTTAATATTAGTAGTTAGACTCTTAGATCAAGGTCTACTTGCTAACGTTGTTTTCACACACAATTGCTCCACGGAATCCCTCCGCAAGGTCTCGTGTTTGCTACTTATGTAAAGAGTCAAGAAACGATTACTTATCTCCTAACTTTCACTAGCTTTAGATCAAATTAACAAATCAATTTAGCGTGCACTCTAAACAATCTATCAATCAATCATGAATGAATAAACATTCCTATTAGTAAAAACAAACGATAATCATGTGAAAAACTTCAAGATAGAATTGAAAACAAAACTCAAATTATATGTTAAGAACTAGGAATTCATCCTCAATCAATAATAAAATTAGCTACTCATGCTAAAGAGTTCACACAAAGAATAAAGAAGAGAGAATTGTTGTGTGTGTATAAAGGTGTGTAAAGAGATGTAGAAAACTTCTCTATTTATAGGCTTCAATATTCTCCAAATCTTCCAAGGAATAGAATCCTTTTCCCTTAGTAATTCAATTTCCAAATTCAAGTCTTCCTCATCTTCCATCTTCTCTTTCCAAATTTGAGCCAAATTCTCCATCCAATTCCTAGTCCAAGTCTTCACACCCATGAGAGAAGTCCACAAAAATTCTGGAATTTTGGTCACGGAAAATCGGTATTATGGCCGGAATTTGACCGGAATCCGTCACCGCCGCCACCTGAAAATTTCACCGTCATCGGTATATTCGACGGAATATTCCGTCAGTCCACCGTTAGGACTAACGGCCAAACGGGTCAACCGTCACCAATCGGGGTCAAAAGGAGGGAAGTTAGACACCGAGTCGGCTCCTAGGTGGCCGACTTGTCTTACTTTACGAGCCGGATCGGCTGGATCGGATATCGCCGAGTTAACTCGCCGCAGTGCAGAAACCTACGAAGTCTTGTTTTTCTGCAGTGTTTTCCCGGCCAAAGTCAGGCCTCTCTTCAGCTCCATCCCTGTTCAAATCCTAGCATACATCTAACATTCATTCAATGTCATAAACATTTCCAATTTCTCTACTCAACGACTGTAAATTCAGTAACAGCTTCATCACCATTATTCTTCGCCTAATTCATCTGTTGCATCTGTCTGTGTGTAACTCAATTACAACATCCACCACTTCTATGCACCACCAGATTCAAAGCAGCACCATCTGTATTCAGCCATTACATATCAACATCGCCACCAGAATCCATTTCTTCATCTCTGAGGTCTCTTCTATAGCATATCCTTCTCTGTTTATTTCTTCATCTCCATTTCCCTGAATCGATTGCAACAGCAGCATCGATTTACTTCCTATCAATCCAAGACTCCACCATATCTTCAAAACCCATCTCTCTCAATCGCTGCTCCACCTCAGACTCTGAACCATATCTGTAACAATCTCGGGAGCAAAATTCTTCTCTTGTCTGTTTCTTCAATTTCTCTCGCATCTCGATCTCGACTCTCGATTCAACAAAATCAACACAAACCCATGTTCTTTCTCCTCTCTCGACCGCAACCCATCTCAATTTCAGCTTCATCAATTCTCCCCTGTTCTTTTATCGACTTGTTCTCAATCGATTCACGATGCAACATCGAACCCTAATTTCAATTTCGTCTCGATCTTCCGAGTTTCGATCTGCTTTTCTACTCCCGATTCACCAGCAAACCCCATTCATTCTTTTATCCAGCACCTTAATCTCGACATCAACAACGTCCAAGACGCCACCCATCTTCACTCGACAACAAACTGCTTCCATTTCTTCCCGAGCTTCAATCACGCACTGATTCAACCCTAATAACTTCTTCTCAATCGATCTTCTCCGGGTTTCGATCTCGGATTTCAACCTAGCAAACTGTCTTTGTTCTTCTTGTTTTCGAGAAATGAGTTGAATGAGAGAAATTGTCTCTCAAGATAGGGTTGGATTAAATCGGATGGGACTTAAAACGCCTAAATGATTAGACAAAGAGACCACCACACTGGGTGCCTATAATAGGTGATCACTTCGATAAGGGCTAGCCTAAAGTGTCCAAATTTCTTATCCTCACTGTCCGTATTTAGTACTCCTTCAAATTGGGTTGCCCCTTAACCTTGGCTAGGCTCCAGATAGTGTTCGCCCCTGAAATGACAATTTTGCCCTTTTGGCTCAAATAGAGTAATTTCTTCTTCTTTTCCTCCGTGTGACTCCATAGTAGCTACAAAACTCAAAACAAGCGTAAAATACATAATTTACAAGAAAAATAACAAAGAAAGCATAAACAATAGATAATAAATAGGATGTATTCTACACCCTATCACCATGGGCGCCCGACAAGAGAATATAGACTTGCCACCGAGCTGCACTCCAAAACTGGGAATCTATGGAAAACTAAGACAAGATCTAACCAAGCACCTTTGGGCTTTAAAAGGAGCAATGATACAATACGCGGGGCGAGGCGGAGGAGAGGGAGATAGATGTTATTTTCAATTTAGTGTTATTTTCAATCCTCGTAGTATTGTTGTTTATTTTAATTAATATGTTTTTTAATTTAATGTAAAGTTGTTTGTTTAAACGACTACACTTAAAATTAAAATTTCAATTATATTAAAAATAATTTTAAATAAACGAGTACAAGTAAATTAAACTAAACTAAACAAGTACAAGTAAATTAAACAAAAGTAAACGAGTATAATTAAATTAAATTAAACTAAACTAAACAACAATTAAAATCAGTTAGCAAGAATGTATTCCTCTTCGTTTTCTTCAGAAGCATCATCTTCATTTTCTTCCACATTGACAAACCGACCAAATTTGTTGAGGGGGACTACTTGTTCGGCCACAACTTGTTGTTGTTCGGACGCGGCTTGTTGTTGTTCGGCTTCGACCGTATCCATTCCCTTAGTCCATGCAGCAAGTTGTCGTTCATGTAGTTGCGGGAAATCCCACACTACACCCCTTACTCAGTTTTGCTTGACTAATCCATTGAAAGACGTGTGATCAAGAATATTTATTAATTGATTCCATGAAATGTTTACACAAGTACAATAGAATTACACTTGGAAATTAAAGCGCTCTTAAACTTTCTCTCTCCTAATGACTTGCTTCACAATTCAAAAGATCTCTCCTTTCAACGGACTCATTTAGCCCTTTATATAGGGTAATACATAGTGGATGACAAATAAGCTATCCTTTATTTTCGGGAATGTCTCGCGAAGTGTCGCAAGTGCACGAATATTCATTCTCGCGACACTTCTTAACCCTCGCCGAGGTTTCATGTCTTCCAATTGTTTTGTTTGTCGTTATTCATCGCGTCGTTTATTTTAGCTCCTGCGACTCCCTCGCGACACCGTCGTTTATTTATACCGCGAACCTTGTCCGTTGCGATATTATGATCCTACATCTTGCCTCTTTTTCCTTGAATATTGCTTGAAGAGCGATTTGAAGGAAAAATTCATTGTTGTAATAATCCTTGGTTTTAATTGGTGAAAGAACGAGCGAAAGAATACTTTTCTTGAAAAGTACGTACTTGCCTCTATTCTTTTGGCGAAGTTCTGGAGCTTCTTTGTAATATATATATGAAGTGTCATTTCTTGCCTCATGAGTTACGGAAAGTAATCAATCTCGCAAGCTCTTCTCGTTTGTTAGGAAATATGTTGTGCGATATTTGGATCCTCTTGAAATTCCTTTTGCCTGGTTTTCTTGGATTTAGTAGTGACCGTTTACACGTGTCTATATTTACCCCTTTTTACCGTGCATTTAATGTTATCCGGTCGTAATATTTTTCTCGTCTATTTATAGGAGTGTCCCCTGTGAAGAATTTTCCTTTTCTTTTTCATCTTCTTCATCGTCTTCTTCTTCGCAAGTGTTCTTCTTCTTCATCATTCTGCAAGTGTCGGCTGCTATTTTCTCTCACCATCTTCTTTACCATTTTTATCGGTTGTCGTTCTCATGGCGTCTAGGTTTGTTAATCTTGCCATATCTCGATGATTTTGTGGTTGATTAATTTTGAGATTATCTTTCTTTGTTAAAATCACACTTGGTATGATTAATTTTTGTAGTTTTCTTTACGCCATTGTTATTTAGCAAGAACCAGCCCCGTAACTAAATTTACCGTGAAGAACCCTCTTCTTTCTTTGGGCTCGCCGTCTTCGAAATCTACTTAGCAACAAGAATCCCTTGCGCAATCAAAGCCCTCTTCGCGAGTAAAATCTATGGCTTCAAAGAAAAGCTGCATGAGTGACAAGGTATTTAAGAAACATTTGTTTTTTATTAATAATATATTGTTGCCTCTGTTTCTTATTTAACTTGTTATTCGCGGGATGATGGAAGTATTGACAAAACTCCTAAAAGACTTCGCCAACCCAAGCCTGTTACTCCCAGTGTTTCCTTTCCCTCCTTTACACCTTCTTCTCCGGTTGCAAGATCATCGCAAGATGATTTCTTAGCTGATTCTCGCGAGAATATTACTAATGACAGCATTCCTATACCTGAACTCTTCGCAGATCAAGCTCCTCATAATAATCCTACTATTCTTGCCTCGACATTTCTCCAGGTCATCATCCTTCCCGAGACTTCCTTTCCCACATTGACGCCTTGATGAAAGATGCCCCGTCTCCTCCTTCCACCGCTATTATTACTTCTTCATCCGAGCAAATCCCTCTTACCAAAGAAAACTTGGAAGGGATAGAAGTGGCTCTCAAAGTCCTTTCAGATCTTGTGAATGATGCCAAGAAAACTTCCGTCGACCCTGTCAAGTCTGATGTTTGCGAGATTCTAAGTAAACATCTTGGTCCTGATAGGATTTCACAAGCATCTTTGGTTCAAGAAATCACTAGATTGAGGAATGATCTCCAAGCTATGACTGAGAAATGTAACAGTTTCCACCTTGAAAATCAAAAATTTCACAACATCTCGCTAGACCGTGATAATCTTCGCAGGAAGAATGAGGAGTTAAAAGGTATACTCTCGCCACCCCATCTTCTCTTTTTTTTTTTTTTTTTTTTTTTTTTTTTTTACAACTTAAACTTTTGTTCGCCCTTTAAGCTTTAAACCAGAAACGAATAATGGAGATATATCAATTTGGAATCAACTGTTGAAGAGGTTCGAGTTGAAAGAGATGCTTGGATGGAGCAATATAACTTCTTAAATAATCTTCATACATATGCCAACATCAAATAGATAATTTGTCTAAAGAAAACTTTGATTTAGTTCAAAGAAGCAAGATTCATTAAGTAAAGACTTGTCTCGCCTTTCTTATTCTTTGACTAAGGCTAATTTGGGGTTGGAAACTTTATCGGATGAGAATGAGACCCTTTCTCGGAAAAGCGATCTCTGGCCGAGCAAGGTCGCGACCTATTCGCAAGAATATGATGCTTGTCAAAAACTTCGTGAAGAACAAGAACAAACCACTTATACTTTGAAAAAGCAACTTGAAGAAATTATCTGAGAGAGATAAACTTATTCAGGCGAGAATAACCTTAAGTCTAAAAGCAAACCAATTCAAAGATCAATGTTCCAAATTAGAAAAATCCAACTCTACTCTTGCGGAGAGAATTCTATACTTGTTTCAATGAAAAGAGCTTGCGAGCTCGATTGAAAGGCCTAGTTGGAGATACATTTGATGATGCCATGGACTGTTTGGGGAATAATTTTGCAGCTTTAATTCAGCATCTTACTTCTCAGAAGGAAGGTAGTCATATTATTTGACTATCTTAATCCATTAATTATTCTAAAAATCTTTAATTATGTTTAATCTTGTGCACTTGTTTTGCAGATTCTGAGAAGAAACTTCGCTCTACTATCTCCACCCTCAGATCAGATTACTCTAAGATTCGCAAAGAAAATGGGTTACTCGCTTGCTTCTCTTGCTCGTTCTCGCGACCGTGCGAAACGAAGATTTGATTATATGTCTTCTTGTAAAGACATAGATAGTAAGAATCGTCAAAAGGCGTTGCTTCGTCAATTCCCCCTCAAAGCTGAAGTCCTTGTGAATGACATTTTATTGTCTAAATCCCTTGCTCCTATTCATGTTGATCCTTTGGAAGTAAGTGATGATGAAGTCCCTGATTCTCCTGATAGTGATTATGACTATGAAAGCGGCGAAGATATCGCTAATCTTGATTTATCAACAAAGATCTGATCAAAAAATTTCGATGAAAATCCACCAGTGGCGAGAATGAAGGTCTTGAAAATATTTCGATGAACATCCATTGACCGGTGAAGGTGAAGCTGAGAAAATTATTGGTGAAGATGATAAAATTGATGTAGAGAATTAACCGCTTTATAACTTTTGTTTGCATCGTTTGTCTTTTTGTTTTGAAAGATTAAATCCCTTGTTGAATAATTCTCTTATTTTCTTCTTCTTAACTATGACTATAGTTTCGCAATTTTATTCGCCTTCAATTTTACGAAATGATCTTTACTCGGTCATCATCATTTTGAAATGTATTCTTCATTTGATGTCGAATTTTATATTGCGACGAGTCGCAGTATCTCCATGAATGGAGAAATCTACTTTTCTCGCCTTATCATTTCGGTAGTCTTTATTTTATCTCTTCTTGTTGCGACAAGGTCGCAGAGCCGCCTTACATTTTCATGCAATGGCCCATTGACCTTGCCTTATCATTTTTGTGTGGTCTTCCAAGTTAGACCTCCCTAATTAGAGGTCTTCCCACCACCTTTCATCGCGACAAAATCGCAGGACGTCTTTACACTTGCATGTAAAGACCCATTGATCTTGCCTTATCATTTTCCAAGTATTTTTGCCTCTGCGAGGATGTTTTAGTTGCGACAATATGACAGGTCTAGATACCCTTGCGAACATAAAGCCCCATGACATTGCCGTCTTGCGACGAAATCGCGGGACGTCCGTACTGACAATCGTGTAAAGACCCATTGATCTCGCCTTACCCTCGCGTTAGTATTATTGCCTCTGCGCAGATCATTGCACAAATATGACAAGCCTAAATTCTCTTGCGAAAACATAGCCTTATGACATTTGCGTCTGTTTGACACTCCCCCTAATGGAGAGCGTCGCCCTTATCATCTCCTCAGGTTGCCCCTTCAAGGAGGCGAAACATCGGCCATACAAGACTAGCTCCTCCCATCCTAGGTCTTAACAACAACCAGTTGTTTTCGCAGCCTCTTATCCCTTATACCTATAGGGTTTATGGTTACGAGGCTGCACCCTAAGTGGAGTTTTCTTGGTGAGTGCAACATATGCCAAGACTTGCCAAGAATGGCCAGGGTAGGTTCATCCATCCGGGCACTCGTTCAACCGTGTACCTCGGCGCCTTGAGCATACACCGACTCCTTGGAAGAGACCCTCGGTCGCCCAACCAGGGTATAACCTTATATATATAGTTGGGAATCCAAGGTACCTCTTAGGGTAGGCTTTCATGGGCCCCAAATTTTCATGACTCGGGCTTCGGGAGCGGTGTAACCTTCCCCCGAGCCATGTCGAGAGATACCCCCTTATATGACGCACTTTAGGTCTTACATTTGCCTCTTCACGAAATGTTATTCGCGAACTAGGTGTACGCCATAAAGGTTCGTCCCATTCTTTTGTTCGTTCATTTTTGTTAAGCCATTCATGACTCTTTGTTATTCTTATCGCGAGATCTTCGCGGATTTTCTCTGCATTTTATTGAATTTCATGCAAATATTTTGCGTAGAAGTACTTCATCTTAATTCATTTTTCCTCTCCCATTTTTATGGGTAATATTTCTTTAGATATAATCTATTCCATGGTCTATCCAATTTTTGTCCCACATCTTTTCCTTCAGGATCCATCAATCTATATGCCCCTGTACCAACTACTTCTTTGATGATATAAGGTCCATCCCATTTTCTCGCCAACTTGCCTCCACTTTCACGTTGATATATTGGGGTTTCTCGCAACACCAAGTCTCCTGGTTGGAACTCACGTATTTTTACACGCTTGTTATATTCTCTAGCCGCCCGTCTTATGATAATTCTCCATGTGTCGCAATGCCTTTTCTCGTTTTTCTTCCAATTCATCCAACTTGATTAGAATGTTGTCTGCAAGCTAAGATTTTTCTCCCAAACCTCTTTTTTGGTTGTCGGAATCACGACCTCTGTTGGGAGTATCTTGCTTGACTCCGTAAGTTAAGCAAAAGGGGACATTCCCAGTGGCTTCTCTTCTAGTTGTATTATAAGCCCATACTTGCATTGGGTACTTGTTCGCACCATCCCCTTTTGTGTCCTTCCAACTTTTTCTTCAATATATCGGCAATTGTTTTGTTTGTTGCCTCCGCTGGCCGTTAGCTTGCGGATATAATGGAGTTGATTTCCCACATCTTATCCGAAATGCATTAGCGAGAACTCTATATTTTGCCCTTCAAACTGCTTCCCATTGTCAGATACCAATTGTGCGGGAATCCCAAATCTGCATATAATATTTTCAAATATGAAAGTAAAGACATCCTTATCGCGAATATGCTGGACCGCTTTCACCTCTGCCCATTTTGTGAAATAGTCCGTTGCGACGATTAAGTACCTTTTTTGTCCTGTTCTGGTAAAAATGGTCCTACAATATCTAAACCCCACTTTCCAAAAGGCCACACACTTGTGGAAGAATTTAATAGCGCCCTCAGGCGTGTGTATCTTTTCCCATGTCTTTGACAGTCCTCGCAGACGTCTTGATATTGTTTTTGCGTCTTCATGCATATATGGCCAATAATATCCTTGCGTCTTTGCCTTGTATGCCAAAGATCTCCCGCCGCTATGATTTCCGCATCCCCACTATGCAGCATCTTCAATATGGTTTCTCCTTCTTTCCTTGTTAGACATCGAAGGGGAAGGCCCATCAAAAGATCGCCGATAAAGCACGCCATCTCGTAATTCATAGTTTGTTGCCCGGCTCTTTAACTTGTGTGCCTCCAATCTATTTTTGGTACCTCTCCCTTCATTAAGTACGCGTGAAGTTCTACTCTCCCGGTCTTCCTCGCGACATTGCATTTTATCTACTACCATCATTATATCTGCTTCTTGTTCTTCCTCTTTATTAATTGATGGCGCCGGTGAGTATACGTATTTTGATATTCCTCGCAGTCGGGTCTGTCATCATACTTGATATAAAGGCAAAAGCGTTTGCGAGTCTATTATCTCTCCTTGATATGTGCCTCCATTTTATTTTCTGGTATCTGTGCGACAATTCTTCGACATGCTTCTTGTACTTTTTCAAAGATGGATTATTTGTAGTGTATTTCTCTCATTACAGGTGAATTGCTAGTTGCGAATCACTTTGGTAATCCTTATATTCTCCAATTTCATTTCTATTGCAAGTCGCAGCATGTATTATAGCTTCATACTCTGTTTCATTATTCGTGGATTCAAACTCCAATCTAAAAGAGAAAGCTAATTTATTGCCTTCTCCTCGGTGAAATCATAACAATTCCCACTCCATTTCCTTCTCCATTTGATGATCCATCTACTAATATTTCCCATCCGTCTCGGTTCAGGTTAGCGGGTCTTTTAGGTCTCCATACTCTTCTTCTACATCCATCATTTCATCTATCGCTTCATCTTCTTCCAAGGGAAATTTGCTAAAAAGTCTGCGACAACTTTGTGACTTAGTTGAGGATAATATCTCATACTTGAGCTTACAATGGCTTATTTGAGCATTCCATCTTTCAACTCTTCCCGATCTTTTTGAATGTTTCATAACCGACTCAATTGGTATTTTCGTGACTACCTTAATAGTATGCGCTTGAAAATATATGCGAAGCTTGAATGTTGCATAAACTAATGCCGGGATTAATTTTTCGATCTTGAATAATTTCTTTCTGCGGCGTTAAAAGTTTTCTTGATGTAATATATTGGTTTTTCTACTCTCACATCCGTTTCAGAGAAAACTGCACTTAAGGCATGCGAAGTTGTCGCGAGGTATATTAATAATTCCTCTCCTGTTCGCATCGCATAATGGATATATCCATTAAATGCTCTTTGATCCCTTGTAAAGCCTTTTCACATTCGTCCGTCCACCTAAACTTCGATCCTTTTTCGGAACGCCGAAAAAGTGTTTACACTTATCGGATGACCGCGAGATGAACCTTCCTAATGATGCTAACAACCCATTCAGCTTTTGAACATCCTTTCTTGTCAGCGGTGTCGGCATATCGCGAATTGCTTTTACTTTCTCCGGTCAACATGTATTCCTTCCTTTGATACAATGTAACCCAAGAACTTCCTGACGCAACTCGAAGGTACATTTTTCTGGATTTACTTTGATGTTAAAACGCCTCATCTGCTCAAAAATTTCTTTCGGTCTCGCGACGTGATCTTACCCTTCTTACTTTTTACCAAGATGTCATCTACGTATACCTCTAGTGTTTTATGTATCCATTACTGCGAATACCTCTTCTACCATCCTTTGATCGTTGCTCCGGCATTTCGCGGACCAAACGGCATTTTAGTATAGCAAAGATAATCCTCTTGGAGCGAAGAAAGCATATGCTCTTGATCTTCCTCGGCGAGAAATCAGTTTGTAACCTTTGTACCCGTCCGGAGATGATACTCTTTCATTCCGTGTCTGATTCGACTAGTTGTGGAATATCGTGCAATGGAAAAGCTGTCTTTAGGGCAAGCTTTATTTAAATCAGTGAAATCAATGCAAATCCTTATTCCCTTGTTCTTCTTTGGAACTATAACCATATTCGCTATCCATTCAGGATATTTTGCTTGTCTAATAATTCCTGCATCCAAAGCATCTTCTGCATTCTTCTTCTATCTCGAGGGTGATATCTTTGTTGCTATCTTTCTAATTCTTTGTTTAAATGGCTTCACATTTTTATCAATTTCTAACTTGTGACAAAGCATCGACGGATCTATACCGGGCATTTCATCCATATCCCACGCGAAGATGTCTTTATAATCTCGCAAATGATCGACAGTTCTTTTCTCTTCATCTGCTTCCATGTTAGTTCCAATCTTTAGCATCTTGGGTTTTTCCTAGTTCCAATATTCACTTCTTTGGTTTTGTTCTGCGCGACGTAATCGGCCTTCGGTTCTCCCATAGGGGTTGGTCCTTTTGGTTCTTTTCGCAAGATCATTTTCTTATCCAGGGTCTCGCTAGGTATGCCTTTTCCTTCCTTTGCTCTTATCATATAAACTCTAAACTCTTCTTCTTTCTTAGCCACCCTCGCCATCTTTTTGCGATACTTTGATATATTCTTTCGCTTGTTTACTTGTTCCTCGCAACACTTTACTTCATTTTGATAATATATTCTTCCTTTAGTAGCATCCCCTTTGATCTTGCCAATTCCGTTGGGTGTAGGAAACTTGATACATTGATGAAGCGTTGACGCCACGGCTTTTATTGCATGTACCCATGGTCTTCCTAGTAATATGTTGTACGGTGATTCCATATCCACTACACTTAATGTCACTGTGTGTTTCAATTCCTCTTAACGGAATACGTATTCTTATCTCCCCTTTAACTTTTGTTACGGATTTACCAAAACCTTGAATATTGTATGCCGCGAAAATCATATCTTCGTCTTTATATCCCATCTTTTTGTAAGCGTGATAGAACATGATGTTCACCGGACTCCTGTATCGATTAAAACTCCATTCACCACCCATGTTTTCACCGTGTTCTCCGATTCCTCTCCTTCCTTATACGCGTTTATTGTGATCACCGGTGGAGATGTGTGATCCAAATTTTCTTTGGATATTTCCCCGTGAATGTTATCTCTTGTTTTTCCCAATCCTTCAAAGGTGATGCCATTTCTCTATCCGTAATCTTCTTTCCTTCGAAATCCCGTTTGTGTATTCTTCCTTTGATATTTTCATGAAATTCGCTAATCATTACTCTTGTGTATGTGTCTTTGCATGCCATATCTTTTCCATCCGATTTAAGATTTTCCTTTCTCATTTTCTGATTCAAACAACTTTAATTGCAATCTTCTCTCTTTTACAAATGATCGTCCCTGTTTCTAGCGCATATGTAGTTGCGGAAATCCCACACTACACCCCTTACTCGCTTTTGCTTGACTAATCCATTGAAAGACGTGTGATCAAGAATATTTATTAATTGATTCCATGAAATGTTTACAGTATAATATAATTACACTTGGAAATTAAAGCGCTCTTAAACTTTCTCTCTCCTAATGACTTGCTTCACAATTCAAAAAGATCTCTCCTTTCAATGAGACTCATTTAGCCCTTTATATAGGGTAATACATAGTGGATGACAACTAAGCTATCCTTCATTTTCGGGAATGTCTCGCGAAGTGTCGCAAGTGCACGAATATTCATTCTCGCGACACTTCTTAACCCTCGCCCGGGTTTCATGTCTTCCAATTGTTTTGTTTGTCGTTATTCATCGCGTCGTTTATTTTAGCTCCCTGCGACTCCCTCGCGACACCGTCGTTTATTTATCCCGCGAACCTTGTCCGTTGCGATATTATGATCCTACAGTTCATTCATTATTAAAATGTTCAAGGAGAGCAACTTGTTAAGCTTACAATCCCTGTAGTATTGTTCTCGCGAAAGACGACTTTTTTGTTGATTATTTATAGCAATGCCACGGTCCCTGGCTCTATCTGCTTCTATCTGCATCTCGAATTCCTTGTGATCAGTATAGTTGTACTCGCTTGAACCTCCTTCTAATGCTCGTTGGGATGCGTCTCTCGCTGCTTTTGCAGCTTTCTGACCCCCTCCTCTTCTTCTCTTGATGCTGGTGTTAACGTCTAGATTAGTGTTGTGTTGTTCCTGGATTACTTGGAGTTCCATCGGGTGAGGAAGCAGGCCCTCCATTCTGAAAATCCTGCGAGACCGGACCATATGGTGATCTTGCGGGCACTTGATGATGAAAATGTGGGGGCCTAACAACCTCACCCAATATTTAGATTATCAATCTGTATGGACTAACTCGAATATACTTTTAAGAGAATCAACTAGACAGTCAGACTCAATCTTAATAAAAAGTATATCAAGGAGTTAATATCTCTATATCTCGATTTGATCTATACTCAAACAAATAGAAATCTGTGAGTCTTTATCAAATACAAGAGATATAAACTTGGATGGTACCAAAGACCAATATCCAAGGATCAATCAATTTCCGATCAACAACCAAAGGTTGGATTTCACAATTGATCGATACAACGCACAACGTGTAATATTTCAATTATATAACAAAATATAATGCGGAATAGAAATAACACAGACACCAGAAGTTTTGTTAACGAGGAAACCGCAAATGCGTAAAACCGCGAGACCTAGTCCGGTTGAACACCACATCAGTATTAAGCCGCTACGGACACTAGCCTACTACAAACTAACTTCGGTGCCTGACTTGTGGTTGAACCCTAATCAATCTCACACCGATTCAAGGTACGATTACGCTTCTTACGTCTCTAATCCCAGCCAGGATACTACGCACTTGATTCCCTTTAGCTGATCTCACCCACAACTAAGAGTTGCTATGACCCAAAGTCGAAGACTTTAATAAACAAATCAGATCACACGAGAAAATTCTAAGATAATAGATAAATCTGTCTCCCACGATAAACCTAAGAGTTTGTTAAATCTTTTGATAGAAATCAAGGTGAACATGAACTAATTGATAACCCGGACTTATATTCCCGAAGAACACCTAGAATTATCAATCACCTCACAATAATCTTAATCGTATGGTAGCGAAACAAGATATTGCGGAATAACAAACGATGAGACGAAGATGTTTGTGATTTATTTTTATCTTGCTCTATCGGAGATATAATCTCAAGTAAATTATTCAATTGAACTCGTACGATAGAAAATGGCAAGATCAGATCGCTCAACTACAAGAGAAGTAGTTTCGTCTGGCTTCACAATCCCATGAAGTCTTTCAGTAGTTAACCTACAAGGTCTCGAGAAGAATCCTGAGGTTAAAGGAGAATCAACTATAAAAAACCAACTAGTATCACACAGGAGGTGTCGGGATTAGTTTTTCCAGTTGCTAGAGTTCCCCTTTTATAGTTTTCAAATCAGGGTTTGCAATCTATGTTAGCTTAGTAACAAAGCATTCAATATTCACCGTTAGATGAAAACACGATTAGATACAAGCTAATATCTTTCAAACCGTTATATCCGAAACTTAGCTTGTCACACACAAATAAAATGTATTTCATTTAGGTTTGAGTAACCATACCTAAACGTGTACACTTAGTTGGTTCACAAATAGTTAACCAATGGTTAGCCATATAAGCACTTCCATATTGACCGTATTCATCTTTCTCATAACTAGTTCAAATGACTCATAAGAACTATTTGAAGAGTTGTTCAATTGCTTAGGTCTTTATTCATAGACACAATTGAAACAAAATCGGTTTGATCCATTCGAATCAATTTACGAACAATATAGCCACAATTTGCAAATATTGAATTCCTTATAATTTATTGTTTTAAGTTCATGAACTACCGATTTGAGAAATAACCAACTTGGGTACGCGTGACGGGTATGCGTACATTAGCTACTCGGATTTGAGTTGGCTTTGGTTTCCAAACTTAGCAGAATTTTTCGGGTAGAAAGTTCCGCCGATCTGCCGTACCTAAGGTGACCGGTTTATGAGTTAAGAAACTCCAAACCAGCAGATTTTCCCGGGAGGAAAAGTTCCGCCAGTACGCGTACCCAACCTGTCTCCTTCACCAATACCGTATGCACACACTTGGTTTCCGGTACATGGATTTATACACTAATATGCGAACACACTATATATGCTTATATCCATAGATGGTAATTTCTTAACTCTACATTTTAATCATTGAAACATTCTTCTATAATGTTATAATAGTCGTTATTCACAACTATCGTCATCAAAGCCATTTTCAAGATTGAAACGTCATCATGACTTTCGTCACGGGTAAAGATGAAAAATGGTTAAAGCGAAAGCTTACCAACATATATTTCGAGAAAAAGATAAAGTAGTAAACTCGGCTCCGAAATAGCAAATGTGCATATATGAAAACTATCATACTTATATGACTTTTGTCTCAAGAGTAGGAGATAGAGTAGACTTTTGAGTGATAGATAAGTTCAAGTCTCCACATACCTTTTAGTCGGATGAAGTTCCATTAGTTCCTTGAGTATTTCTTCGTCTTCGTAAGATGATCGCCATGGAGTCTGGAGATCAACTACACTTAACTATCCTAGACTGAGACTTAGCCATAAGTAAACTAGAATTCAAGACATATAGCTTTGACAACTAAATTTGACAAACAAGCTTGAGATAGCAACGCTTGCGAGTTCGACCGAGCAATGCTCTAACAATCTCCCCTTTGTTAATTTTAGTGACAAAACTATCAATACATATGGATTACAAAATAGATAAAACTTTGTAGCTTCTCGTCCACATGCTTGATCCCTTGGTGCTTCAACATTACTCGAAAACTTCGTCTTTTCCAAGTACTCCCATGATTCCAAAGATGTTCGATTCAAAGATCATAGTTGTTGAAGATCCGTAGCCATAACAATGAGAAAACAAAAGCTCTCGATCATTGTTATACATTTGTCATAATATTATTACACAAAGATCAAAGTTCAATTGTATCACAACTTTGACAACAATACTATGGTGATATGTATCACTCCCCCTTAGTCAATACTTTCATCTCAACATGAAAACCACTCCCCTTACATAATGATCCGAAAACCATATGTATTTGTAGTGTGAACTACATATTAATTCTCCCCATTTTGTCAATAAAATTGGCAAAGTATCAAAACGGGATCCTAATGAAATTTTCATGGAGACGCTTCAAGACCAAAGAAAAGTACATATCAACTTTGTTTAGATGCAATCATAAAGCCGAAGCTAAATGCATTCATCACGGAGTTTATAAAGATACAAGATAACTCCTCAAATATTCCACAGCCGCTCTCCCCACAAAGATATTGAAATTAAGCGCAAGTTCAAAAGAACTCTCCCCATTTGATGTCATTCCCAGAAAGAACAACAAGAGAGACCTTACTTTTAAGAGAAAAGAAGGATTTCTTTGGACACCAAAAACCACAAAATGATTTTGTATCCAAAATTCTCAATTAAACTAACCACAAGAGAACCCATGATTAATTTAATCGGAATACACAACCAAAATAACCAAATCGAATCTATGATTAGTATAGTTGGAAATGCTCACATAAGAAAGCTTATGGAGCCGCACAGTATATACATAAAATATGGATCAGGGAAGATCAATACTGCGGAATATACAAGGATTCATTCTATTTTCTATCACTATTTTCACAATGACATTCAATAGACATAATCCTCGTAAACAAAAGATTTTAAGATGTATTCCATCAATAAATGACATAATAGGCTTAACTTTTGTTTGTCAAAAGTTCATCGATCTTGTATCAATACATGCATATCGACATATGAAAGAGATAACTTTTGACATCGTATGGGACAATAATAGTTCACGGACGCAAACACACATATCCCATAACATATTGCAATATATAAAACCATAAAGATTAATACTGCAAAAATCATTTTCCAAATCAACTTTAGAATTTAAATAAATAAATCTAAAAACATTGCAAGATGAAAACGTTGGACATAGCTATGTGTACTCACAATAATGGCTATTCCAAACCCTAGTTATCCTTCTTAAACAAAACAAGAATAAAAATTCTCTTAAGAAGTTTCCTAGACATTAAGATCTTTGAAAAATTCCTTGTCGTCCCCGAACTCCTTGTCGTCAATGACCATTGGAACATATGGTTCATGGAGGAAGGAGTCGGAACCAATAAACCTTCTTGGTGATGATGTCGAACCAGGGCCTTGTGAATTTCCAATGATCTTAAAACACAAAGCCTTTATTTGTTTGAATCTCTTTTCTTGCCGACTTCAACTCTTCAAGAACATCAGAAAACTTCTGAGAGTTTGAAGGAACAACTCTTGGCTTCCTCACATTCCTTCTTTTTCTTTTTAAAGTTGGAGACAATTGAGATTTCTCTTTTTCCTTAGTGATTGATGGCTTAACAATCATATTGATATCTTTCCCATCAGAAGACATGATGCTTGGAGTATCCATGGAAGCACGGTTTTGTGAGAGGAGTTCACAATCAAACCTCAACAAGCTTGATCTTAAGATATAAAGAGTATCGAGAGAAGGAAAAAGGAATGTATGGTTTCTAAACCTTTTAAAAGGTTTGTGTACGCACAAACTCACAACCCCATAAAGAGTGTAATTGTCGAGAAAAACCCTCCTTTATTGATAGACAAAGAAATTCCAAAAAACAAAACTAAGAAAACAAACTTTTCCTAAAGCCTGAGAGGTACACAATCTTGTCTTTTGATCAGGCACATGAGACAAGATTTACAAATCAACACAATCAAGTTGTATTGCGGTGAACAACAATTTGTCCACCATGTTCCTCTTGAGAGGAATTCACGACCCTCTGTCTATCAAAACGATTTGACCATATTTTATTCTCTAATGGTCTTGTTTTATCCTTGGAAACTAACTTCTTAGATGAAGATAAAATCTTACATACCTCAGCGGTTTTCTGCGCGAGTTTATGCTTGTTTGGTAGACGATCTGCTATTCGTTGAAGCTTGTTGACATATCTCATCTTGTGTTTATACTTGAAACACTTTGAAAGTTCATGACCCTTGAGTGAACAGTAAGAGCATGTCAACGTATAAGATGGTTCAGGCGCCCGAGATGTGCAAGCTCTAGGGCACATAGTTGATCTGAAACATTAAACATAGAGTTTCCAACAGAGGGGTCAAATGATTCTTCCATATTGATTGGGTTCTCTTCTAAAGAAGATTTATGTATGTATTGCTACAATTATCAAAATCAATATTTTCACATAGAAGAGCAACACTTGATTTTTTGTCTTCATCAGAATCATAATTGTCGACATCTCATCAAGTGTCGCAACAAGACCTTTGTTCCCGGTGTATTTTCTACGATTTGGGCACTCGTTTGCAAAATGACCAAATCCATTACACTTAAAGCACCGAGGCATATCCTCGTCATCCGTTTCATCCGTGTCCTGTTTTTTTAGGAGGAATATGATTATGAGGTTTGGTGATGCTTTGGGTTTATCTCTGAGAACAGTTTACTTCTCTTCAACAGAAGGTCCTAAACTGTCTTGTGATCATCGAGACCGATTTGTCAAGATCTTCATCGATGAATCAGTCTCAGAGTGATCGTCTTCAGAGATATACACATTTTTACTTTTATCAAGTAATTTTGTGTCTTTTAGTGCTTTGAACGCAACATCCTTAGATTTGGATGAATGCTCATGATCAAAGATCTTAAGCTTCCCAACCAGCATATTTCTAGAGAGATTATCAAGTTATTTCCCTCAACGATGGCATGCTTCTTAGATTCGTATCTAGATGGCAGCGATCTGAGAATTTTCATCACAATGTCCTTTTCGGGAATAGTCTTACCCAATGCAAAGATGCATTAACAATTTCGGACACTTTGTGATTAAACTCATCAAATGAATCTTCATCTCGCCATATGAAGGTTTTCCCAATCGGAATTTAGGTTTTGAAGCTCGGCTACCTTTTCACCGGTATTTCCTTCGAATACGGTTTTTAAGATATCCCCGATCTTTAGACCTAGTGCAATTTGACACATGGTGTTTGAAGATTTGGGTTAATGGCATGTATGATGGCATTCAAAACCGTCGGAGTTTTGCTTTGCGGCAAGTATCTCAAAGCAAACATCGTATTCGCCAATATTCTTTGGAACAATGGCGTTACCTATTGCCACAACGGGAGCATCATAGCCATTAACAACATATACCCATGATTGAAAATCACGTGCTTGAGGAAAAGCTCGCATAGCAATTTTCCACCATAAGTAGTTTGAGCCATCGAAGACTGGTGGTACATTAATAGAGATAGCACCTCTTGTCCATAGAGTCGAGATCGCTACAAACACGGACGATAAGGTCTTTAAACGTGTTTACTGTGCTCGATACCAATTGAAAATGCGAGGGTCTAACAACCTCACCCAATATTTCGATTAGAAATCTTTGTATGGACTAACTCGAATATACTTTTAAAAGAATCAACTAGACAGTCAGACTCAATCTTAGTAAAAAGTATATCAAGGAGTTAATATCCCTATATCTCGAACAAATAGAAATTTGTGAGTTTTTATCAAATACAAGAGATATAAACTTGGATGGTACCAAAGACCAATATCCAAGGATCAATCAATTTCCAATCAACAACCAAAGGTTGGATTTCATAATTGATCGATACAACGCACAACCTATGATATTTCAATTATATAACAAAATATAATGCGGAATAGAAATAAACAAAGACACCAGAAGTTTTGTTAACGAGGAAACGACAAATGCAGAAAAACCCCGGGACCTAGTCCAGATTGAACACCACAATGTATTAAGCCGCTACGGACACTAGCCTACTACAAACTAACTTGATGCTGGATCAGTTGAACCCTAATCAATCTCACACCGATTCAAGGTACAAGTTGTGCTCCTTACGTCTCTGATTCCAGCGAGATACTACGCACTTGATTCCCTTAGATGATCTCACCCACAACTAAGAGTTCTTTACGACCCAAAGTCGAAGACTTTAATAAACAAATATATATCACACATAAAAGTCTAAGATAATAGATAAATACGTCTCCCACGGATAAACCTAAGAGTTTGTTAGTCTTTTTGATAGAAATCAAGGTGAACATGAACTAATTGATAACCCGGACTTATATTCCCGAAGAACAGCCTAGAATTATCAATCACCTCACAATAATCTTAATCGTATGGTAGCGAAACAAGATATTGCGGAATCACAAACGATGAGACGAAGATGTTTTTGATTTCTTTTTATCTTGCACTATCGGAGATATAATCTCAAGTCAATTATTCAATTGAACTCGCACGATAGAAAATGGCAAGATCGGATCGCTCAACTACAAGAGAAGTAGTTTCGTGCAGCTTCACAATCCCAATGAAGTCTTTCAGTAGTTAACCTACAAGGTCTCGAGAAGAAACCTGAGGTTAAAGGAGAATCAACTATAACAAAACCAACTAGTATCACACAGGAGGTGTCGGGATTAGTTTTTCCAGTTGCTAGAGTTCCCCTTTTATAGTTTTCAAATCAGGGTTTGCAATCTATGTTAGCTTAGTAACAAAGCATTCAATATTCACCGTTAGATGAAAACCTGATTAGATACAAGCTAATATCTTTCAACCGTTATATCGAAACTTAGCTTGTCACACACAAATGAAATGTATTTCATTTAGGTTTGAGTAACTGTACCTAAACGTGTACACTTAGTTGGTTCACAAATAGTTAACCAATGGTTAGCCATATAAGCACTTCCATATTAACCGTATTCATCTTTCTCATAACTAGTTCAAATGACTCATAAGAACTATTTGAAGAGTTGTTCAATTGCTTAGGTCTTTATTCATAGACACAATTGAAACAAAATCGGTTTGATCCATTCGAATCAATTCACGAACAATATAGCCACAATTTGCAAATATTGAATTCCTTATAATTTATTGTTTTAAGTTCATCAACTACCGATTTGAGAAATAACCAGCTTGGGTGCGCGTCGGGTATGTGTACCTTAGCTACCGGATTTGAGTTGGCTTTGGTTTCTAAACTCTGCCCGAATTTTTCGGGTAGAAAGTTTCTGCGATCTGCATTTGTCTGGATATGCGTACCTAAGGTGACTGGTTTATGAGTTCATAAACTCCAAACTCAGCAGAATTTTCCGGGAGGAAAAGTTCCGCCAGTACGCGTACGGGTATGCATACCCAACCTGTCTCCTTCACCAATACCGTATGCACACATATGCACACACTTGGTTTCCGGTACATGGATTTATACACTAATGTGCGAACACGCTATATATGCTTATATCCATAGATGGTAATCTCAACTCTACATTTCAATCATTGAAACATTCTTCTATAATGTTATAATAGTCGTTATTCACAACTACCGTCATCAAAGGCATTTTCAAGATTGAAACGTCATCATGACTTTCGTCACGGGTAAAGATGAAAAATGGTTAAAGCGAAAGTGTACCAACACATATTTCAAGAAAAATGTAGGCGACTAAACCCGGCTTGAAATAGCAAATATGCATGTATGAAAACTATCATACTTATACGACTTTTGTCTCAAGAGTATGAGATAAAGTAGACTTTTGAGTGATATATAAGTTCAAGTCTCCACATACCTTTTAGTCGGATGAAGTTCTATTAGTTCCTTGAGTAGTTCTTCGTCTTCGTAAGATGATCGCCATGGAGTCTCGGAGCTCAACTACACTTAACTATCCTAGACCGAGATTTAGCCATAAGTAAACTAGAAATCTAGACATATAGTTTTGACAACTAAATTTGACAAACAAGCTTGAGATAGAAACGCTTGCGATTTCGACCGAGCAATGCTCTAACAGATGACCTTCCAACAAGTATGGATTAAACTTGTTAAGCACCTCAAAATAGTGAAACACTTTTCATGTTGGAATCTGCAACCTTTGTGGGATCTTTGCCACTCTTCCCCGACATCTTCGTTCCACATCCGGTTGCCTTCACCACTTTTTTTGTTGTTCCACATTTGTGTGATCAAAGCTACATATTCACAAACGGCTGAAATTGCGTGAAAACAATGAGACAACCCATCGCCATCACGTCTATTGGGGTTACTGTTTCTTCACAAATTTTTGAAAAATCATATCATAAAAAGTTTTTTTTTCTTGATAAATACCATTGATTTCATCTAATGATAATACATAATTTCTGCAAAGTGACTCGTCTTCATCCATCGTATACTTGACACCACGAATTCTTGTGTTTCTTGGTTGTGATTGTTGTGTTTCTTGGTTGTGATTGTTGTGTTTCTTGTTGTGATTGTTGTTGTGATTGTTGTTGTGTTTGTTGTTGTGATCGTTGTTGTGTTCATTTTTGTGATCGTTGTTGTGAAGATGCCATATTTGTTAGAATGAAATACGGAGAGATGAGATTTTTTCTAGTAAATTGAGTTGATATGAATAGTTTTGTTTGAAAAAAAAAAATAAAATTAGAGATGATATGAAATTGTGTAATTTTGAGGTAGTGATGAAGAAGGTGTAAGTTTTAAGTCTGGAGATGAACTGAATTTATAGGGAAACAAAAAAGATCATCAGTTTGGATTGAAGGAGCCGTTGGCACTTTTAAGATGAACGCTGGCGTCTCAACTTTTATCTCGCGCTGGAAAGAAAAGCGCCAGCGCTTTTGTCTCAAGAGCCAGTGCTTGTGTCTCAAACGCCAGCGTTTGAGACAAGCTCGCCCGGCCTATCATCAAACGCTCGCTACATCCTCCAACTCAATGAAAAAACCAACAAATTTGTTAGTTTGAACATCCATTTTTCATGTTTGTTGAGTCCATAGTGGGAGCAAAATGAACAAACTATCAAGTTTGTTCATTCCATAAGAACTGCTCTAACGGCTAGTTTTCTTCAACAAAATTTCTCTTTTTCTAACTAAAATCTAACAATGGTGTAAATCTTTTAGCCTGTGTAAATCCTGATTGATTGAGGGGGTAAGGAATGGAAGGCATAAGAAGCATTCTTAGTTCGGGGAGATCCAAAATTTGTTTTTATCTCAAATAAAAATTCTAATCTATGGAAAGTTGTTTTCTTTTCTCTGGCTTTTTTCTAAAATTGATTTTCTTTCTAATCCCGATCATCTTGAGTTAAAGGAGTTAGAGACTTTCTTCACATCTTTCTGCATTTGCTCCATGTTTGTATTAAGGGTTTGAACTTAACTTTCTGTTTAGGGGAGAATTAGTTTTGTATATTGTTGAGGTTTTTTCCTTGTGTTGTGAGTCTCTCATTTAATTTCCTTCTTGTTTCGGGGTAGAATCAAATTCTGCGCTAAAATTTGAAGTTTTTATGCTTGTGTTTGTGAATTTCTTCTTTACGTTTTGTCTCTGAATATGTTTGAGTCTTGTTTATTTCTGTTCGGGTCTAATTTCTAGGTTAGCAGGTTTTCAATCACCATAATCGTATCTAGTTTTTAGGATGCCTTCTTTGTTTAAGTGGCCTTTTAATGAAATGATAGCTACACCTGTCATGTTCTTCATCTCTTTCTCTCTTTGATCGATATCTCATTTCTAGAGATTATTCTCTCTTTGTTCTTTCCAACCTAGTTCTAATTCTTAAACTATCTACCTTGTTTTGTAAGCTTAGGCTACTAATTTACAATTTGATTAAAACTCTTCTAAGAGATCTAGGACTTCTGAGAGTTGTTTCAGTGGCACACAATCATTCAAATTAGGCTCGAGGATACATGTTTTTAGAATTTTAACCCTTAGGAACAGAGAAGTCCTTATTCAACCATAGAACTAGAGTAGCAAATTATAATAAACTTTCAAATAGTTAATACCTTAGACATGAAAACAACAGAAAGCAAAAAGGTACTTATAAAGCATAAAAACAAGACTACTAACATTTAAGCATTCTTCAAGGTTTCTTCATCTTGATTACTTTATTAATAAACTATCTCCCCCCTCTCTTACGCCTCTCTTTCTGCCTCATAGTTACCCGTCCCCTTCTTCTATCGATATCGTGTTTCCATCCTTCATGCATATTCATAGTCCATCCCACGAAGGCATCTCGTTGTATAACAATGCGGGATCTATTGGTAACCCATGTTCAAGGCAATCAATCTCGGCCCCGTGTCTTGGTATCTAATCTGTTCTTCTCCTCCGGTTTCATGTTGCAGTACGCGAGACCCTTAGCTTACTCAGCATGAAGATACCTGTCAGTCCCACAATAATAATGTAGTATCTGATCACCGGTGTAGATAGGATCCTATCTACACCGTGCTACCCTAGTGAAGGAAACCAAAGCATTCTCTGGAATAACCAAGCGATTACAACCCATCATGATCAAGTTTTTTGAAGTTTCTTAAATCTAGTTTTTTTTTATAGATAGGAATGGATATCTCACGGAAATATGATGTTTTATAACCAAATAGAGATGCATGCACTAGGTCCAAAGGAGAGCACGCTTGTTTGCAGACTATTAATGCCTACCCCTTAGACTTCTTAACTCTCTTTTTCTTGGTTTCTCCTCCCTCTCTTGAAATCTCTTTGTTTTCTGCTCTTGCTTAATCAGCTTACTTATCTTCTTAAAATTTGTTTTTAGCGTCTGTGTAATCTGTGTTCAGCCTTTTCTCTCTAGATGAGGTTTAGGTTAGCTCTTAAACATTTAGTGTCCCATAATATCTTTGAATATTTTTGTAATCTTCCTAGGTGCTAACCTTATAGGCCTACTCGTATAAGACCTTTATAATATCATGAACCTTTTATATTAATCTAAATGAATAATCTAAATTATGCCTACAATAAATTATCACTTCTTGCTTTTTGCATTATCTCTCTTGTCTTTTCAAAATCTTTGCCCATAGATTTTAGTCACCTCTAGTCTCTGTGCTCATACCTTTTCTTAAAAGTCTCAACCTGCGAGTAGTTTCCTCTCTATGCTTTCCATACTAGACGGGTTTATAAGAGTACTAGATGGTTTTTTTTATTCCGTCTTGTTGATTGGTAATTATATTGTCTCAACCTCTTTCAAATAATGCCTCATCTTAGTAATGCCTTTCTAATGACTATCTCAAGTCATATATCCCATTTGCTTTGTAGTTTTTTATAGGAGCTATATGGTGCGTTGAAACCAACTTTCCTACCTTTCTTATCGTGAGTTTAGGGAGTTTTAATCCTATAACTTTATTTGAATTCCTATGACCTTGTTTTTTGATGAAGGCTACTTTTGATATGCAACCTTGCTACTCATGTCTTTTTGTTTGGCCTATGAGTCTTTTACATGCTCTCTTCTAAAACTTTGCTAAATGTTTTTCGTTCCAAATCTCTTAACTGCTGGTCTTTAGCTTTAGTCATATCTCTCTCTCTTTGCTTTGATTCCGTACCTAGGGATTACGCGAATCCCAAAACCTTGTAGTCAAACTTTGTCAAATATCTTATTTTTACCCTGCATATCATGAAAAGATTGGTCTTTTCATGATTTTCGAACTTAGCATCGCTTCACGGGTTGAAATTGCTTATATTTGCGTTGTGAAGTATTGAGTCTTTATATGTCTCATTGCTTTTGAAGTTGTGTTAGTCAATAGCTCTTCCATTGTTTTCTTTTGCTCTAGATCTATCATGAGAGATTATAATAATCTTTATCGTCATCTTAGTGGTTTTTCTCTTGCCCAGCGTTTTGTTAATCATAGTAATGTAGGAATTCTTCCAACTCCTCCAGCTTTCATTAGAGATTTCGGTATTAAGCCTTACAACCTCTTAGCTAGGATCTTTTCTACTGACTCCTTAAAGCAATGGGAAGTCAAGGGAGTTCTAAGCCACTTACGGGGGTCGCAAATCGGTTTTCGGCTAGAGAAAATTGGATCCAAATCTTTTTATTATCACCTTTAGAATTAAAGAAGACTTTCATTGGATTTACTGCGAATGGGCCTTGGTACCCTTTTGGAAATGTAATGGCTGCAACTATCTTGTTTACCAAGGAATGAGCATATCTCTTGATAAGGTTTTTTTAATAGGAAAATTGAAATTGATTGATTTCCATGCAAGTTACAAATTGTTTTTATCTGTTGGATTAAAACATTAATCCAGACAAAGCATTATTCGCCAATGAAAATAAAGAATGAGTTCTTACAAATTTAGCTAAGGTATCGGCTATGTGATTTGCATCTCTATGTGCATAATTGCATATCCAAGAGTCTAAAGTTTTGAGATGATATAAAGCATCACTTATTAGATTATAGGTTGTCCATCTCGATAATGAAGAATTTCCATTGAGAGCCGCTACTACATTCACACAGTCCCCTTCTAGATGTATCTTTCTCCATCCATTGTTCTTTGCCCACAATGCTGCTTCGAAAGAGCTTGCGCTTGACTTTTCGGATCTATTGTATGAGATGCACCACCTCGCAATCCATAGCTATCACTGCTGACATTTCTACATATTAGTCCCCACCCCGACAAACAGTCCTTATCGAGAAATGAGCCATCAAAATTTATCTTTAGAATGTCATTTTAAGGAGGGAGCGATTATGTACAATCTGCAAAGCGAGATTGCTTATGCATAGCAAGATGTTCTTGAATTCTATTCGTCGTTTAACTGCAACAAAACATTATTAGCAATTGTGGACGATGAGGGTTTATTCTCAAAAATTTTATCACATCTAGATTTCCAAATTAGCCAAATTGTAAAGCAAACCATATCATATTGTTTAAAATCCTTAGCATTACTAGGAGATATGAAGAAATCACATAACCGAGTGGTGAATATCCACGATCTGTAAGTGAAGAGTTAGAGTAGAATTTACCAAGTTCCAAATAACCACGACATGATTGCAATCATAGAACAAGTGTTGGATAGTTTCAGCAGAACTTTCACAAAAAGGACAGGATTCATCCTGATATCTAGTATTTTTGGCTAATCTAATTTTTGTAGGCAAGCAGTTATGCATGAATTTCCATACAAAGTACTGGACCCTAGGAGGTAGTTTATGCTTCCATAAAGATTTCCAATTGATAAGAAGATTATTTTTGGTTGGTTTTGCAGCTAACTTCTCATTGAGAATGACTTTATAAACGAGACTTAGCGGTAAAAGTCCCATTGCTTGATGGCTCCCATCTTATTCTGTCCTTACCTACAAAGGTATTCTGATTCTAGTAATGTCACTTACGGTGTTTTCATCAAGCAGTATTCAAAGTATCAACTTTCCAAGTTTTGCTATCCTGGTCATTAATCGGCGACGATAGACATACCGGAAGAAGAATAATATTGGTTTGAAGGGGAATGTGTCTATTTGGGATCCAATTGTCTTTCCATATAGACACGGTAGTACCATCACCAATTTCCATAATGTAATGCTTCTTAACAATTTTCATCCCAAAGTGCATATTCCTTTCCAAATCCAGAGCCCTGTCCATTACAATCTGTCGGTTAAGGGATTAAGATTATCAAAGTACTTACCTCTTAGGATGATGGCCCAAGGTTCATTTGGAGATGTTACCAATCTCCAAGCCAGCTTAGTCAGAAGAGCTATATTTAAAATATCAGTTCTTCTAATATTAAGGCCTCCTAGCTCTTTGGGAAGAGCAATATCCGTCCACCCTTTTGGATAGTAACCCCTGTCATTTTCTTTTTTCCCCCACCAAAAATTCCTCTGTATGCTATCCATCTTATCAGTCAATTCCTTAGGCATGGGGAAGACTGCTAGATGATGACTAGCCAGGCTACCAAGGACAGCTTGGTTCATCACAGTTCTACCTGGAGGAGATAAGAAAATAGTATCCCATATGTGCAACCTGTTTTTATAGCTATCAAGGAGGTGAGCAAAAGACTCATATTTTCTTTTTTGCAGTAGCAAAGGAACACCTAAGTATTTTTCATTTAAAGACATTCTTTTGATGCCAAGGATATTAGAGATATCATTTTTAATATTACTTGGAACCTTATTACTAAAAGCTAAAGCGATTTTTCAAAGTTCATTGCCTCGACCCAGAGAACTTCTTGAATTGCTCAATTAGAATGAGAAATTTCTAGCATCCTTAGTTCTAGCTTTTATAAAGATAAGGCAATCATCAGCAAAGAATAAATGGGAAATAGGTGGACAGTTTTTGTTTGCTTTAAAGCCATGAATATGATCATTATTTTCAGCATTTCTTAAACCTCTAGAGAAAGCTTCCATGCAAAGAATGAAGAGATAGGAGACAGAGGGTCCCCTTGTCTTAGTCCTCTTTGGGGATAGTACACCTTACCTGGAGAACCATTAAGTAATATGGATGTGGAAACAGTGGTTATGCATTGTTCTATCATAGTGCACCAGGATTCAGAAAAACCAAGAGATTTTAAGCTATCAATAAGGAAATTCCATTCTACCCTATCAAAAGCCTTTGACATATCAAGTTTTATAGCAACACACCCATCTTTGGCCTCGGTTTTTTCATGGAATGAATAAGTTCATGTCTATGATGATATTATCATGAATTAGCCTACCGGTAAGAAAGCAGTTGAGCGGGGAGATGATCCTGTTGAGAACACATTTCAGCCTAGAGGCTAACAACTTTGATATAATCTTATAAGCAACATTACATAAGCTAATGGGTCTGAAATCAATAGCATTCTTAGGGCAGTTACTCTTAGGAATAAGAGTAATGAAATTGTGATTAAGTTGTTTTAGAAGATAGTGGGATTGGAAAAAGACTGAGTCATTTTAACTACGTTTGGCCCTACAGTTTCCCACATTAGTTGGTAAAAACCTGATGGGAAACCATCGGGGCCAGGTGTAGTCCAAGGTTTCATATCAAAAACAACCTTTTTAACCTCCTCAGGACTAGGAATAGCACACAACATGTTGTTATCAACATCAGAAATAATAGCATTGGCATTGTTAAGAAACATACCAGAGTTTGGAGGGTTTGAAGTTTTACTCATAGTGCTAAAATGTCTTAGCAGCTCCTCTTCAATGTCCTTTCTATCATTTAGCCGAATACCAGTTATTTTGTAGGGAATCAATTTGGGTTTTAATATTCTAAAATTGGCTTTATGATGGAAATAAGCAGTGTTTCTATCATCATTAAGCAAGAAATCTTCTTTACCTCTTTGTCTCCAAAAGTCAGCTTCAATATCATACCAATATTTGAGCTTTTGAGTTAGCTCATTGACCCTGCTTTCAAGCTGTTATGATTATGATTATTTCTAGTAAGATCGACATTTGTTTTTCCAAATTAGATATCCGAGTACCTATATTCCCAAAGTGGTGGTAGTTCCAGTGTCTAAGACCATATTTAGTATTTTTAGACAATGAATTAACTGGAAAGCATGAGAACCATTAGTATGACATTTCCATTGAGTTTTAATTAAATCGAACAACTTGGGTCTCTAAACCAGGATTTGTTGACCCTAAATGGTTTCTTGGTATTGCTTTCTAGTTTATTTGTAATCAGCATAACAGGGCAATGGTCACTACCTACAACAGTAAGATGATAAAGAGCAGCATTGTTATATATGTTGATCCAATCAAAAGAGGGAAGGGCTCTATCTAGTCTTTCAAGAATAAGTTCAGTTCCAACTCTTCTATTTGTCCATGTGAAGGGATTTCCAATATAAGACATGCTAATCAAATTATTTTCTCTCAACAGGATGTTATTAGCATCTAGTTCAGATTGACTTACCTGGTTGCCTCCTTCTTTTTCATCTCTGTGTAAAATGAAATTCAAATCTCCTATGACAATCCAGGGATTTTTGTGAGTATCCCTAAGGTTACGTATATGATTCCATTGATTGGACTTGTCGACATCATTCAAAGCACCATAAAGACATGTGACAAGAGAGCTCTCATTCTGACTATCAATCTTGACAAGACAGTTAATCATATTGAAATTTTTATCAATAATTTGCACATCTATGTTATCCTTCCATAATAAGCATAACCCTCCAGATAAGCCAATGGGATTGAAATAAGTGATGTTTGGGAATTTATATCTAGCTAGAAGATATTGCATTCTTTTTTGTTGATTTTTTGTCTCAGACAAAAAAATAATGTCAGGATTTTGGGATTTGATTAACATATGCAAGTGATTCCTAGTATCCTTATTACCAAAACCGTTTACATTCCAAGATATAATTTTCATCTTTTCAAGACTTATATTGGTTTGAAAAAGGGTGTTGTATGGAAAAAGGGAGTATCTAGTATGGTTTTCAAGATTGCTGGTGTGTAGTGAGAGAAATTTAAAATAGAGCGCAAAAAAATTGAAATAGCAAGAGTGGGTATAGAAAATAACCTTTGCCTCCCCGTGGTGCTACTAGTTAGTTTCCCCTCTGTGTGATTAAATACATTGCTGTGTATCCAATTGCTCTTCACCATGAGTGATGCTTGTTTTTGAAATTGATTTTTCACCCTTTTCTTCTGAGATCCTGCTTCTTTTTCCTAACCTTACTGCTTCCTCTTCTTCCCTTTGAAGTAAAGTGTCATTTGCTGGTGATATAAGAATGCCATCCTTTGGAGGTATGAAAGGGATATTCTTGATTGTCTTTTTCCTCTGGACACTTGGAACTGTTGAAGTAGAGCTGCATATCACTAACTTCTTTTTAGCATCAGGATTGCTAACTCCAAAGAAGTATGGCTTAGAGTTGGCTTTTGTGAGAAAATCTGTTGCTGCCTTACATGCTCCCCTAGTGTGCTTGATGATATAGTAGTTGGGACAAATATTATGAGGTTGTTTCTCATAGAAAATTTTTATCCATCTAGTGTAACCAGCATTCGTCTTTGACATCACTCCTCTTCTTAATGGGAAGTTTATATCTAGAAGGACACACACTTTCACACCATCTTTATCTATCGGGATTGCATCTTTAGGCTCAATAGTTGTCACTTCCCCCATCATTTTTCCAATTTTTGTTGCGAAATGACATTCATATGCTCGGGCGAGAAGGTTCTTGGTTGAATCCAGAAAAATTGGTGATCCCAATCAAGTTCTTTATACATGATTTCTGAGTTGTATTCATGCAGAACCACCAAATATTTGTTTATGCTCCATGGCCTTGTTATGAATACTTTGTTCTTAGTGTCTGCATCCTTAAACTTGAAAACCATGATATTTTTGTCTACTTCTACCACCTTGAGTTCACCTTCAGGAATAAACGGCCAAGTGAACTTAGTGTGATATTCTACTGATTTGAAACCCATTGCTCCATCTTCCATAATAATCATACCTATGAGACAGTTTTCCCATTCTCCAATTACCTCCTTACTTACATCTTCAGTTAATTGAATTGGGTCTTCATCATCTGCATCCGGGTCCGGCAGTACTGCTTGAATTTTTTATTAGATCCGGGACTTTTCCATCATCTCTTCTTGCCATGGTTGGGAAGGATAGGGTTTGAATTATGAGATTTGTGTGTATTCTCTCTTGACTGATAAAGTTTAGAAGTATGACTTGGTTAGGGTTTGTTTTAACATAGGAATTCTCTCCGCTAAAATTTTGTCTCAAAATAATATTATGGTTATGGTAGGATCTTATATTGATGGTAATAATGTAGTTGACTATTAAGATTTTGAGTAGAAACAGGAGTTTGTTACCAAAGATAGGATGACTAATTTGAATTTCGAATTTCCTTTTTTTCCGCCTTTTTCCAATTTGACTTTTCTTCTGGTGCATCTTGAATTGTTTTTGACTGAGTTGATTTCTCTTCTGATGAAGAAACAATGGATACAACAAGCAACTGGGCAAACAGAGCAAACGCTATAATCAACACACTGAAAAAGGCAAACGCCATTGAGGGGATAACTACCTGTAAACACATTAAGGGGGGGTAGAGGAAGTTAGAAAGACATTCTAATTTGAAAAAACTTAAAATTTGTAGAGAGTAAAACGATTGATAAATAAGAACAGACTAATTATGATGATAAAACATAGGGGAAAAAACAGATTCAAGATCGGTTAATAAAGTAGCTAAACGAAGCAAAAACAGTGGTGCAAATACTAGCAAGTAATAATCAGTAGTTCATAATTTGAAGGAACTGAGTTGAATCTGACAATCGCCCGATTCGCAGAGAGGAGACAAGCCCCGGTGGTGTGCTTGTTTCACTTATGCACTTC